>BSBN01001489.1:0-546050 GCA_027924645.1 Cunninghamia lanceolata | reverse complement strand
AATTTTATGAAATTATGGAATCTATTTGATTATGATCAATATGATGTTATGAATTGGAATGTCTTTTTGATATGAAAATGAAATGATTTGATATAAATGTGTTTTGAGTAGAATATTGGTGCTTTGACCACAAAATTGTATGTGAGATTGTCAATGCAGGAATCGATGGAACATGTTCGCCAAGAAGAAAGAAGAGAAAGTATCTTTGAGAAAGAGAAGATAGACTCTGGAATAACCCATGGGTGCTTCCCACTGAAGATGCAAATTAGGTAGACAAACCTAGATGCTTTGAATATAGGCTAAGTTATTTTTAGTCGAGATATCGACGTCTGTTAGAATAGGTCTTTCTCCTTTCGTAAGTCATCGTTTAGAGTATGGGAAATCGACATCAATGTTGTAATACTCTGAGTCGTGTTGTCAAATATGAACGATTGATATATTGTTTATATGTAAATATATGTAGTTACTTGTGGTGAGTTGTAAGTCATGTCTTGTTATTTGTTCGGCGCAAAAGTCAAAATTATGCATAAGTCAATCTCAGGGTCTTGTTCTGCGTTTGCACTCAATTCGTTGTTATTGTCGTAAAACGCTTCGAGCGTATGTTGTAAACACCTCTTTGTGAAATTTGACGGATGTCGAATTGTTTCTAGAGACCACGGTATGTAATATCTTTGGTCATATTATAAAGGAATATACTAAATTATATAAGTTATATTTAATAGTAGTTTGAGGTACTTCTTTATTCTTTTACGATGTTAGTAATCGAGAAATAGTTCAAGGAGTTCACTCAAGTCTTTATTTATGATGTCTTGTATTTCGAAACAACTTATTTCCTTTAAAGCTTTAACCCTTATGAGTGAGTTGTCGGCTTATCCATTTCTTTTAATTATGCATTTGTTATATACTCATGAACAGTTATGAGTAGTGGAACATCTTAGTCAACTAAAACTACCACCTCGCAAGAGATTGAACTCCACTTTTCTATGTAGTTGCGAATTAAGTGGGGAATGAAGCCTTTATTCTTGAATAGTGGATGGATTGTTGAGTCTGCCAACTGCCACCCTCACCTTCATGGAGCTCAATCTTAGAGAGTGATCGCAAATTGAGGGAGTGGCCAAACCAATTTCTGGTTGAGGTCGCGTAAGGTGGGAGACGTTTTTGGCATGATCGGTTAGATTTCCTTATCAATAGCCATGGTCGGAGAGTGGAGGGAACAATTACTCCTTCGCAGTGAGCGGGGAAATTATAGAGTAGTTTGGAGTCAGTTTTGTAGTTAGTGAAATGGAGGAGAAGCAAAACGAGTCTGAGCAAGGAGCTTCAAGGGCAACGGCTGAGAGTCTAGCAAGTGCCTGGACCAGTTTGAAGCGAACTCAAGAGACTAACAACAGGTTTTTTATCTCACTTTGCTGCACAATCATAATTTCCTAGTTATGAGTGTTGTTTTCACAAGCATTTGTGATGCAACATAGATTGTGTTTGATGATACAAAGTATTATCTATAAATAATTATAGCCTGTGTGAGTTTGTTATCATTAAAATGAAAACATTGTTTATATCTGCTACACTGTACTATACCGCAACCAAAGGTGTAAAAACCACAGTTTATTGTATGTCTGACGAAGGTCGAGAATGATTGTGAAGCCCATGGTTTTACTTTAGAAAGATTGTAGTTAACGTAGGGTGCTAATTTGAGTATAAGTTGGATGCAAATCATCTCTCAGCCCATACAAGCCATAATGGCAAAACATTTGTCGACAGAGAATAAGATCTCTTTCGACAGTCGAATACAAAAACCTTGGCTTTAAAGACCAGTGAGTATTAGAATAAAAGACTTGATTGTGTCAATCGTCGTCAAAGGATTATTTTTAATGAAGAGGTGCAGGTCGTAACATGCAAGTCTTTACAATCATCCTCTCTTTCTGAGTTTAAACTAGTTGGTTGACCATGGCGAAGTTGTCAACTAGCTGTGAATAATAACAAGATTTAGATTATATGCTTTGAAGGTAATAATTTTGTTATTGAAGTATTTAAACTATTGTTTTTCTGAGACAAGACCTTATTGTTTTACCAATCATTATTATGAAGTTTTTACAAACAAGTAATGAGTCTCTTGTCAAGTCTCAAGCTTAGACTTACATGCAATCTAATTTGTTAGAAGAAATGACATGACAAGGTTTTCCAATGTATAGATCAACAAGATTATGTTATGTTGAAGATTTCGACACGTCGAAGTAGTACATTGTGAGTGTTAAATTTTTAACGTAGGGTTTTTGAACGTTGTATTCTTGAATTGTCTTTTATAGAACCCTTCCAAAACAACAAAGATAAAGCTATGTCAAAGAATCGACAGTCGAAGAAGATTCATTAGAATGTTTAATTTTAAACTTAGGGACTTCGAATATTTATGTTCTATAAATTGGTTTATAGTAATCTCTTTCTGAAAACAACAAAGTTGGGTTTAGTGTCCACTCAAGAGTGGATAATTTAAACAATGGGCTAAACTTTGAGATCGTTGTAACAACGCAAAACGTTATCCGAATAATCAATGTGCTAGGAAACCATTCTTTTATCGTGAAGACGGAGAGGTTTCCACGAGATTAGAGAAAGAGTAAACCTCAATGCCATGCATTAATGCATGATGAAATTCAAGCACCTTGAGGTTATCGAGGTTGTTATAAAGAACTTATAAATAGGTAACTGTAGGATTGTGATTAATTCGAGTCGAGTGGGGTGGGTGAGCTTAATTCATGCATTGATACAACGTTAATTAAATTCAAATCCTTTGGCCAAGGTAATGCATGATCCTCAAGTGCATTGAATGTTCACTGTGATTGAATGGCATAGCTTGTGGAGTGGTCATGCATGACTAGAGGGTATCTAGGGGATTGCATGATAACAAGTCACATAGGTCACAACACCAAAGCTCAGATGGCAAACACCATTGGTTATCCTAAGTCTATCCTTTTGAGTAGGTAGGGCCACTTCCAGTTAGGAAGGAGTGTGGGAGACCGACGGTCTGTGGTTGAGGTTAAGCTCCTTGAAGATACTTTCTCTTCTTAATTCTTGAGGATTGTCGAGACTTGAATTTGGATGGTCGACAATCGAGATGCAGTGACACTGGTAAGTTCCTATTAGATTTGTTTTATGTAATTTTTAACAACATATTGTTTAAATGTTATGGATGATTATTTCCTTTTGCTTTAAGAATATATATTCATGATTATTGTTTTTTTCGATGGATGTTCTTCTTGGTTATAAGAATTGGAAACAAATTACTTTTCTGTTTTAAATTTTTTTAAAAAAATATATTGCCTTTGGTTAAAACTTAGTTTTTAGGGTGAATTCAGAACTGGGTGTTACATATGGTATTAGAGCTAACCAGGTTCAGCACTAGGGCTAATGAGTCCAATAACCTGATTAGGAATCAACATTATGTGGGTAGCTAATGATTTGATTTACCGTGTCAGGATGGTACGTATCAAGAAAATCGCAAGGAAGTCCTTCGCTAGTAAGGAACGTTATCTACAAGCTATGCAGAAATAACTTGCGATGATCAAGACTATTGAGAAAATGAATGATGAAAATGACATTTGGCTAGATGATGTGGAATCTTTTTCCAATGCTCTATCACGACTTAAATGAATGGAAAAAAGAACTCCTAGAGACAGCTAGGACGATAGCTCGAATCATGGTCAATTGCTGCCCTATTAGTGTACCTATTAGTGTACCTATCAGAGTACCAATAATCATTAGGGATCCCCGTATACCACCTAGACCTGAAATCATTGTACTATCATCTGATAGCGAGTCTGAGGGTTATACACCTCATGAATATGTGTCGGACAATGAATCTGAAGGTTACACTCCACTTGTAAATACTGAGTGAAACATGAGATATGCCTATCTTTAAAGAATGTATATACAGTTTTGTAAAGTATAATAAAGACAAATTTTGGTTTGAGAATAATTATGGTTATGAGCAATTGTTATGTTTTGATAATATACAAAATGATAAATCATAGAACTGATTAGTATTTGCTTAATCAAGTGAGAAAACAAACAATCATGGATCAATCAGAGTTTAATGAGGGGGAAGATCAGGAAGGTCACAACTCTCAGGCAAACTCCACTAATAAACTGGATAGAATTCTTAATATGCTTACTGAAACTAAGGAAAGGCTGGGCAAATTGGAAAAGAAAGTGAATGAAACCAGGAATACGGAGGATGAAAATGAGAATTCTAATAATGCAAGTAAAAGTAAACAATGGGATCATGGCACGTCAAGTGAAAACCAAGATGATAGTGAAGCTCAAAGGGAGACCAAAGATAAACTTGCATTGGAACTATCTAAGGATATGAAAAAGGTTATCCCTCCCAAATTTGATGGAATGAAAACCAGTGATGCATGGTTAATAGAAATGGAAAAATACTTTGAAATCAGAAATTACTCTGAGATTACAAAGGCAGTGTGGGGAGCATATCAGTTATCTCGAGGAGCATCCACTTGGTGGATGAACAAGAAAATGAAACTGGAATTAAGTCCCTTGAAGGTGACATGGAATGAATTTGTGGAACTTTTTCGAAAGAAGTGGTTACCACAGCTATATTTTGATCAAAAGTTAACAGATTTCCAAAACCTCAGGCAAGGTGATCTGTCTGTGGTTGAATATGCAGAAAAATTTACTAGATTGTTGAAGTATGTTCCTTAATACCAAAAGGATGAAAGATTTCGGATAAGAAAATTTATCATGGGACTCAATCCTCAGATTGGTGGTGAGGTGGAGGTGGATGCTCCAAACACAATGGACCAGGTGTATGAGAAAGCAATTAAGCAGGAATAGAAGATCAAATCTATTTCTGCTTACCGTGAAAAGAAACGTAAGAGATTTGATAAGAACTACAATGATCAGACGTATAAAAGGAAGAATGAAAAAGGATATGGAAATAGGAGGTTCGATACAGGAAATCAAAAAAACAAAGGGGGATTTGGTAATGAACGTAGAAATGAAGACTTTAAGAAAAATGACAATTTTAAGAAGAACGATGATGCTATGAGTAGACCATCTGAGAAAAGAGGACCAATTGGAGGATGTTTTTCCTTGTGGTGGAGATCATTATGCTAACCGTTGTCCTAATAAAAAGTAGAACATGCAGCCTAGGAATACGGTACTTCCTTCGCAACAAGAAGCGTTTCAATGAAGGATTCATGCCACCCTTGACAATCGACAAGCTAAGTATCAGATTATTCCCATTGAGATGACAGGTACATTATTTGGAGTTCATGTTTCTATTTTGTTTGATACTGGTGCAACAGAAATTGTTGTGTCATCTAGAGTCTTAAGTAAATTTTCTAGAAGAGCTAGTTTTATGTCAAAACCGTGGACAGTTGAGTATGCAAATCACTCAAAGGCTCAGGTAGAGCAATGTTTGTTCGAAGCTAAGATTGATATTTCAAACTTCTCCATTGAGGTAAATTTATATGTAGCACCTTTAGGGTCCTACGATGTCATCTTAGGAATGAATTGGTTGTGGAGACATAGAGCCAAGGTAGATTGTTTTCATAAAACAATTGAGTGTCTAAATGATAAAGGAAATACAATAAATTTTCAAGGTATTCAAAGGGAAATAAGGATTAGATCTATTTCTTCAAAACAATTAAAGAGGGCTAGGCGTAAGGGATGTCAACTTTTTGCAGTCAAAATGGACCTAGTAGAGGAAGCCTTAGAGAAGCAAACATTTGAGGAAAAATATCCATATCTTTGCAATTTCAGTGATGTATTTCCTGAGGAACTGCTGGGCTTGCCTCCAAAAAGAACCTTTGATTTTGCCATAGATATTAAACTAGGATCTGAGCCAGTATCTAAAGCTCCATATAGAATGACCACCACTAAACTTATGGAACTGAAGGCTCAATTGCAGGAGCTATTGTCTAAAGATCTAATTAGGCCAAGTGTATCACCATGGGGAGCCCCGATTATTTTTGTCAAGAAGAAGGACAGAACCCTTAGACTGTGTATAGATTATCAGATGCTAAATAAGGAAACAATAAAGAATAAGTATCCACTGCCACGTATTGATGATTTATTTGACCAAATGCGTGGTGCATCAGTCTTCTCTAAGATAGATTTGAGATCTGGATACCATCAACTGCACCAATCTTGAAAGTCCCTGATCCTGAAGGATAATTTAAGGTTATTACTGATGCCTGGGGAGAAGGGTTAGGAGGTGTGCTTATGCAAGATGGGTGTGCAATAGCCTATGAATCGAGAAAGTTGAAAAACTATGAGCAGAATTATGCTCCTCATGACTTAGAACTGGCAGCAGTGATTCACGCCCTTCAGATGTGGCGACATTATTTGTTGGGAAGGACTTTTATACTAAAATCAGAAAATCAAAGTCTTCGTTACATATTTACACAACCTCATCTCAATGCAAGACAAAGGAGATGGTTAGAATTAATATCAGATTATGACTTTGAGATTTCTTATATCAAAGGTAAAGAAAACTGAGTAGTCGATGCTTTAAGCAAAATAAGACACAGCTTCTATAATATCTATTCATGCTAATTTTAAAGATTTAGTATTGCAAAGATTACCTGGAGATGAATATTATGAGCATGTGAAACAAGCTCTGCAAATAAACCCTAAGGATCCAAGATATGACGGATTCTATTTTGAATCAGATGGATTGATGAGATTTAAGGGAAGAATCTACGTTCCTAATTCTGTAGAACTTAGAAACCTTGTTTGGAAGGAAGTTCATTGTGCACCTTATTCCGGACACCCAAGAGTAACAAAACTTTTAGCTGATGTTAAGTCGCTATACTTATGGAAAGGAATGAAAAGCGACGCTGTAAGGTTTGTAGCAAGTTGTTTGGAGTGTCAGAGAGTGAAGGCAGAACACCAACATCCTGTTGGATTGTTATACCCGCATGATATCCTAGAATGGAAATGGTAGGTTGTTAGTATGGATTTTGTTCAAGGGTTACCAATGTCTAAGAATAGACATGATGCAATATTGGTTGTTGTAGATAAACTAACCAAGGTAGCACATTTTATACTGGGGAATTTGATAGATGGAGCTCATATTTTGGCTAGGAAATTTGTGTAAGAAATATTCAAATTGCATGGGGTACCTGAAAAGATTATATCTGATAGAGATGCTTGAATAACCTCTCAATTTTGGCAAACTTTATTTTCTGCATTAGGGACTAAACTCAATGTGAGCACCGTTTATCATCCTGAAACCGATGGACAAATAGAAAGGGTTAATTAGGTCTTAGAAGATCTTTTAAGAATGTATTGCATGGATCAGCAATACAGATGGGAGGAATATTTACCTCTTGTTAAATTTTCCTATAACAATTCCTATCATTCTGCCATTAAGATGGCACCATTTGAAGCATTATATGGAAGGAAATGCAGAACTCTTATAAGCTGGGATAAGCTATAAGATAGGATAAGCATTGGACCTGAAATGCTTGCGAATATGGAAGAAAAAGTGAAAATGATTAGGAAGAGGTTGGCAGAAGCCAACGACAGGCAAAAAAGTTATGCAGATCGCAAACGGGTGCCTAGACATTTCTCTGTTGGTGAGAAAGTTCTTTTGCGAGTGAAACCCCATAAAAGCTCAATTAAATTTGGTAAATCATCAAAGTTGGCTCCTCGATATGTTGGACCTTTTGAAGTTCTTGAGATTATCAATCCAGTGGCCTACAAAGTTGCTCTACCTCCAATCTTGTCCAAAATGCATAATGTTTTTCATGTTTCATACCTAAAGAAATATTTTGTAGGTAATGACCACATTCTTAAATGGAATTCTTTACAGATACAAGAGCCAGGGGTGGTTGTGATCGAGCCACTCAAGGTGCTCGAAATGCGTAAACTTCATTTACAGAGGGACCAATATGGCAAGGATAGCGCCACTTGGGAAGACTATAATGACATCTACCAAAGATTTCCTTATCTTTTCAAAAACATTAATGTTAAACTATAAAAGTTTGTTTTATGTTAAAATTTTTCTTGGTAAACTCAATCATTGGGGACGATGATTCTATAGGGGAGAGATATGTTACATCCCCATTTTAGATTCAATATTACTATTTACTTTTTCTTAAATGGTACAGTTATGTGGATATGTTTTTAACATCATAGGAACTGATGACATTAATAGAGAAGGTTAATTTTATGAAATTATGGAATCTATTTGATTATGATCAATATGATGTTATGAATTGGAATGTCTTTTCGATATGAAAATGAAATGATTTGATATAAATGTGTTTTGAGTAGAATATTGGTGCTTTGACCACAAAATTGTATGTGAGATTGTCAACGCAGGAATCAATGGAACATGTTCGCCAGGAAGAAAGAAGAAGAGAAAGTATCTTTGAGAAAGAGAAGATAGACTCTGGAATAACCCATGGGTGCTTGCCACTGAAGACGCAAATCAGGTAGACAAACCTAGATGCTTTGAATACGGGCTAAGTCATTTTTAGTCGAGATATCGACGTCTGTTAGAATAGGTCTTTCTCCTTTTGTAATTCATCGTTTAGAGTATGGGAAATCGACATCAGTGTCATAATACTCTAAGTTGTGTCATCAAATACGAACAACTGATATATTGTTTATATGTAAATATATGTAGTTACTTGTGGTTGAGTTGTAAGTCGTGTCTTGTTATTTGTTCGACGCAAAAGTCAAAATTATGTGTAAGTCGATCTCAGGTCTTGTTCTGCGTTTGTGCTCAATTCGTCGTTATTATCATAAAACGCTTTGAGCGTATGTCATAAACACCTCTTTGCGAAATTTGACAGATGTCGAATTGTTCTAGGACCACGGTATGTAATATCTTTGGTCGTATTATAAAGGAATATACTAAATTATATAAGTTATATTTAACAGTCATTTAAGGTACTTCTTTATTCTTTTACGATGTTAGTAATCAAGAAATAGTTCAAGGAGTTCACTCAAGTCTTTATTTATGATGTCTTGTATTTCAAAACAACTTATTTCCTTTAAAGCTTTAACCCTTATGAGTGGGTTGTCGGCTTATCCATTTCTTTTAATTATGCATTTGTTATATACTCATGAACAGTTATGAGTAGTGGAACATCTTATTCAACTAAAACTGCCACCCTGCAAGAGATTGAACTCCACTTTTATGTGTAGTTGCGAATTAAGTGGGGAATGAAGCCTTTATTCTTGAGTAGTGGACAGATTGTTGAGTCTGCCAATCGCCACCTCGCCTTCATGGAGCTTGATCTTGGAGAGTGATCGCAAATTGAGGGAGTGGCCAAACCAATTTCTGGTTGAGGTTGCATAAGGTGGGAGATGTTTTTGGCATGATCAGTTAGATTTCCTTATCAATAGGCATGGTCGGAGAGTGGAGGGAATAGTTACTCCTTCGCAGTGAGCGGGGAAGTTATAGAGTAGTTTGGAATCAGTTTTGTAGTTAGTGAAACAGAGGAGAAGCAAAATGAGTCTGAGCAAGGAGCTTCAAGGGCAACAGCTGAGAGTCTAGCAAGTGCCTGGACCAGTTTGAAGCGAACTCAAGAGACTAATGACAGGTTCTTTATCTCACTTTGTTTTGCAGTCATAATTTCCTGGTTATGAGTGTTGTTTTCACAAGCATTTGTGATGGAACATAGATTGTGTTTGATGATACAAAGTATTATCTAATAATAACTGTAGCCTGTGTGAGTTTGTTATCATTAAAATGAAAACATTGTTTATATCTGCTACACTGTACTATACCGCACCAAAGGTGTAAAAACCACAGTTTATTGTATGTTTGACGAAGGTCGAGAATGATTTTCAAGCCCATGGTTTTACTTTAGAAGGATTGTAGTTAACATAGGGTGCTAATCTGAGTATGAGTTGGATGCAAATCATCTCTCAACCCATACAAGCCGTAATGGCAAAACATTTGTCGACAGAGAATAAGATCTCTTTCGACAGTCGAATACAAAAACCTTGGATTTAAAGACCAGTGAGTATTAGAATAAAAGACTTGATTGTGTCAATCGTCGTCAAATGACTATTTTTAATGAAGAGGTGCAGGTCGTAACATGCAAGTCTTTACAATCATCCTCTCTTTCTGAGTTTAAACTAGTCGATTGACCATGGCGAAGTTGTCAACTAGCTATGAATAATAACAAGATTAAGATTATATGCTTTTGAAGGTAATACTTTTTTTATTGAAGTATTTAAACTATTGTTTTTTCGAGACAAGACCTTACTATTTTACCAATCATTATTATGAAGTTTTTACAAACAAGTAATGAGTCTTTTGTCAAGTTTCAAGCTTAGACTTACATGCAATCTAATTTGTTAGAAGAAATGACATGACAAGGTTTTCCAATGTATAGATTGACAAGATTATGTTATGTCGAAGATTAGTAGTACATTGTGAATGTTAAATTTTTAACGTAGGGTTTTCGAACATTGTATTCTTGAATTGTCTTTTAGAGAACCCTTCCAAAACGACAAAGATAAAGCTATGTCAAAGAATCAACAATCGAAGAAGATTCCTTAGAATGTTTAATTTTAAACTTAGGGACTTCAAATATTTACATTCTATAAATTGGTTTATAGTAATCTCTTTCTAAAAACAACAAAGTTGGGTTTAGTGTCCACTCAAGAGTGGATAATTAAACAATGGGCTAAACTTCAAGATCGTTGTAACAAGGCAAAATGTTATCCGAATAATCAATGTTCTAGGAAACCATTCTTTTATCATGAAGACAGAGAGGTTTCCATGAGCTTAGAAAAAGAGCAAACCTCAATGCCATGCGTTAATGCATGATGAAATTCAAACACCTTGAGGTTATCGAGGTTGTTATAAAGAACTTATAAATAGGTAACTGTAGGATTGCAATTAATTCGAGTCAAGTGGGGTGGGTGAACTTAATTCATGCGTTGATACAACGCTAATTAAATTCAAATCCTTTGGCCAAGGTAATGCATGATCCTCAAGTGCATTGAATGTTCACTATGATTGGATGGCGTAGCTTGTGGAGTGGTCATGCATGACTAGAGGGTATCTAGGGGATTGCATGATAACAAGTCACATAGGTCACAACACCAAAGCTCAGATGGCAAACACCATTGGTTATCCTAAGTCTATCCTTTTGAGTAGGGTAGGGCCACTTCCGGTTAGGAAGGAGTGCGGGAGACCGATGGTCTGTGGTTGGAGGTTAAGCTCCTTGAAGATACTTTCTCTTCTTAATTCTTGAGGATTGCCGAGACTTAAATTTGGATGGTCGACAATCAAGATGCAGTGACATTGGTAAGTTCCTATTTAGATTTGTTCTATGTAATTTTTAACAACATATTGTTTAAATGTTATGGATGATAATTTCCTTTTGCTTTAAGAATATATATTCATGATTATTGTTTTGTCAATGGATGTTCTTCTTGGTTATAAGAATTGGAAACAAATTACTTTTCTGTTTTAAATTTTAAAAAAGAAATATATTAGCTTTGGTTAAAACTTAGTTTTTATGGTGAATTCAGAACTGGGTGTTACACTTTTCACATCTAATTAGTATACTTTCCATCCTTTTTGTGATGCTAATGATATTAGTAATCTCATAGCGTTATGCCTTGCAACAAGTGCATAGGTCTCCTTATAATCTATACCATACCTTTGAATCTTTTAAATGATATTTAATCACTCTTGTACTTTACCTTATAAACCCATTAGTTCCTATCACTTCTTTGTCTTTTCTCAATTTAATAAAAACTTTAAATAAAATTTGCTCACCACAACTAGACATCCCTCAAACCCTTTAAAAGTGACGGCACCAATATCATAATTTTTTATTTTAAATATTATTTATGGTTTTATTTTTTCTTAAATATATATTTATATTCTAATTTTATAAATGAATAGCTTGATTATATATAAAAAAGTTTTATGTAGTTTTTCTTAGCTATTAATATTATAGTTTTATATAATATGCAATTTTAGTTATATATTATTTATTTAAATTTAATATATTTATATATCATATTTTATAATTAAGAGAGAGAGAGAGAGCATGCTTTCGCCATCAACAATTGGCATTGCCATAGAATGATGCGAGATGATCAAGGTAATTCAAGTTGGACATCTTTCTAAGTTCCAGTTTCTTGGTCATCTATGTGAATGGTGTGAATCTTATTGTACATATGACCCAATTTTGTTTCAGTCCAAGTTTAGTTTATCTCTTTTGGACATACTAAATAAACTATACTTATTTTAAACAATGGACATTAATATCTAAAATTTAATCCATTCTGACTTTAAATTGCTTAATAAATATGGGCAACCTCCTCAAAATTTAACATGTATTTGTAACAACAGTTTACAGATTAAGTGACATGTTGGGTTAAAAAAAAATTACATTGGCTATGAAGAACACTCTCTTCTTATTTTATTCCCCATTCTAAGAACATCTCAATTTCCATTGTACAATTATTTACGTCAAATAATATACTTTGTCCATGCAATTAAAAACTTTCTACAACATTCCTCGGTGTACCAATGGAGGCATGGAGTAAACATGATAATGTAAGCTCATCTAATTACACATATTTGTAGTATGGATCATAACGGATCTTATATTTCAATGCTTCATGAACACAACCTCTACTAATGTAGAAGCTATATTTTTTATGTTCAATGTGTTCCCACTTTCGTGTCACACCAACAGTCATTGGAGGGGAAATTAAATGTTACATCCCCAATTTTTGTCTTGCTATACTTTTACTTTTTACTTGGACATAAGTAAATTTATTATGATGTTTAGATTGATGACAAGGAAAAAACATGGATTATATTAAATGTCATTTATTGAAATCATAGAAATGATTATGTTATTATCGATTTAATATTTGTATTATGAGATTTGATTTATTAGTTGAATTAATTGAATAATGATACACTGATCACATATTGTTTGATGACAAGTGAAATAGGATTCAAGGTTATCAGATGACTCTCGGTGAAAAGAGAGAGAGAGTATCTTTCCAGGAGAGAAATATAGACCTTAGGTTACGAGTGGTTTATTTGCCAAACTGAGTTATAAGTGTTTAACGAAAATGTGAACCAAGGTGTCGTAAGAGGTAAGCTTTATCTTGTTAGTTTACTTCTGAACCTAATCGACAGGTAGTCGATATTGTTTTCAAATCTTTCTAAGTCATATTAAGTCGTTAATAATGTTAACAACGTCATTTGAGTTTAATTTATAACTATTTACGTTTAACGTAAATATTACGATGTTAATGTCGTAAAATGATTGTCTTATTACTATTATTAAGATATTTGACATGTTATAAACGATTCTTAAATGTTAAAACATTTTCGTTGAAGTTAATAATATGTGATTATTGTCGACAGATTATGTTGGGGAGACAAGCTCAACCCAATCACAATATCTGTACCCCAGGTTTAGTAATATCTTATTATTGAATAAACTATATCTATCTAATGTAATAGGCGAAGATATGAGAATTATAATTGATGTAATCAATATAATTATAATTGATGTAATCAATATATATAGATGCCTTAGCATCGTAAGAGGATAATACATCTTCATGAGTCGACGACATTGAGGGAGTCATTAGCTAAAATATAGTAGAGTCTTTAAATAATTGTTAGTAGTGGATCGAACCACATGTATTGATCATTAAAAGATCAGTTTTATATTTCTTTGAGTGTCAGCCTCATCCTTATGGGGATGATTGTGTTTTCAAACTATCCAACCGAATGAACTATATGGCGGCCTTCCACAATCGACATGTGGACTTTTGCTTAAAAATCAATTTTAGTTTAAGACTGAGTTGCCAAGGACTGTTAAGAGGTCATTAAGTTTGCAACCGAATTACTGTTAAGGGGCGAATTAAGGCAACTCTCAAGGAGTCGTGCCTAGGGGAATATATTGAGTAACGACTCAGCTGAGCAGAGTCTAGAATATTAAGTTAAAAAAATCTTGAGAGAATAGAAGATAGAGGCAGGGAGGATCGAACGTATGGAGAGAAGTTTAGAGAGGGAATACACAGTCTAGAGGCGTTGACCCTGTGTCTAGTTTGCATATCTCAGCCAACTGAAGTTCGTCCATTGTTAGGTATTTCTCAATTCATGCAAATCATGAGATAATCGAATAGATCTTTTAGTTTGAACATTGCTGTATCAGAGGCGATTATAAGTGTTCTCCAGCAAGGTTAAACCTACTGTATTTGTTGTGTAACAATAAAAAACTGTAATGTATCAACAATAGGAAAATGTAGTTATCATTCTATGTAAACTATGTTGATCTATCTCCGTGATCGATGAGGACAATGAATGCAAATCGTTTGGTTGATTCTTGGTAAATCAAGTGAGTAGTATGTTTCAGTATGCTACATCGACCATTTGCTATTTTGTTTATAGATCAATAATCATATTAATGCATTGAATAGAGGATAAGAGACCATCTTAGTAAGATACTATCATAACTGTATTTAGCTTTGAAAACAATTCTCTAATTGAATAAGTTTGTAACAAGTCATTAGAATGATTGTGAGATATCCAAACATTAGGCTCTTGAATGAATGAACCTTGTTTTATATTCTCAACTTGAACCGTATAGTATTGAAGTTATATCGAATAAACATATTGTATTGTATAGATTATATATATATGCATCATGAATAATGTTATCTACCAAGAGAACTAGAATCATATGAATTGTTAGTAAACGTTTGTGTCATATTTAAAGATAGTAACTTAGAGTTACTAAGGGAAATGGAATAAGGTTATTATGAGAATCCCATTTAAGACTATTTGTCATTGTTATTCATGAAGAGACCCAACACAATGGAATAGCCTAAGTATACTAGAGAATGACCTTGTAAGGATATTTATACTTAGGGTATGTGTTGTTTATAAACATTATCAAAGTTATTCTAAGTTCCTTTGTATAGGAGACATTATCTATTTAAGAACTATAGTATTCTTAACCTTGGTTAAATCAAGGGTTATTTGTGAATCTAGAACTCCTAGAAGTAAGATATGGTTATATTATTATATCATATTAATAAGGGATATTAGGGTACCCTAGAGTCGATTACCAACCAATTGAATGGTTATGTCATATAGACTTGTTTTAGTCAAAAGGTATGATTATCATGACTCATGGATTAAACTAATTCATGATTAAGTTAAGTAAGAGTTTTAAACTGTGAGAATATGACAATATCCAAGTCGAGTAGGGGTGGGTGAACACAACGACTATGTTCATTATGGATGTCACTAATATTAAAACTTTGGCCAAAGTAATGCATTTGTTTTCTACATGCATTGTCGATTCACTATATTCGGATTGCTCATCCTATCAGAAATCATACTTAGCTAGAGGGTATCTAGGGATGTATGGTTGATAGAATTGAGTAGAATACAACACTATGTACTCGGCAAAGGCAAATTACCACTGGTCACCTAAGGTTTATATTCCTCGTGAAGGGTAGGGCCACTTCCTATGTGGAAGATGTGTGGGAGACTGCCAGTCTGTGGTTGGAGGTAAATCACTGGAAAGATGCTCTCTCTCCAAGCAGTAAACATGCCAGGACTTGTGATAAAGATGTCAGATATTCAGAAGCAGTATTTATTTCAAAATTGTATATGTAGTGGATCAATATTTTGTAAACATTGTAAATATGAAAGACAATATGGGTTATTGTACTTTGTAAAAAGAAATCTTGTAATTGTAATTACTTGATTATATGTTGAATAAAAGAAAAAATTTCTCTATCTCATTTTTTAGCTTGTTAATTTACTCTATGGTAAATTTTTTGGTTTTACTTTGTTTTTAGAACGTGGATGTTACATTAAATGAAACCAAAGCTATAATCAAGTTCCAATTGAAGAAAGTTCTCTGTATGGGTGTTGCCATGGGTAACTGTGCAATGGAGGTCCAAAAGTAAATATTTTAGAATGTCCAGCTGAGTGTCAACTTTCTGGTGCCCTTGCTTACAAAATGGCAAAATGACATTGATTTCAACTTGCTAGAAACCAATTACAATGTTTTTATAGTAGTTGAAACATTGATTTCTACAGTTTCTAAAATTTCTAAGTAAAAATTAAAGGGCTTAAAGCATGAATACTTGATTTTATAGTACCCTCATTGTGTTGATCTATAGAATTATTGTTCTAGGTTCATTGTTTTTAGGGGATGGCAAGTTTTCTTGCTTACCCTGGAATCCTATGACACTCTTCGAGTGAGATACGTAGTGTTCATACAAAAAACAAATGTAGTTTCCATCTAAAAAGACATGAACATGCAGTCTGTGTCTTTTTCTTCACTTTATATGGAAGTCACAGCTTGTAGTCAACATATTCTGGAGAATTTAGATCTCAAAGCCCACATAAACAAGCCCTTCACTCCATGTTATTCCATTTCCCCTTACATAAATGTAAACATCTTATTTAATAGACATATATATTTATTTGATGATTATAAATACATTTTATATGAAAAAGTTAACATGAAAGATTCACAAAATGAAATCAATGGTGGTTGATTATGAAAATGAAATCCACCAATACTCTTTCAATTTCAGCGTACCCATTGCACACTAAGGTGCCATTGCTAGTTTATTTTTAGGTGGGGGTCGATTCAAGTTTTGCAATGGAGAAGTTTAGCAAAAAAAATCTCTACTCTAAGTCTAACCCTAGTTAAAGATCTCTATAAACAATACAATGTCATCCATTGCCAATCTCAATCTCAAGGCACTCTGTAAGGAAGGTCGTTTGAAGGAGGCTCTACACATTCTGTTTTCTACACCCAACACTCCGCTAGAGCCTTCTACATATTTTCAACTACTGCAGACTTGCATTGACAAGAATGCACTTTCAGAGGGTAGGCAAATCGTCTCTCACATCAATGGTGGTGAACATCCATTTGCCACAAACATTTCTCTATAGAATAAAGCTATCAACATGTATGACAAGTGCGGAAGTGTGGTGGATGCTTGCAAAGCTTTCGACCACATGACTGAACGAGATGTCTTCTCATGGAATATGATAATTGCAGCGCACAGAAGACATGGGTTTTGTCAAGAGGCATTCACACTTTTGTGCCAAATGTAACAAACGGGTGTGGAACCCAATCAGTTCACCTTTGCCAGCGTCCTCCCCGCTTGTGCCAAAATGGGAGCTTTAGAACAGGGCATGGAGATCCATCAAAGAATAATTGAAAGTGGGTTTCTGTCAGATGTTGTAGTTTCAAATGCCCTGGTAGACATGTATGTAAAATGTGGAAGCATATCCAAGGCACGTGAATTGTTAGACAAAATACCTCAACCAAATGTGATCTCATGGAATGCTATGGTTACAGGGTATGCACAAAATGGTGTTCTACATGAGGCTTCAAAGCTTTTCAGAGAAATGCCTTAGAAAAATGTAGCCTCTTGGAATATAATTCTTGTGGGATATGCTCAAAGTGGTGTTCTTGATGAGGCTTTAAGGCTTTTTCATGAAATGCCTCAACCCAATGTGGTCTCATGGACTGCAATCATTTCGAGACATGCACAACACGGGCTTGTTGAAAAAGCTTTAGGGTTTTTTAAGCAAATGCAGTTGGCTGGTGTAAAGCCAAACTCAACAACCTTTGCGAGCATCATTCCAACGTGCTAAAAAATGGGATCTTAGGAACTTGGTATGGAGATCCATGAAATAATAATGGAAAGAGGAATTTTGTCTGACATAGTGGTTGCAAATACTTTGATAGATATGTATGCATGATGTGGAAGAGTATGACTACAATGCTTACAGGGTATGTACAAAATGGTGTTCTTGATGAGGCTTTAAGGATTTTTGAGAAAATGCCTGAACAAAATGAGGTTTCATGGAATGCTATGATTGTAGGATATGCTCAAAATGGTGTTATTGAGGAGGCTCTAAGGCTTTTCAAAGAAATGCCTCAACCAAATGTGGTGTCATGGACTGCTATCAGTGCTGGGTATGCACATGATGGGCTTGTTGAAAAAGCCTCAGATATTTTTAAGCAAATGCAATTGGCAGGTGTAAACCCAAACTCAGCTACCTTTACTAGCATGCTACCAATATGTGCCAAAATGGGAGCTTTGGAGCAAGGTATGGAGCTCCATGAAAAAATAACTAAAAGCAGACTGTTGTCAAATGTTGTATTGTGACTGCACTAATAGACATGTACGCAAAATGTGGAAGCATACACAATGAAAGCAAATTGTGTGATAAAATGTCTTGTCCAGATGCAGTCTTATGGAATGCAATCATTTCAGGGTGTGCATAAAATGGACTTTTTGAAAAGGCCTTGGGGATTTTTAAGCGAATGATGGCATTGGCAAATGTAAAGCCAAACAAAACAACCTTTGTGAGCATCCTGCCAGCTTGCGCCAACCTTGGAGCTTTGGAACAGGCTATGGATATTCATCAAAAAATCATTGCGAGTGGATTTTTGGCAGATTTTGTAGTTGCAAATGCCCTCATAGACATGTATGCAAAATGTGGAAGTATATAGAAGGCAGATGAACTGTTTGATAATATGCAACATCCAAATGTGGTGTCATGGACTACGATAATTGCAGGATATGTAATGCATGGCTATAGCAAGGATGCCCTCAGGCTGTTAGAACTAATGAAGCTCTCTAGAACCAATCCCAATCATGTAACCTTTGTTTGTGTTTTATTTGCCTGCAGCCATGCAGGTCTCGTGGATGATGGCTGTAACTACTTCAAATGCATGAGTGACTCTTATTGCATTATGCCTACAATGGATCATTATGTGTGCATGGTTGATCTTCTTAGCTGTGCTGGCTATCTTCAGGAAGCCCTCAACTTTGTAATCAAAATGCCAACAAAACCTGATATGGCTGTGTGGATTTGTTTTCTTGGCGCTTGTAGATCACATAAGAATGCAAAGTTTGGAGAATATGTGGCAACACTCCTTTTTGAGCTAGAACCTAACAATGTTGCACCTTATGTTCTTCTGTCAAACATTTATGCAGAGGTGGGCGAGTGGGGTGAAATTCAAAAGATCAGAAAATTGATGATTGATAGAGGAATAAAAAAGGTACCTGGATGTAGTTGGATTGAAGTCCATAAAATTGTACATGTTTTTTGTGTAGGAGAGAGGTTACACCCTCAAACACAGGAGATCTATGCAAAGCTGGACGAGCTGTCTTGGGAGATGATGGTAGCTAGATACATTCCAGATACAAAACCTGTAAGAAATGATGTGGAGGAGGAGAAGGAATCCCTCCTCTACCACCACAGTGAGAAGTTGGTAATTGCGTTTGGATTTTTAAACATAGCCCCAGGAACAACTATTAGAGTTGTCAAGAACCTTCGAGTATGTGGTGACTGCCACACTGTAACCAAGTTCATTTCCAAGATTGTCTCGAGAGAAATTGTTGTGCGAGATGCAAAAATGTTCCATCATTTTAGACATGGAAAATGTTCTTGTGGAGATTATTGGTGATGCTAAGAAGCAAGCTATAAATACAAGCTTGCATTATTGCAAGTGCGTGTTTTTTGGATTTACACTGATAAGAAGGAATTAAATGTTTTCTTATTTTAAAAATATGTTGTTTCTATTTGTTTGGAGAGCTAGAGCATGCCATTTAGGGCCTAAATTTAAATTAGAAAAATAAATGAGCAATTATATCACAAAGATCTAAGGATCCTGGATTTCCTTAATGTGATGAGTAATTTGAATTCTATGGAAGAATAAAATATGCCTTTGTCTAATGACAGGCTTTCTCAGTCCTTGATCCCTTTGAAGAGTACAGAAGTCAGAAGATATTGGAAAAAATATTTATACAAACTCAACAATTTTCCAAATCCCAATCAAAATGTCCAAGTACATTTTTTAACATGTTAGAATCTTCCTAGGAAGGGAAACACAAGAATGGTAGTAACTCAAGTAAGTGCTCTAGGCTTACATATTTTTTTTTTTTTTCAAATTTAGCTATTATCTCTTGCCACTGGTCACCAATAGAAGGTAGGATGAATACCTGAGTAGCAAATGATTTCACCTGTCCATATTTGATTGATTAGATGCTCATAATGAGAAGGAAATCTATTTTTTTCCCCAACACCGCATTAACAATTTCTGCTAAAATATTTTATCTAATATTTCAACCTCTGGTGTTCAATTGTTTGTTAATATTCATTCATATATGTTACCTGTGTTGTCTCCAGAATGATTTTCCTATGTTATTTAAATTAATATATCAAGGATATACTTAGTTTATCTGATCACATTTGTTGATTCTGTGTGTGCTACTTGATTGGTTTCTGCAAGAAGTTGATTTAAGTCCTTCCAAGTGGTTTATGTTCATTGGTCTCTGTCAAGAGTTAAAACCCTTTAAACAAGCAATCTTGGTTAGGTTTCCTTCTCACCAGAATTCAAATTCCTTTTAGTTGTTCACAGTAACCTCGAAAAATATCATTGGGATCAATAAGAAGAACACAAGTAATCGACAACCGTGCACGTTTATACAAGGTATAAACATCTCAAAAGTGCCAAATAATTTGAGTTAAGCCAAGAGGGAGGAGACATTTATCATACAAAACTTGACTCTGTTGCCCAAAATAGATAAAACACTGGTCATTTTAACAACATTTCAAAACCTTATTTACATTTTTGAATCTCAAACATTAGCATTAGAAATAATCATCAAACCTTACATCTACTTCACACCCATTTACCATCGTGAAGGTTACACAAATCTGCACTAATCATTAAGGTATACCCACCTAGGTCTGGCAGAGCCTGAAGTGAAGGGGGTTTAAGCCATATCTACCTCGTGTCGTTAGCCAAAAATGTTAAGAGAGCTTGGAAACCTCTTAGGGTTAACAACCTGTGTTTTTGTGACCTAATAGAATTGGCGACTCTACTAGGGACAATTCCAGAAAATTTAGTTTCAGCCTATCCATTCATAGAGTCAAGAAATGAAAAAATATAACTCTGCTGGCAAGAAGGACCCAGAGGTGGCAACTTTGAAAAGGAATTCAATGAAGAATACAAAAACATCATGTAACAATACCATTTGCAATCAGAATGAATATGTTAGAACAAGAAAGAACGCTGGAGTGGTTAAGGGAAGAAAGAAGATTGATTCAAAAACTACAACAAGTAAAAGCTAAACGTGCTTTAATTACATCACAATATATGCCAGTCTCTAATAAGGATGGGTATATGAATGCAAGTGATCTTTTGACTCCACAGGTAGCTCATAGTACAATTGAAAATTTTGGCAATGAATGTAATGCATATCATACTTAGCAAGGCAGTTTCACACCACAGGCCTCAAATCAAATATATGCTTCTCCTGTACCCCATTGTCAAAAATTAGTAAACTACCAAGATTATGGATACTATCAGCATGCTGGTCATTATCGATGCCAAGATCTGCACCAGAATGGTTAACAATATCAGCCAGGTCCACAGAGAAGAGTGCTTATCCGAGACATTGATAAACCATTTAACTTCAATAATATCCAAGGCTACCCAAATCATTATCCCATTGAGTTCATAAAATATATGCCTACATTTCATGGAGAAGTACATGAATCGGCTCACAGACATGTACAATTATTTTGGAATTTTATTGAAGACTTTTAGATTTATCTAGAATATGTCATTATGAAATGCTTTGCAAGATCATTTAGGGATTATGCAAGAGATTGGTGTAAAAGCTTACCCATACAAAGTATATCTTCATGGGAAGATTTCAAGAGGCTATTCTTAAATCAATTTGATGACAATTATGAGGATTTTATGCAAGACTTGGTGCCTCAGCATATTCCAACAAATAATGAAATGACATATGATGAGAGCAGTCTTCAAAATGCGAATACTCTTATTGTCCCAGCCCACCCACCTCAATACCTGAATTAGCAGTTTGAGGAGGAAGATGTAATGAAACAACTTGCACAATATCTGAATATAATAGAAAATATGTTGTAAATACTTGATAATAATATGCCACTTCGAGGGGGCAACCTCCTAATCCACTTCGAGGGGGATACCTTCAACAGTCTTCAATGAGAACACAATACACAATATGATATGAAATGAGACTCACTACCTCCTATATATACCTATTTATGCCTAGGATATCACCCAGGCCGACTTCAATAGCCCTATAGAAGCCTTAGGCTGACCTAAACAACTAAATAACAATATAATAATGATAATATGACTTAATTAAGAGTTAAGATAGCCACAAGATGACTATTCATAACCATATACACTATAGAAGTAAGGGCATAACATGCCCTCCACCTTTACAAAAGCGTTGTCCTCAACACTGATCAATTGTGGTAATTTCTTCATATAATCTTCATCATCCCATGTGGTAACTTCAACTAGAAGATATTTCCTTATAACGAGGTAATATGGAACTGTTGATGTCCTCATCTTATTCATGTGTGTTTGGAAAATTAACTTCAGCTCCAAGATGTGTCTTCTCTTTGCATCTAGCTCTTGATGGTGATGAATGTATTCTTCCTTTACTTGAACCTTTTGATGTGCCATAGAGGAAGAGGTGAGGAATAGTACATGGTACCCTTGCATTGGTTGAATAGCTTGACTAGCAACTTCTTCTTTATTGCCTCCTCCTCCTCCTCCTCCTCCTCCTCCTCCTCTTCTTCTTCTTCTTCTTCTTGGTTCCTTCATAAAGGCACTTAACATGCTTCGTATGTCTAATATATCTCCTCTTAGGTCACACATATCCCTCTTAACATCTTCCTTGAACTTACTTATTTCCTCATTAGGATTACTATCCTCTATTGTTTTCCCATCCTTATTAGAGGATTTCCCCTGTGTGGCAGCATTCTTTTTGCCTCTTGTTGCAGGCCCCGTCATGATGGAAACCAATATTTTTGAAATAAATCACACAAATGAAATGTAAATTCTCTAAAAAATTTATTGTAACTTACTAGGGCCAAGATACCACTTACCCAGAAAAAAATCCAAAAAATTAGCAAATTTTCTGCCTTGAGAGTGAATTTATTGGAAACCCTAATTTTGCAATAACTCACTTTTTTTGTTTCAATTTCTCCAAGATTTGGAATGTAGGCTTCTCTACTATGTCTTCAAAAACCCAATACAAATTATACTCCAATTCGGCAGGATGTGAGAGATATGTAGATCTCAAATAAATTGTGTAGAAATCATAATTCTGCAATAATTTGCTCAAATCTGCTCCAATTCCTCTAAAATCTGGACTGTAGCTTCTTTAATATGGTTTTCAAAAACCCTTTAAAAATCTTTAAAAAATTTGCTAAAATCTGAAAGTTATGCTCTTCCCAAAATCGTCTCCAATGTTGAGAAAAAATCTTGCCTCTACGGTGCCAAGATCATGCTCTGATACCACTTGTAATGAAACAACTTGCACAATATCTGAATATAATAGAAAATATGCTACAAATACTTGATAATAATATGCCACTTCGAGGGGGATACCTCCAACAGTCTTCAATGAGAACACAATACACAATATGATATGAAATGAGACTCGCTACCTCCTATATATACCTATTTATGCATAGGATATCACCCAGGCCAACTTAGATAGCCCTATAGAAGCCCTAGGTGGACCTAAACAACTAAATAACAATATAATAATAATAATATGACTTAATTAAGAGTTAAGATAGCCACAAGCTAACTATTCATAACCATATACACTATAGAAGTAAGGGCATAACAAAAGATGATGAATATTCCCATACTCAAGAAAAGGGCCAAGACTCCGTCACAAAATCAGAATATTGCATTTCCCCTTTAGATGAATTTTTTGGCATAAGGAGGCATGAAGGAGAATCTGGCCACTCTCTTCTCAACAGAATGATAGATATCTGTATGCAAATGCCTTTTGGTTCCCTGCCTAAAGGTCCATGATCATCGAATAGTTCATTAGAGCATATGAGCCTAATTCAATTTACTGGCCTGAGTCATTAAAACCAGTTACTTTTGACCAAGTGGATGAAGTGATTGGTATTATAGATAAGAAAAGATATAAGGATGCTATCAATATCGAATCTAATAGTGATATCATTGATGGATATAGAGAAGCTGATCAAACAACACAGCCAATAGAGCAAACATGGGATAATATTTCAAATGTGAATAAAAATGAAATTATGAAAGATCAACTCTCCACCTGGGATGAGGATTGCAGTATTAAATATTTTGTTGGGGATACACCACTTGAGGGATACATTAGTAATGAGATAGATGATATAGAGATGCAGCCATGTATGCATTATCATAGCATTGAGAATAATGAATTAAAAGCTGAAACAAAAGGGGACAACATGTCATGCAACAATGAAGAGGGTAGTGATTGCAATCAATTTTTAGAGGATGAGTAAGTGAAAATGTTTGTTATGACAACCCTGTGGACTTTAACTTGCAACTAAATGGTGCTTGAAAAGGTTATGAGGAAGAGACAATGGAAGATGTGGAAGAGGAAGTTTGTTCCCTTAGCACTGAGCAAATTTCAGACTTATTGACCATTGAATATCACAAATATACACACAAAAATGATGTTGAAATTTTATGCCAAATATACATTTGCTTTGATGATGAAAGAAACTTGTGTGGAAATGATGAAGGTACTCTTTAAGTTCATCAAAATCTCATGTTTATCCCTGTCCAAGAAGAGGCATGTAAATCAGAAGTAGAGGTCGTTAGCCCATGTAAGAGTGATAATGACTCACACATCATGGATAATGCATGTCCAAATGTGCATATTGATGAATGTATGGATCAGAGGTTGATAATACCAAATGGTAATATGAAAGATAATGAAAGTATTTCAGATCGGGTCGTCTCAACATGTATTAATATGGCAGAATTTTCAAACCCATGTGAAAAGCATTCAGATAATGGAATGGGTGATTATGATTGCCTTACATTAAGAGGTTGTTTCTCTACTTTGCATCTATGGCCATATGATAATTTCAGATGTTTTATGCAAACTAATGATGAAGTCAGACCTAATGATCTTAGCTACATGATGGACAGTAAATATTCTTAGTTTTCAGCCCAGCTAAGAGATGATTCCATGATATATGACAATGACCTTGTAAGTGTTTTCAAGTGGAGTTTGATGGAATCAGATCAGAACAAGGTATATGATAGAGGAAAACATAAACTTTTATTTTCTGGTGGCCTTGAGCCATCAGTTGTGATGTGGTTTTCAAACCATATCAGTTTAGGGCAGAAGTGACATATGGACTCTATTGCCCAATGGGGTAGGCACTGGTCTGCTCCCCAGAGATCTGGGATCTTGCTATGCCCACAAGGGGCATACATCCCGACATAGAGCCATTGTTAGGACCTAAAATTTCCTACCATTTTTGCAAAAACTTTAGGGTCCCATGATGAAAAATTTATCTGCAGCACTCAGAAATGCACTTGTACAATATGCTCCAATGGCCTACTTTGAAGGGTTATAATTCGAAGCTTGTTCATTTTCATGCCAAACCACTTGGTAGGCATACTCATCTGTCATATGTGAGTGTACATGTTTGATTTCAGCCTCCCACAATCAGATTTGATGGGGTTTTAAAGTACCAAGTTGGAGGGTTCTTGTAGAGTTTGTTGCCTGCACAGTGTGAAATCTGCCCGGGAGGTCAATTTTGGAGGCAAATATCTAGCAGTTGGATGATGTTCATGATGAACCAATTGGTGTTCTAGATTCATCCTATGATTATGTACTTTCATGCCAGTTTTCAAGGCCCCAGCATCTTGTTTGGTATTTTTTCAAAATCAAAAGCAAATGCAAATAGTTTTGTTTTTACATCTCCAGAAAGTTGCAGAGGTCAACTTTGGCCTTTAATATTTCATGACAGAAGATGATTGGTGAGGAACCCTTTTGCACGCATGCTCATTTGACATAAATAAACAAATCCCCCAAGTGGTAGCTTCTTAGGAGGTGATTTGGTATTTTTTCAGGATAGTGACTTGGTGAACCGTAATTGATTTTTGACAAGTCCAGTCTTCAAAAAATGCTGAATGATCTACTTTGACGTTGAATATTTTGCACATCTGGATGGATCTTTCCAAGACACTTGTTGCATTGAATTCTTGGATCAAAAATCTACATGCCTATGTCTTTTCATAATTCCAGGAGTTGGTTTGACCAATTTTCCAGGACAATTATGAAGGCTACATGGACTATTTTGATCACTATGCAAAAAAGTCAGAAAGCAGATTATAGTGACAACCCACTTCACTTTTTCACATTAGATGCATATTGGAGTAGTCCCAAATCAACTTAGTGTAAAAACTTGTTTTAAAATGAAATTATTTTTAGTCGGGTGTAATGTCCCCTATTTGAACAATACTAATTTTACCCTAAAAATTCAAATACCCCAAGTTTAGGGTTGGGGTTTCGGAATTACATTTATATTACCTTCCAATTTGTATCATTCTCGTGCCCTAAATCTGCAATCATAATATAAGAAACACATATACAAAATATAGGTGTACAAACATACCTCAAATGTTAGATAATATCAACCTGCATATAAACAATATGTTACATAGATTTATTTTACTACTTATGGTGATGAAGTTACATTCATGAATTCCACTCCATTATAGTAGTGAAGATATGATATTCCTCGGTATATGATGACTCCCTGCTAGCCCTTAAGGAGGGCACATGGTAGTTCTCATGCCCAGTTCCTCCATACTAGCCCTAAGGGGGCTTGGCAGGTTCAAGCTGTCATACATGGCCTCCATACTGGCCCTTACGGGCATGGGTGTAGACCAAATTGCCTCCAAGCTGGCCTTAGGGTGGTATGGCAGGACTGCATAGCCTCAGTCTATCTATCATTCACTCCTATGAGGGAGGACTAAAAACAACAATAAATTACTTATATAAATTCAAGCTGACATGCTCACTATATTTATGTTATTGCATAATAAGTGTGGTTACTAGAATATATGACTAACCTGCAGATCTGAAACTGTATTATACAAATATCACAATGGCTTTCAAGTTCTAAATCGAATGTTGCTCTCGTAATGATGCTTGATTGTGGAATGGTACAATAGGGTGTCTTGAATGTCCTTCCCCTTTAAGTCCAAGAGCGGTGGACCCTGTCTACACCCCCTTGGCCTCATGGGACCATTGGTCAACTACCATGAGGTGGCATTCCTAGAGGAAGACCTCATCACCGTTCTCCCTCCTTGTATTTCCACATCCATCCAATCAAGTAGAAATAACATTCATTTCAACCATTCACATTAGTATCATATGTCCAAACATTTAAACGTATTTATACGAGAATATCATATCCTAACTGCATGTATATTTGTAGATGATGAGCAGTAAGAGTAAGAATGACTATCCTATATCATTCACATGATAATCATACCAATTTATAATAGTTAGTATTGTAGTAAGGTCAACTCCTTTCTTCTTATCTGATCATTGTTCTTCACTGTTTATTCCTTCCTTGTTGATAACTCTTAATATGCTGTTGTGATATATGTATTTTCTTGTATATCACTACTAATATATCTCTGTGTATATATGCCTTTCTATTGCTGATGGATCCACCCAAAAAGTATTCATTCTACTTCCATTTATATCTTTTTATACCTCTTGTAAAGAGAGGCGACCCTTCATGAAAGAGGCATAGAGATTACCGTTGCCTTCCCTTTTATAAGTTTAGTTATATTTATATTATGACTGTATAATAGAACATAAATATGATCATTGTAGCTCTTCGTATATCTCTATGAATCATTTTCTCCTTATAATTGATGTGTGTAATGTCTTTGGTCGGTTTATAGAGGAGGGGACATGACAGTCCACCCTTCCCAAGATTGCTTGTCCTCAAGCAATTACACACTAGGATGCTCTTGTAGTTACTACAATCCCAATATCTCTCAACAACAAAACAAAGAGTTGGTAACTGGTAAGGTCCCTAACTTAAGACATGTTTCTCTCATCTCAGGGAGAGGAAACTGATTTAGCCCAATTTTTTTCACATGGATATCCTTTGAGTCCAAAAAATTCTCATATATTAGCACGACACACATCTATAACCTCAAATGCAATGTTCTTTTCCAATATACCTTTTCGGTCTTACTAATTTGTATGTTCTAGAGTAGTCTTGATGACCTTCTAAGGGAGTATCATGGTATGTCCTCATAATCCTTTCTTTCATTTCCGACCTAGGGATTTGTAACTTTGTATATGCTTATGTAGCAACCTTGTTGTAACTCTACATTATTCTAATCAAGAAAGGGAACTTAAGCCCTTAGATGAAATGATCTACAAAGTTCACTAAGTCAATTTTCAAGATCGATCATATGTGTTATGGATCGGGTTGTATTGCCATTATTTCAATGAGTGTGGGATAGATCACTTGATTGTATATTTGATCTTGTTTTGAAGGAAATGGAATAGTCTATCCTTAATTATGTTCCTCCTCCTTGGAGCATGATGAATATATCTTATGATAGATTCCCAATATTTCTCGTAAGATTTCTCAAGAGTTCAAATTGTACATTCCTAAAGGGTTGAATTGTTTTCTTTTCATTGTCTCAAAAAATGTTGTTTTGGCTTTTAAGAGATTGACGATTCTAGGCCAATATGATCATATCCCAATATACTTATCTCAAAGCTTGAAAGATAATCTCAATTCATCTTTGTATCTTTAGTTATGCCTAAGTTTTCATGACAACTAGTGATAGCAGTGTGAGTTTCTATTTGAGTAGTGAAAGTTAAGTTAGATCGTTAGATTTTATTGTTAACTATATTGAGTTGTTATGATTGTTCCCTCCTTGGAAATATTTTTGGATATTTTGGTTGCTTGATTTCTTGAAGGATAGGTGAGTGATGATGTCAATGAATTGATTTATCCTTGTACCCCCATTTAGGGACTTCTCAATTCAAGAAGTGTTTGAAAATAAAGTTTTGATAGATTTGACATTTTCATTAAACATAATGTAATCTAAAACACACATGGAGTAACTTTGTTGAACAAACCCCAGACGTGAAGCACACATAGATATACATAATACATGAAGCATATACATAGATACATGGAATATGCAAAGTATACACACAAAAATAAATCGCACATGTGACATATGAAGTATACACATAAAACACCAATTGTAATACATGAAGCATACACAAAGCTTATACACTTAATACGTGGAGTATGGAACATACACATAATACACCAAAGTATACGAAGCATAAAGCATGAATATAGTATGTAATGCACATAATACAAGAAACATACAGCATACACAAAGCATGAAGCATGCACATACTTTTCAAAGTATACGCACATAATACATAGGGTATGAAGCATACATGTAACATGCAAAGTATATGCACATAATATATGAATATGGAGTATACACATGAATACAAGTCATGAAGTGTGTATTTGAACATACATAAGTCATGGAGTATGCATTTGAACACACATAAGTCATGTAGTATACACTTGAAAATACAAGTCATGGAGTATACACCTGAATACACGAAGTCATAAAGTATTGAATACACCCTATCATGGAGTATACACTCAAATACATAGTCATGAAGTATACATGTAAACCACAGAGCATATAAGTCATGACGTACATGCATGAATACACATAAGTCATGGAGTATACTCTTGAATGCACATAAGTCATGCAAAATATACGCATGTGTGCAAGCAAGTCGCAAGGTATTCACATGAATACAAGTAAGTTATAAATATACGTATGAATACACTCAAGTCACAAGTATGAATACATGTGAGTCACAAAGTATTCACTCGAATACCAGCATGTGAATAATATGAATACCATAAGTTGTATTAATACATGTAAGCCAAGTGTACACATGAGTCATACAATGTTCACATGAATACATGTAATTCGCAAGGTATACACTTAAATCATCTTGAATACACATAAATCACAAGGTATATACTTGAATACAAGTCATAGAGTATACACTCGGAATACCAATACAAATACAAAGTCATAGAGTATACACTGGAATACAAACATAAATACAAAGTCGTAGAGTATACACTGGAATACAAACACAAATACAAAGTCATAGAGTATAAACTTGAATACATAATCATACTTGAATACAAAGTCATAGAGCATACACTTAAACACAAAGTCATAGAGTGTTACACTCAAATGCACATACAAAGTCATAGAGCATACGCTTGAATACAAAGACATAGAGTATACACTTAGAATACAAAGTCATAGAGTATACACTTGAATACAAAGTCATAGAGCATACACTTGAATACAAAGACATAGAATATACACTTGAATACAAAGTCATAGAGCATACACTTGAATACAAAGACATAGAGTATACACCTGAATACAAAGTCATAGAGCATACACTTGAACACAAATTCATAAAGTATTACACATATAAAGTCATAGAGCATACACTTGAATACAAAGTCATAGAGTATTACACATACAAAGTCATAGAGCATACACTTGAATGCACATAAGTTGCATTAATACATGTAAGTATATAGTATGACAACTGGGAAGGGGATTTGATGCATCCCATACTACACTGCAGTCCCCATCTCGAGGTCACCAAATATACACATGAGTATACGTAGCAAGCATGAAGCATATATGCAAATACACATAATACACAAGGTATTCACAGGATGGCAGGAAAGATGCTCTGATACCATTTGTAATGTCCCCTATTCGAACAATACTAATTTTACCCTAAAAATTCAAATACCCCAAGTTTAGGGTTGGGGTTTCGGAATTACATTTATATTACCTTCCAATTTGCATCATTCTTGTGCCCTAAAATTGCAATCATAATATAAGAAACACATATACAAAATATAGGTGTGCAAACATACCTCAAATGTTAGATAATATCAACCTGCATATAAACAATATGTTACATAGATTTATTTTACTACATATGGTGATGAAGTTACATTCATGAATTCCACTCCATTATAGTAGTGAAGATATGATATTCCTCGGTATATGATGACTCCCTGCTAGCCCTTAAGGAGGGCACATGGTAGTTCTCATGCTCAGTTCCTCCATACTAGCCCTAAGGGCTTGGCAGGTTCAAGATGTCATACATGGCCTCCATACTGGCCCTTATGGGGGGTATGGCAGGGGTGTAGACCAGATTGCCTCCAAGCTGGCCTTAGGGGGGTATTGCAGGACTGCATAGCCTCAATCTATCTATCATTCACTCCTATGAGGGAGGACTGAAAACAACAATAAATTACTTATATAAATTCAAGCTGACATGCTCTCTATATTTATGTTATTACATAATAAGTGTGGTTACTAGAATATATGACTAACCTACAGATCTGAAACTGTATTATACAAATATCACAATGGCTTTCAAGTTCTAAATCGAATGCTGCTCTCGTAATGATGATTGATTGTGGAACAGTACAATAGGGTGTCCTGAATGTCCTTCCCCTCTAAGTCCAAGAGCGGTGGACCCTGTCTACACCCCCTTGGCCTCATGGGACCATTGGTCAACTACCATGAGGTGGCATTCCTAGAGGAGGACCTCATCAAAGTTCCCCCTCCTTGTATTTCCACATCCATCCAATCAGGTAGAAATAACATTCATTTCAACCATTCACATTAGTATCATATGTCCAAACATTTAAATGTATTTATACGAGAATATCATATCCTAATTGCATGTATATTTGTAGATGATGAGCAGTAAGAGTAAGAATGACTATCCTATATCATTCACATGATAATCATACCAATTTATAATAGTTAGTACTGTAGTAAGGTCGACTCCTTTCTTCTTATCTGATCGTTGTTCTTCACTGTTTATTCCTTCCTTGTTGATAACTCTTAATATGCTGTTGTGATATATGTATTTTCTTGTATATCACTGCCGATATATCTCTGTGTATATCTGCCTTTCTATTGCTGATGGATCCCCCAGAAAAGTATTCATTCTACTTCCATTTATATCTTTTTATACCTCTTGTAAAGAGAGGTGACCCTTCATGAAAGAGGCATAGAGATTACCGTTGCCTTCCCTTTTATAAGTTTAGTTATATTTATATTATGACTGTATAACAGAACATAACTATGATCATTGTAGCTCTTCATATATCTCTATGAATTGTTTTCTCCTTATAATTGATGTGTCTAATGTATTTGGTCAGTTTATAGAGGAGGGGACATGACACTGGGCCCACAAAGGAACCCGACATGCTTCACACAATTATAAGATAAAAACTCCTCGTTAATTGTAGAGGAAGTAGGGGAGCATAATAATGGTGACCAAGACAAGGACATAGGGGTCTCAATTTGTTGATAAAGCAATCCAATTACATAAGAAGATCCAAGTAGAGCTTGATTTTAATAGTCAATTAGAAGCCATATTTCATGAGGAAATAACATCTTTAGAATGGAACATGCCTCACTATGAGCTGGTGGTAAGGATTGATTTCTTTATACTAGTTGTGCAAGGCATATTCAACATAAGGATGACAGGCGGATTGGGGAATCAAGAAATGGCTTCTAAAGAGGGTTGGAAGGGAAAAGTTGGATATCATAATGAGCTAAAGAAAGATCACAAGAGAAATTCCAGTGATAAGCAGATGAGAAAAATAAAAGATCATAATGAGTCCATGCTTTCTAATATGCAGAAAGTATCTAGCAACTAGAAATCTAAAATAATGAAGGAGAAGACACTTATAAGGATACTCTTGTCCATTGATATCCTGTGAAGAAGTCTAATATAAAGGAAATAGAACACATTGGACAGGGACTTTGCCAAAAAGAATATAAAGATAAGTTCTTCCCCACAGTTTTGATCCTGCCAAAAGGAATAATTCCAGAGGTCTACCAAGAATGCTAGGGCACATTCTAGCCATGAATAATTGTGAGACCACTGTCAGGAAGGATTTATACATGGGGTTATCAGTGTTATTAAGTATAGGCCTAAACAAGACCATACAGAGGAGGGTATTAATGATGGTAGCTTAACAAGAGAATGGTACCAATTAGGACCATTTTGATGAGTGATTAACTAGGACTAGAATGATGATGTGGAATGATTAGGATGATGATGCAAAATGATTAGGGCTTTGATTGGGATGATAGTGACTTAGAATAAATGTGTTGGCAAGAATGTTTAGAATGATGTGTTTATGTGTTTGTGTTGATTTCTTGACTTGGCAATTTGCGAACAAATGATTACACATGTACATGCATGAATCACACACACAAGACACATAAGCAAGTTTGAATTTAAAATTTGAATGTGATGATTAGGAAGATATTTTAAGACACATCAACAATCCTAAGATTAGTCAAGTAGGTGTGGCCAAATAGGTCTTGTTGGGATAAGGTGCCATTAACCTTGTAAATCCCAATATTATATTTATTCCATTTATTATTTGTAATTTGTAATTACCCATAAGGGATGTGCAAGTTTCACCGGCAGTGGTAAAAATTATTTATTGTCCACAGTAATTACGGAGTTATTGCACGGTAAGTCTCAGAGTTACCGACAGTAGTTACAGGATGTCATTTACTATGGTAAATGGTAATTGGTCAAAGTGGGTGCACATGTGGAGGAATAATCTATTTTTAGTGTTATGACGCATGTCATAGATGATGTAAGAAGGTGTAAGAGATTCTATGACAACTGTAAGTTGTCATAAGAATCTATGACACTAATAATAGCATATGATGCGTCATAAGATGCTATAAGTGGCTATTTTTGGCCCCGAGGCATTCAAGCTTGCATGGGCACTTTTTCCCAAGTGTAGGATGCATGTATGACAGCATTTATGACCCCATAAGAGCCTATTCTTGGCCATGGACGCCCAAGGTTGTGTTGTTGACTCTTGACAAGTGTTATGGGCTTGTAAGAAGTCATTTAATGTCTTGAGGTTGTGTAAATTCTATATAAACCATAGCATAGTAGATGACAAGCATATAATAGTTTACAGGTACCTAGGTTCTGCCAGAGTGAAGGTTGAAGGACAGAGGAAGTGAATGTATTTATAATCTCCTTTTGTGAAGATAATACAACTTGGCCTCTTTTCTTGTGGAGTTTTTTACCTGAAAGGGTTTTCTTCACGTTAAACACTTGTGTTATGTGCTTCATTCTGCTTTTGGTATATTTTTGTATTGTGGGTTTATGTTTTGATTACAATCTCCATTAATAACACACAGTTAAAGTTTGCTAAAATTTATTCGAATCAGATTTCCATTGAAATAGTGTTGCTTTCATTTCTAACATTTGGTATCAGAGCCTGGCCAGCTTTGACTCTTGGGTGGTAGTGTGGAAGTTGTAGCTGTAGTGGGAGATTTGATTACATTTATTTTGTAGATCTTGTGTTTTTATTATGGTTGCATTCACTGTTGCATCAACCTCTCGATTGGACATTGAGAAGTTCAACGGAACGAGGTATGAGTTGTGGAAGCTGAAAATGGAAGATTTGTTGGAAGAAAGAAACCAATGGTTGGTTGTCCAAAAAGAGAAGAAACCTAACGATGTCTCTCAAGATGAGTGGGATAAACTGGATAAGAAGGCACGGGGAACCATCCGGTTGTGTCTTTCAGACTCTGTCTTGTTAAATGTCACAAAGGAAGAGACTACATACAAGTTGTAGAAACAGTTGGGTGATATCTATCAAGCCAAGAGTATGCTAAATAAACTTTATTTAAAAAGAAAATTATTTTCCATGAAAATGCGAGAAGGTGAATCAATTACAGAGCATTTAAATTCCTTTAATTTGTTAGTGTGTCAACTTGATTCAGTAGATGTTGAGGTTAGTGAGGAAGATAAATGTATCTTACTTCTTTGTTCTATACCTGAGTCTTGGGAGAATGTTATCCTTGCTATCATGAAGTTGGATGCTCTTGTTTTCAGTGCTACTGTCACAGAAATTGAGGAAGAAGAGTTTGGATAGTTCAGGGGATGCTCTCAGTGTCAGGGGAAGGTCTAAGGAAAGGGGACCTAAAGGAGATCAGAAAGGGGCTAAGGACAAGTCCAAGGGCCAATCTAAGACTCCTGGTAAAAAGAACAGAGTTAAGTGTTGGAACTGTGGTAAAAGGGGACATGTGAAGGAGTGCAAAAATCCCAAGAAATAGTGGGAGAGTGCTTCGAATAAGTCCTTTAATGCAGGTGAAGAAGTTTTACTTTCTGCATGTAATCTTGTTTCTAATTATTATTGGTTGGTTGACTCAGGATGCCCGTTTCATATGACCCCGCATAAGGAATGGTTCTCCACATATGAATAATATGATGGAGGTAATATCTACCTTGGTGACAACTCTACATATCCAATTCTCAGGAAAGGAAAGGTATTGTTGTGTTTCAATGATGGGAGGATTAAAACCCTCCCATGTGTTTTGCATGTTCCTGAATTAGCTAGAAATTTTATTTCAGTTTCGAAGTTGAATGATTTGGGAATGCATTTGACATTTGACAAGCATGGCTGAAGATTGGTGAGAGGGAATTTGGTGGTAGCGAAAGGGAAGAGATTCAAGAACTTGTTTAAGCTTGAAGCCACTATAGTTTATAATGTCTCCTATGTATTTGAGGCCACTACTAAAAATACATGTATGTTGTGGCACCGTAGATTGGGCCACACATGCAATAATGTATTAAAAACTATTAAGAATAAAAACATTGTTGGAAGGTTTCTCCTATTCTGATGAGCACGTTGATTTCTATGAGCATTGTGTGTTTGGTAACCAAAATAGAAAATCATTTCCTTCAGGAAGCAATAGAGCAAAAGAGAAGTTAGAAATTATTCATACGGATGTGTTTGGACCTATGGATAATGAATCTATTGGAAAATCTTGTTATTTTGTAACTTTCATTCATGATGTATCCAAATTTACATGGATTTATTTGATGAAGCATAATTATAAAGTTTTCACTAAGTTTAAGGAATTCAAAGTCTTAGTAGAGAACCAATAAGGTTGAAAGATAAAATAATTAAGATCTGACAATGGAGGGGAATATTGTTCTAAGGAATTTGATGAGTTTTGCAAGAATGCAGGTATAATCAGACAAAAGTCAACTCCGTATACACCACAACAGAATGGTGTTACAGAAAGGATGAACCGAACAATTATGGAAAGGGCCAGAAGTATGCTTAGTGATGCATAGTTGGATAAATGCTTTTGGGCAGAGGCTATGTGTACTGCTTGCTACTTGATCAATAGATCTCCTTGTAAGGCTCTTGATTTGACACCTTATGAAGTGTGGACATGTAAGAAACCTTCTATTTCACATTTAGGGGTTTTTGGTTGTGAGGCTTTTGTTCATATGCCTAAGGAAAAGTGATATAAGTTAGATCTAAAGGTTGAAAAGTGTACATTAATTGGATATGGTGATAATGTGAAAGGTTATAAGCTTTGGAATCCACTAACCCGCAAGATTATCTTTTCTAGAGATATAATTTCAGGGAACTTAGATCTTTTTCTGAACCTGAGCAACCAAAAGAAAAAGATGAAAAGGTAAAGAGAGTGCACTTTGAGTTAGAGCAGAAAGATGCACCTCAGGAAGAACAAAATGATGGATTAGGGGGTGAAGAAGAAGAACAAGATTCAATTAGTTCTGATGAAGATGAATCTGTTGTGACAGAAGAAGTTGGTACAGATGATCATGCAGAAGAAAGAGTATAGTCTCTTACTTCACCCTTGAGGAGATCCACAAGACAACAGAATCCAGTTGACAGGTATAGCCCACCAGATTTCCATTGTGTATATGCTTTATTGAGTACTAAAGATGAACCTAGATCCTACAGGGAAGCTATTTCTACAGATGATAGTGAGTCTTGGTAGCTAGCCTTGCAGGAGGAGATGATGGCTTTGGACTCTAATAACACCTGGGATCATGTTTGTTTGCCCACTACTAAAAATACATGTATGTTGTGGCACCGTAGATTGGGCCACACAAGCAATAATGTATTAAAAACTATTAAGAATAAAAAAATTGTTGGAAGGTTTCTCCTATTCTGATGAGCACTTTGATTTCTGTGAGCATTGTGTGTTTGGTAACCAAAATAGAAAATCATTTCCTTCAGGAAGCAATAGAGCAAAAGAGAATTTAGAAATTATTCATACAGATGTGTTTGGACATGTGGATAATGAATGTATTGGAAAATCTTGTTATTTTGTAACTTTCATTGATGATGTATCCAGATTTACATGGATTTATTTTATGAAGCATAATTCTAAAGTTTTCACTAAGTTTAAGGAATTCAAAGTCTTAGTAGAGAACCAATCAAGTTGAAAGATAAAATAATTAAGATCTGATAATGGAGGGGAATATTTTCTAAGGAATTTGATGTGTTTGGCAAGCATGCAAGTATAATCAGACAAAAGACAACTCCGTATACACCACAACAGAATGGTGTTGCAGAAAAGATGAACCGAACAATTATGGAAAGGGCCAGAAGTATGTTTAGTGATACACAGTTGGATAAATGCTTTTGGGCAGAGGCTATATGTACTGCTTGCTACTTGATAAACAGATCTCTTTGTAAGGCTTTTGACTCGACACCTTACTAAGTGTGGACAGGTAAGAAACCTTCTATTTCACATTTAAGGGTTTTTGGTTGTGAGGCTTTTGTTCATATGCCTAAGGAAAAGTGATCTAAATTGGATCTAAAGGTTGAAAAGTGTACATTCATTGGATATGGTGATAGTGTGAAAGGTTATAAGCTTTGGAATCCACTAACCCGCAAGATTATATTTTCTAGAGATGTAACTTTAGGGAACTTAGAGCTATTTCTGAACCTGAGCAACCAAAAGAAAAAGATGAAAAGGTAAAGAGAGTGCACTTTGAGTTAGAGCAGCAAGATGCACCTCAGGAAGAACATAATGATGGATTAGGGGGTGAAGAAGAAGAACAAGATTCAAGTAGTTCTGATGAAGATGAATCTATTGTGACAAAAGAAGTTGGTACAGATGATCATGCAGAAGAAAGAGTAGAGTCTCTTACTTCACCCTTGAGGAGATCCACAAGACAACAGAATCCAATTGACAGGTATAGCCCACCAGATTTCTATTGTGTATATGCTTTATTGAGTACTAAAGATGAACCTAGATCCTACAGGGAAGCTATTTCTGCAGATGATAGTGAGTCTTGGCAGCTAGCCATGCAGGAGGAGATGATGGCTTTGGACTCTAATAACACCTGGGATCTTGTTTGTTTGCCCACTACTAAAAATACATGTATGTTGTGGCACCATAGATTGGGCCACACAAGCAATAATGTATTAAAAACTATTAAGAAAAAAAAAATTGTTGGAAGGTTTTTTCTATTCCGATGAGCACTTTGATTTCTGTGAGCATTGTGTGTTTGGTAACCAAAATAGAAAATCATTTCCTTCAGGAAGCAATAGAGCAAAAGAGAATTTAGAAATTATTCATACAGATGTGTTTGGACATGTGGATAATGAATGTATTGGAAAATCTTGTTATTTTGTAACTTTCATTGATGATGTATCCAGATTTACATGGATTTATTTTATGAAGCATAATTCTGAAGTTTTCACTAAGTTTAAGGAATTCAAAGTCTTAGTAGAGAACCAATCAAGTTGAAAGATAAAATAATTAAGATCTGACAATGGAGGGGAATATTTTCTAAGGAATTTGATGTGTTTTGCAAGCATGCAGGTATAATCAGACAAAAGACAACTCCGTATACACCACAACAGAATGGTGTTGCAGAAAAGATGAACCGAACAATTATGGAAAGGGCCAGAAGTATGTTTAGTGATACACAGTTGGATAAATGCTTTTGGGCAGAGGCTATGTGTACTGCTTGCTACTTGATAAACAGATCTCTTTGTAAGGCTTTTGACTCGACACCTTACTAAGTGTGGACAGGTAAGAAACCTTCTATTTCACATTTAAGGGTTTTTGGTTGTGAGGCTTTTGTTCATATGCCTAAGGAAAAGTGATCTAAATTGGATCTAAAGGTTGAAAAGTGTACATTCATTGGATATGGTGATAATGTGAAAGATTATAAGCTTTGGAATCCACTAACCCGCAAGATTATCTTTTCTAGAGATGTAACTTTAGGGAACTTAGAGCTATTTCTGAACCTAAGCAACCAAGAGAAAAAGATGAAAATGTAAAGAGAGTGCACTTTGAGTTAGAGCAGCAAGATGCACCTCAGGAAGAACATAATGATGGATTAGGGGGTGAAGAAGAAGAAGAAGAACAAGATTCAAGTAGTTTTGATGAAGATGAATCTATTGTGACAAAAGAAGTTGGTACAGATGATCATGCAGAAGAAAGAGTAGAGTCTCTTACTTCACCCTTGAGGAGATCCACAAGACAACAGAATCCAATTGACAGGTATAGCCCACCAGATTTCTATTGTGTATATGCTTTATTGAGTACTAAAGATGAACCTAGATCCTACAGGGAAGCTATTTCTGCAGATGATAGTGAGTCTTGGCAGCTAGCCATGCAGGGGGAGATGATGGCTTTGGACTCTAATAACACCTGGGATCTCGTTTGTTTGCCCACTACTAAAAATACATGTATGTTGTGGCACCGTAGATTGGGCCACACAAGCAATAATGTATTAAAAACTATTAAGAATAAAAAAATTGTTGGAAGGTTTCTCCTATTCTGATGAGCACTTTGATTTCTGTGAGCATTGTGTGTTTGGTAACCAAAATAGAAAATCATTTCCTTCAGGAAGCAATAGAGCAAAAGAGAATTTAGAAATTATTCATACGGATGTGTTTGGACATGTGGATAATGAATGTATTGGAAAATCTTGTTATTTTGTAACTTTCATTGATGATGTATCCAGATTTACATGGATTTATTTTATGAAGCATAATTCTGAAGTTTTCACTAAGTTTAAGGAATTCAAAGCCTTAGTAGAGAACCAATCAAGTTGAAAGATAAAATAATTAAGATCTGACAATGGAGGGGAATATTTTCTAAGGAATTTGATGTGTTTTGCAAGCATGCAGGTATAATCAGACAAAAGACAACTCCGTATACACCACAATAGAATGGTGTTGCAGAAAAGATGAACCGAACAATTATGGAAAGGGCCAGAAGTATGTTTAGTGATACACAGTTGGATAAATGCTTTTGGGCAGAGGCTATGTGTACTGCTTGCTACTTGATAAACAGATCTCCTTGTAAGGCTTTTGACTCGACACCTTACTAAGTGTGGACAGGTAAGAAACCTTCTATTTCACATTTAAGGGTTTTTGGTTGTGAGGCTTTTGTTCATATGCCTAAGGAAAAGTGATCTAAATTGGATCTAAAGGTTGAAAAGTGTACATTCATTGGATATGGTGATAATGTGAAAGGTTATAAGCTTTGGAATCCACTAACCCGCAAGATTATATTTTCTAGAGATGTAACTTTAGGGAACTTAGACCTATTTCTGAACCTGAGCAACCAAAAGAAAAAGATGAAAAGGTAAAGAGAGTGCACTTTGAGTTAGAGCAACAAGATGCACCTCAGGAAGAATAGAATGATGGATTAGGGGGTGAAGAAGAAGAAGAAGAACAAGATTCAAGTAGTTCTGATGAAGATGAATCTATTGTGACAAAAGAAGTTGGTACAGATGATCATGCAGAAGAAAGAGTAGAGTCTCTTACTTCACTCTTGAGGAGATCCACAAGACAACAGAATCCAATTGACAGGTATAGCCCACCAGATTTCTATTTTGTATATGCTTTATTGAGTACTAAAGATGAACCTAGATCCTACAGGGAAGCTATTTCTGCAGATGATAGTGAGTCTTGGCAGCTAGCCATGTAGGAGGAGATGATGGCTTTGGACTCTAATAACACCTGGGATCTTGTTTGTTTGCCCACTACTAAAAATACATGTATGTTGTGGCACCGTAGATTGGGCCACACAAGCAATAATGTATTAAAAACTATTAAGAATAAAAAAATTGTTGGAAGGTTTCTCCTATTCTGATGAGCACTTTGATTTCTGTGAGCATTGTGTGTTTGGTAACCAAAATAGAAAATCATTTCCTTCAGGAAGCAATAGAGCAAAAGAGAATTTAGAAATTATTCATACGGATGTGTTTGGACATGTGGATAATGAATGTATTAGAAAATCTTGTTATTTTGTAACTTTCATTGATGATGTATCCAGATTTACATGGATTTATTTTATGAAGCATAATTCTGAAGTTTTCACTAAGTTTAAGGAATTCAAAGCCTTAGTAGAGAACCAATCAAGTTGAAAGATAAAATAATTAAGATCTGACAATGGAGGGGAATATTTTCTAAGGAATTTGATGTGTTTTGCAAGCATGCAAGTATAATCAGACAAAAGACAACTCCGTATACACCACAACAGAATGGTGTTGCAGAAAAGATGAACCAAACAATTATGGAAAGGGCCAGAAGTATGTTTAGTGATACACAGTTGCATAAATGCTTTTGGGCAGAGGCTATGTGTACTGCTTGCTACTTGATAAACAGATCTCCTTGTAAGGCTTTTGACTCGACACCTTACTAAGTGTGGACAGGTAAGAAACCTTCTATTTCACATTTAAGGGTTTTTGGTTGTGAGGCTTTTGTTCATATGCCTAAGGAAAAGTGATCTAAATTGGATCTAAAGGTTGAAAAGTGTACATTCATTGGATATGGTGATAATGTGAAAGGTTATAAGCTTTGGAATCCACTAACCCGAAAGATTATATTTTCTAGAGATGTAACTTTAGGGAACTTAGACCTATTTCTGAACCTGAGCAACCAAAAGAAAAAGATGAAAAGGTAAAGAGAGTGCACTTTGAGTTAGAGCAGCAAGATGCACCTCAAGAAGAACATAATGGTGGATTAGGGGGTGAAGAAGAAGAAAAAGAACAAGATTCAAGTAGTTCTGATGAAGATGAATCTATTGTGACAAAAGAAGTTGGTACAGATGATCATGCAGAAGAAAGAGTAGAGTCTCTTACTTCACCCTTGAGGAGATCCACAAGACAACAGAATCCAATTGACAGGTATAGCCCACCAGATTTCTATTGTGTATATGCTTTATTGAGTACTAAAGATGAACCTAGATGCTACAGGGAAGCTATTTCTATAGATGATAGTGAGTCTTGGCAGCTAGCCATGCAGGAGGAGATGATGGCTTTGGACTCTAATAACACCTGGGATCTTGTTTATTTGCCCACTACTAAAAATACATGTATGTTGTGGCACCATAGATTGGGCCACACAAGCAATAATGTATTAAAAACTATTAAAAATAAAAAAATTGTTGGAAGGTTTCTCCTATTCTGATGAGCACTTTGATTTCTGTGAGTATTGTGTGTTTGGTAACCAAAATAGAAAATCATTTCCTTCAGGAAGCAATAGAGGAAAAGAGAAGTTAGAAATTATTCATACGGATGTGTTTGGACCTGTGGATAGTGAATCTACTGGATAATCTTGTTATTTTTTAACTTTCATTGATAATGTATCCAGATTTACATGGATTTATTTTATGAAGCATAATTCTAAAGTTTTCCCTAAGTTTAAGGAATTCAAAGTCTTAGTAGAGAACCAATCAGGTTGAAAGATAAATAATTAAGATCTAAGAATGGAGGGGAATATTGTTCTAAGGAATTTGATGAGTTTTGCAAGCAGGCAGGTATAATCAGACAAAAGACAACTTCGTATACACCACAACAGAATGGTGTTGCAGAAAGGATGAACTGAATAATTATGGAAAGGGCAAGAAGAATACTTAACGATGCACAGTTGGATAAATGCTTTTGGGTAGAGGCTATGTGTACTACTTGCTACTTGATAAACAGATCTCCTTGTAAGGCTCTTGATTCGACACTTTATAAAGTGTGGACAGGTAAGAAACCTTCTATTTCACATTTAAGGGTTTTTGGTTGTGAGGCTTTTGTTCATATGCCTAAGGAAAAGTGATCTAAGTTGGATCTAAAGGTTGAAAAGTGTACATTCATTGGATATGGTGATAATGTGAAAGGTTATAAGCTTTGGAATCCACTAACCCGCAAGATTATCTTTTCTAGAGATGTAATTTCAGGGAACTTAGAGCTATTTCTGAAGCTGAGCAACCAAAAGAAAAAGATGAAAAGGTAAAGAGAGTGCACTTTGAGTTAGAGTGGAAAGATGCACCTCAGGAAGAATAGAATGATGGATTAGGGGGTGAAGAAGAAGAAGAACAAGATTCAAGTAGTTCTGATGAAGATGAATTTGTTGTGACAGAAGAAGTTGGTATAGATGATCATGCAGAAGAAAGAGTAGAGTCTCTTACTTCACCCTTGAGGAGATCCACAAGACAACGGAATCTAGTTGACAGGTATAGCCCACCAGATTTCCATTGTGTATATGCTTTATTGAGTACTAAAGATGAACCTAGATCCTACAAGGAAGCTATTTCTACAGATGATAGTGAGTCTTGGTAGCTAGCCATGCAGGAGGAGATGAGGGCTTTGGACTCTAATAACACCCGGGATCTTGTTTGTTTGCCCACTACTAAAAATACATGTATGTTGTGGCACCGTAGATTGGGCCACACAAACAATAATGTATTAAAAACTATTAAGAATAAAAAAATTGTTGGAAGGTTTCTCCTATTCTAATGAGCACTTTGATTTATGTGAGCATTGTGTGTTTGGTAACCAAAATAGAAAATCATTTCCTTCAGGAAGCAATAGAGCAAAAGAGAAGTTAGAAATTATACATACGGATGTGTTTTGACCTATGGATAATGAATCTATTGGAAAATATTGTTATTTTGTAACTTTCATTGATGATGTATCCAGATTTACATGGATTTATTTTATGAAGCATAATTCTGAAGTTTTCACTAAGTTTAAGGAATTCAAAGTCTTAGTAGAGAACCAATCAGGTTGAAAGATAAAATAATTAAGATCTGACAATTGAGGGGAATATTGTTCTAAGGAATTTGATGAGTTTTGCAAGCATGCAGGTATAATCAGACAAAAGACAACTTCGTATACACCACAACAGAATGGTGTTGCAGAAAGGATGTGTTGGTATTTTTTTCTGAATCGGCAAAGGGTTTGCCAGTTCCAATGCACGGGTAGATTTGGCCAATAGACACGGGAGGTTGCATGAGCGGCCTCCCCTTCACTTCTGGTTCTGCCGCACCAAGGGGGGTATCCCTATGACTAAAGGTGTAACATTGACTAGCTCAATGACAGTAAGATTTAGCTTGACTGCAACAGGCAGAATACTCTCATGTGTGGACCAAGATGTGGATGATACATCACAAGGTTGGCAATATTCTTGGACAAATGTGTCTAGTTATGGATGAGAGTATGCAGGGGTCCTAATCCTACTCCTACAACTAACAGGTTGAAAATGTGGAATGGTTTGAATTGATGGTTTAGATGCAAGACAGGGAGTTTTAGATCATAACTACTTCACAAGGGCAGATCGGTGCCTATCTCAGGGCAAGGAGTCAAATAGACATATACATGAGGACGGCTTGCAACTGGCATTCAAGTTTCAAGGGGATGGATTGATGCTTGCCTTACAAACATCACCCAAGGATGGGTATTTAGCTGCCTCTACTTACAGATACCCCTGCTGACACATAATTTTCTCCATGCTTGACCTAAAACAGTTTAATCCATTCCTTGAATGGAAGTTAGAGATGAAGCACGTGATACAGAAACTTGTATCCCTGAATCTATGAAACCCTTAGCAACCAGATTCAAAAGAAGAAATTACATGCAACAAATGGAGACAAACAGATAAATACATGCAACAAGCATTTTTTATATGATATCAACACTGAAACTGAACATATGTGCAAGATACATCACAGATGCAATACATAAACTCCAAAATGAGATAGAATAGCAAAGAAATGTCCTGTGTTTTGTTATTTTTTCCCAAAAATTGCCCAAGTCTTCAACCACTACAATGAGTAACACAGTTTGGCTTTTATACCAAGACTGTGCACTCAATAAAATTACAACAGTCAACTCAAGAATTCGCCAGATACAATGCATTAGAAAATGGTGCTCAAAATAGTTAATGGTGAACGCAAAGGAAGAGGAAGGAGCAGGTGAAATCAGGATCTGGGCCGCCGCTCAGGGACTTTCCTCTTAAAAAATAGTGGTTGACCTGTCCACCGTTGACCCAAATCCTGCAGATGCTGCCATTATTGCTTAGGTACCCGCAGATCCTCAGTGGCGTGCCTTTAGAGTTTTTCCCACCCAAATGTAGCCTCAGATGCAAAGAAACCCATCGCTGCAGCAAAATACAAAACCAACCGTCAATCATCTCCCCATCGCTGAGATCAACGACGCCAAAAAATGTTGACCAAGTCGCCGTCCAATCAAATCGCGCCACGGAGGCACCTCATGTTTCTATCGCTGGCTTTTCCTCTTCTCATTTTGCCTTTTTCGCCCTTGTAAATGCATGTTCAGATGCATATACAATTGCCACTGTTCACCTTTCAAAAATCTGTTGTATATGCAAAATGCATATACATGCAACAGTGACTGGACACGTGGCTGCCCCTGAATGGTTCTCTGTCGCTTGGTATTTTCATCTCCATCAGCCATCGAAATAACCCTGGGAGCATCCGCCGACGTGCAATCTCTCGCCGATGAACTAATGCGCCTTTTCCTTTTGCATCTGAAAATGCATGTGGGATTGTATATACATACAATCACCCTTCATACAAGGCCGACCCCAAAACATCATAGAACAAATTGAAAATTAACTATCAGGTCCGCTTTGCATGTCTTCCTTTGTACCTCCATCTTGTATGTTGCACATACAAAAGCAAAAATATACAAGTCACAGATTCCAACTCATTTATCAGCTAGATTGGAGAACCTTTCGAATATGACTTGTATCTCATCAAATGTATATTTCCTTTGTATGCCAAATATACAAACTCGTTTGTATATACCCGCGGGCCCTACCACATGTATCTTCTTCGCTGCACTGTAGCAAATGCATGTGCACCAGCCTTTGTATATTTTTCAATGTACATTTGCAATGTATATTTTCTCTGCATACAAACAACAAATCTGTCTTGGAATATGCCTGCAATGTATCTTTTCTCTTGTACCTAGTTGTATGTCTGAACATACAAACCAAATATACATGCAAACCCGATATAAAAGTGTAGAATATTCCCAAGAATCTGCAAAAGATTCCCCCATGTATATGCACCCCTATTAAGCCCGATATGCATTGCGAAATGCATATAACTTATTTTTTCATCATTTTGAAGGTCGATTGAGACTTTGAAGCCTGCTAATGCACATTCGACCTGTATGTATATACAAACATCCTTGTATATACAAAGTGACCTGCACTTTAACTGATTTTTTTGCATTTTTTACAACTGCAGAGGCCAAAAGTGTTGGAATTTTTTGGACTTTTGGGAAGGGGCCTAGCTTAAAACCCTAAACATAAATGATTACTAACATAGGCTTCGTCTAGGGATGCATGCCTCTTGCAGGCATGGCGAGAACCTCAGATCTCTGGGATGCAGACCAATCCTTATCCATTGGGCAACAGAGTCAAATACTACACCAATCTACATCACCAATCACACTTGGTGGCCTAAGGCCACCAAGAAAGGAAAAACCTGTATCTCCCCTTGTCAAATACCTTGTTTTCATCTAATATCACTGGATTAGGCCTAAAAAAGCTGCCATGATCTGACCACAAACAAACCTTGTCATTTGCATATACAACCATCTTATTTAACTTGTCACTGTTAACCCTATGCAAACAACCTTCAGCATCAAGCAACATGTGAATGCCATATGTATCAAACAATGCATACTCAAATGAAATATAACACATGTTATCATCTGTATCAGCATTATGCATTGCAAAATGATCTCCTAGCTGGACTGAAAACTGAAAACACTCAAAATCCATCATGTAGCTAGGAACATCAGGGCTCATCTCATCACAAGCTAGCATATCAAAGAAAAAACTTTCAGATTCACAGTTGTGCACATCATGCACACAACCATCAGCTACACCAAGCTGGAAAAGATCAGGCTTTGGCATCTCTTTGCAACAGTTTTCATGATGTATGTTGGCCTCTCTTTCATCAAGATGAGAAACAAAATCCAAATCAATAGCAGGGCTCAAATCTTCATCATACTCAGACAGATCCTCATCACCATACGTGTCAAACATTGGTGGTCCAGGTGTTTCAACTTCATCATGGTATGTCGCTGGTTCATGGGCAGCAGAATATGCATCTTCATTACCAATGGATTCACTTTATGGAGGAGTATCAGCCTGTATGGCATAAGCAAAACTATAATCAAATGAAGAACAATCATGCTCAACACTAGCACTTGTTTCAATTTTTTACTGCTCTTCATCATCTCCATGTGTCCAAAAAGAAGGCATTGATTCACAAATGGAAGTGCTACTCTGTTTGCTTATTTCTTCTCTATCCTGAGCACAATACTCACAATCATCTCCACAAACCCATTCAGACAGATGTTCATTGTTGTCCATAACCACATGATTATTTTTAGAATCAGATACCTTAACCTTGCAATGGGAGTCATCAATGATACTTTCATTGGCATCCTCAACTGGTGAATAATCCAGTTGAGCATTGTTATCAGCATTATGTTCGAATACAGCAGTCTCAACTTTTATGCTTTCATTTTCATATTTATCTTCAACTGATGCCATGATCACTTGGTCATTTGCAGCTACACAATTGTTATTCACACCAAAGCCTGTGGACAGAGAATTCTGCATATGCTCATCTCTCATTTTTTCTATATTTTCTAAAAACTTGTATGCCATATGCATATCTGTTATCTTGAATTCCCTTAATAATGCACTAGAGCCCTTTTCGAAAGCTTCAAAATATATGCCAACACAGGCTGAAATATCAGGTCTGAAGGCTTCAGGGATTTGTGAAAGGGCTACTGCAAATCTATGACTGAAATCAATACTAGGCTCTTCATCTTGTCTTCTAATTTCCATCAATCTTGCAACAAGACTAGCAGGTTCTCTTGCAAATTCTTCTTTGAAACAGTCAGCAAGTTCATCCCAACAGGCAAAGGATCTCTTTGGAAAGCTCAAATACCAATCTCTAGCTTTTGCATCAAAGGATCTAACAAAAAACCTCATCCACATATCCTCATCTCTAAATGAGTTTTTCTCCATAAAACTATAAAATTTTTGGATATGTGCACCCCCATCACACACACTGTGTCCACTAAATCTAGGCATCTGATTGTACACTTGGGTAGGCATACTTTCAATTTTATGGTTAACCCATGACAAATCTAATTGGTCATACAAAGGATCAAAAGGGCTGGCAAAAGGTTTAGCTTTCTGACTAGCAGACACAACAGGGTTATTACTATTTAACTGGGCCTACCGAGCTTCTAAGGATATCAACCTATTCTTTATCTCTTCAATTTTTTTACTCAATACATCATCCCCCTCATGACTGAGTATGGGTGAATACATATTTGGATTCATATAAACTTCACTCTTAGACATCTTATGTCTGTCTAAGACCTAAGGCTTCCCCTTGGCATCTAACTTATGCAATAAAACAACAAATATAAGTGGGAAAAAGCTAGGTACCTTTTCTCATCCAGATGCTGCAATCTGAACAGAACTTTCTTTTATCACAATAACATACATCAGCCTTTCATGTGCACATAAAAACTTTTGCAGAGTCGCCACCTCTCCAGAGAGGATAAAATTTTCCAATAACTGAAAGCTCATCAAATATTTTTATAAGTTCATTCCACCAGCAGAGCACCATCATTCACATGAAAGAACCGGATATGCAGCAATGATTTCACACTATTTGACTCTTGTCCCCAACAGAGTCACCAATTTCTATTGGTATTTTTTTCTGAATCAGTAGAGGGTTTGTCAGTTCCAATGCACGGGCAGATTCGGCCAACAGACACGGGAGGTTGCATGAGCGGCCTACCCTTCACTTCTGGTTCTGCCGCACCAAGGGGGGCATCCCTATGACTAAAGGTGTAACATTGACTAGCTCAATGACAGTAAGATTTAGCTTGACCGCAACAGGTAGAATACTCTCATGTGTGGACCAAGATGTGGATGATACATCACAAGGTTGGCAATATTCTTGGACAAATGTGTCTGGTTATGGATGAGAGTATGCAGGGGTCCTAATCCTACTCCTACAACTAACAGGTTGAAAATGTGGAATGGTTTGAATTGATGGTTTAGATGCAGGACAGGGGGTTTTGGATCATAACTACTTCACAAGGGCAGACCGGTGCCTATCTCAGGGCAAGGAGTCAAATAGACATATAAATGAGGAGGGCTTGCAACTGGCATTTGAGTTTCAAGGGGATGGATTGATGCTTGCCTTACAAACATCACCCAAGGATGGGTATTTAGTTGCTTCTACTTACAGATATCCCTGCTGACACACAATCTTCTCCATGCTTGACCTAAAACAGTTTAATCATTCCTTGAATGGAAGTTAGAGATGAAGCACGTGATATAGAAACTTGTATCCCTGAATCTATGAAACCCTTAGCAACCAGATTCAAAAGAAGAAATTGCATGCAACAAATGGAGACAAACAGATAAATATATGCAACAAGAATTTTTCATATAATATCAACACTGAAACTGAACATATGTACAAGATACATCATAGATGCAATACATAAACTCCAAAATGAGATAGAATAGCAAAGAAATGTCCTATGTTTTGTTATTTTTCCCCCAAAATTGCCTAAGTCTTCAACCACGACAATGAGTAACACAGTTTGGCTTTTATACCAAGACTGTGCACTCAGCAAAATTACAACGGTCAACTCAAGAATTTGCCAGATACAATGCATTAGAAAATGGCGCTCAAAATAGTTAATGTTGAATGCAGAGGAAGAGGAAGGAGCAGGTGAAATCAGGATCTGGGCCGCCGCTTAGGGACTTTCCTCTTAAAAAATGGTGGTTGACCTGTCCACCGTCGACCCAAATCCTGCAGATGTTGCCATTATTGCTCAGCTACACGCAGATCCTTAGTGGCGTGCCTTTGGAGTTTTTCCAGCCCAAACGCAGCCTCAAATGCAAAGAAACCCATCACTGCAGCAAAATACAAAACCAGCCGTCGATCATCTCCCCATCGCTGAGATCAATAGCGCCAAAAAATGTTGACCCAGTCACCGGCCAATCAAATCGCACCACGGAGGCACCTCATGTTTCTATCACTGGCTTTTCCTCTTCTCATTTTGTCTTTTTCGCCCTTGTATATGCATGTTTAGATGCATATACAATTGCCACTATTCACCTTTCAAAAATCTGTTGTATATGCAAAATGCATATACATGCAACAACGCATGGACACGTGGCTACCCCTGAATGGTTCTTTGTCGCTTGGTATTTCATCTCCATCAGCCATCAAAACAACCCTGGGAACATCCGCCGACGTGCAGTCTCTCGCCGATGAACTAATGCGCCTTTTCCTTTTGCATCTGAAAATGCATGTGGGACTGAATATACATACAATCACCCTTCATACAAGGCCGACCCCAAAACATCATAGAACAAATTGAAAATCAACTAACGGGTCCGCTTTGCATGTCTTCCTTTGTACCTCCATCTTGTATGTTGCACATACAAAAGCAAAAATATACAAGTCGCAGATTCCAACTCATTTATCAGCTAGATTGGAGAACCTTAACCTTTCGAATCTGACTTGTATCTCATCAAATGTATATTTCCTTTGTACGCCAAATATACAAACTCGTTTGTATATACCCGCAGGCCCTACCACATGTATCTTCCCAGCTGCACTATAGCAAATGCATGTGCACCAGCCTTTCTATATTTTTCAATGTACATTTGTAATGTATATTTCCTTTGCATACAAACAGCGAATCTTTCTTGGAATATGCCTGCAATGTATCTTTTCTCTTGTACATAGTTGTTGTATGTCTGAACATACAAACCAAATATATATATGCAAACCTGATATACAAGTGCAAAATATTCTTGGGAATCTGGGAAAGATTCCCCCCATGTATATGCACCCCTATTAAGCCCGATATGCATTGCGAAATGCATATAACTGATTTTTTCATCATTTTGAAGGCCGATTGACACTTTGAAGCCCGCCAATACACATTCAACCTGTATGTATATATAAGCATCCTTGTATATACAAAGTGACCTGCACCTTAACTGATTTTTTTGCATTTTTTACAACTGCAAAGGCCAAAAGTGTTGAAATTTTTTGGACTTTTGCGAAGGGGCCTGGCTTAAAACCCTAAACATAAATGATTACTAACAGGATGAACTGAACAATTATGGAAAGAGCCAGAAGTATGCTTAGTGATGCACAGTTGGATAAATGCTTTTGGGCAGAGGCTATGTGTACTGCTTGCTACTTGATAAACAGATCTCCTTGTAAGGCTCTTGATTCGACACCTTATGAAGTGTGGACAGGTAAGAAACCTTCTATTTCACATTTAAGGGTTTTTGGTTGTGAGGCTTTTGTTCATATGCCTAAGGAAAAGTGATCTAAGTTGGATCTAAAGGTTGAAAAGTGTACATTCATTGGATATGGTGATAATGTGAAAGGTTATAAGCTTTGGAATCCACTAACCCGCAAGATTATCTTTTCTAGAGATGTAATTTCAGGGAACTTAGAGCTATTTCTAAAGCTGAGCAACCAAAAGAAAAAGATGAAAAGATAAAGAGAGTGCACTTTGCGTTAGAGCAGCAAGATGCACCTCAGGAAGAACAGAATGATGGATTAGGGGGTGAAGAAGAAGAAGAACAAGATTCAAGTAGTTCTGATGAAGATGAATCTGTTGTGACAGAAGAAGTTGGTACAGATGATCATGCAGAAGAAAGAGTAGAGTCTCTTACTTCACCCTTGAGGAGATCCGCAAGACAACAGAATCCAGTTGACAGGTATAGCCCACCAGATTTCCATTGTGTATATGCTTTATTAAGTACTAAAGATGAACCTAGATCCTACAGGGAAGCTATTTCTGCAGATGATAGTGAGTCTTGGCAGCTAGCCATGCAGGAGGAGATGATGGCTTTGGACTCTAATAACACCTGGGATCTTGTTTGTTTGCCCACTACTAAAAATACATGTATGTTGTGGCACCGTAGATTGGGCCACACAAGCAATAATGTATTAAAAACTATTAAGAATAAAAAAATTGTTGGAAGGTTTCTCCTATTCTGATGAGCACTTTGATTTCTGTGAGCATTGTGTGTTTGGTAACCAAAATAGAAAATCATTTCCTTCAGGAAGCAACAGAGCAAAAGAGAAGTTAGAAATTATTCATACGAATGTGTTTGGACCTGTGGATAATGAATCTACTGGAAAATCTTGTTATTTTGTAACTTTCATTGATGATGTATCCAGATTTACATGTATTTATTTTATGAAGCATAATTATGAAGTTTTCACTAAGTTTAAGGAATTCAAAGTCTTAGTAGAGAACCAATCAGGTTGAAAGATAAAATAATTAAGATCTGACAATGGAGGGGAATATTGTTCTAAGGAATTTGATGAGTTTTGCAAGCATGCAAGTATAATCAGACAAAAGACAACTCCGTAAACACCACAACAGAATGATGTTGCAGAAAGGATGAACCAAACAATTATGGAAAGGGCCAGAAGTATGCTTAGTGATGCACAGCTGGATAAATGCTTTTGGGCAGAGGCTATGTGTACTGCTTGCTACTTGATAAACATATCTCCTTGTAAGGCTCTTGATTCGACACCTTATGAAGTGTGGACGGGTAAGAAACCTTCTATTTCACATTTAAGGGTTTTTGGTTGTGAGGCTTTTGTTCATATGCCTAAGGAAAAGTGATCTAAGTTGGATCTAAAGGTTGAAAAGTGTACATTCATTGGATATGGTGATAATGTGAAAGGTTATAAGCTTTGGAATCCACTAACCCGCAAGATTATCTTTTCTAGAGATGTAATTTCAGGGAACTTAGAGCTATTTCTGAAGCTGAGCAACCAAAAGAAAAAGATGAAAAGGTAAAGAGAGTGCACTTTGAGTTAGAGCAACAAGATGCACCTCAGGAAGAACATAACGATGGATTAGGGGGTGAAGAAGAAGAAGAACAAGATTCAAGAAGTTCTTATGAAGATGAATCTGTTGTGACAGAAGAAGTTGGTACAGATGATCATGCAGAAGAAAGAGTAGAGTCTCTTACTTCACCCTTGAGGAGATCCACAAGACAACAGAATGTAGTTGAAAGGTATAGCCCACCAGATTTCTATTGTGTATATGCTTTATTGAGTACTAAAGATGAACCTAGATCCTACAGGGAAGCTATTTCTGTAGATGATAGTGAGTCTTGGCAGCTAGCCATGCAGGAGGAGATGATGGCTTTGGACTCTAATAACACCTGGGATCTTGTTTGTTTGCCCACTACTATAAATACATATATGTTGTGGCACCGTAGATTGGGCCACACAAGTAATAATGTATTAAAAACTATTAAGAATAAAAAAATTGTTGGAAGGTTTCTCCTATTCTGATGAGCACTTTAATTTCTGTGAGCATTGTGGGTTTGGTAACCAAACTAGAAAATCATTTCCTTCAGGAAGCAATAGAGCAAAAGAGAAGTTAGAAATTTTTCATACGGATGTGTTTGGACCTGTGGATAATGAATCTATTGGAAAATCTTGTTATTTTGTAACTTTCATTGATAATGTATCCAAATTTACATGGATTTATTTTATAAAGCATAATACTGAAGTTTTCACTAATTTTATGGAATTCAAAGTCTTAGTAGAGAACCAATCAGGTTGAAAGATAAAATAATTAAGATCTGACAATGGAGGGGAATATTGTTCTAAGGAATTTGATGAGTTTTGCAAACATGCAGTTATAATCAGACAAAAGACAACTTCGTATACACCACAACAGAATGGTGTTGCAGAAAGGATGAACCAAACAATTATGGAAAGAGCCAGAAGTATGCTTAGTGATGCACAGTTGGATAAATACTTTTTGGCAGAGGCTATGTGTACTGCTTGCTACTTGATAAATAGATCTCCTTGTAAGGCTCTTGATTCGACACCTTATGAAGTGTGGACAGGTAAGAAACCTTCTATTTCACATTTAAGGGTTTTTGGTTGTGAGGCTTTTGTTCATATGCCTAACGAAAAGCGATCTAAGTTGGATCTAAAAGTTGAAAAGTGTACATTCATTGGATATGGTGATAATGTGAAAGGTTATAAGCTTTAGAATCCACTAACCCGCAAGATTATCTTTTCTATAGATGTAATTTCAGGGAACTTAGAGCTATTTCTGAAGCTGAGCAACCAAAAGAAAAAGATGAAAAGGTAAAGAGAGTGCACTTTGAGTTAGAGCAGCAAGATGCACCTCAGGAAGAACAGAATGATGGATTAGGGGGTGAAGAAGAAGAAGAACAAGATTCAAGTAGTTATGATGAAGATGAATATGTTGTGACAGAAGAAGTTGGTACAGATGATCATGCAGAAGAAAGAGTAGAGCCTCTTACTTCACCCTTGAGGAGATCCACAAGACAACGGAATCCAGTTGACAGGTATAGCCAACCAGATTTCCATTGTGTACATGATTTATTAAGTACTAAAGATGAACCTAGATCCTACAGGGAAGCTATTTCTGCAAATGATAGAGAGTCTTGGCAGCTAGCCATGTAGGAGGAGATGATGGCTTTGGACTCTAATAACACCTGGGATCTTGTTTGTTTGCCCACTACTATAAATACATGTATGTTGTGGCACCGTAGATTGGGCCACACAAGCAATGATGTATTAAAAACTATTAAGAATAAAAAAATTGTTGGAAGGTTTCTCCTATTCTGATGAGCACTTTGATTTCTATGAGCATTGTGTGTTTGGTAACTAAAATAGAAAATCATTTCCTTCAGGAAGCAATAGAGCAAAAGAGAATTTAGAAATTATTCATACGGATGTGTTTCAACCTGTGGATAATGAATCTATTAGAAAATCTTGTTATTTTGTAACTTTCATTGATGATGTATCCAGATTTACATGGATTTTTTTTATGGAGCATAATTCTAAAGTTTTCACTAAGTTTAAGGAATTCAAAGTCTTAGTAGAGAACCAATCAGGTTGAAAGATAAAATAATTAAGATCTGACAATGGAGGGGAATATTGTTCTAAGGAATTTGATGAGTTTTGCAAGCATGCAAGTATAATCAGACAAAAGACAACTCCGTATACACCACAATAGAATGGTGTTGCAGAAAGGATGAACTGAACAATTACAGAAAGGGCCAGAAGTATGCTTAGTGATGCAGAATTTGATAAATACTTTTTGGCAGAGGCTATGTGTACTGCTTGCTACTTGATAAATAGATCTCCTTGTAAGGCTCTTGATTTGACACCTTATGAAGTGTGGATAGGTAAGAAACATTCTATTTCACATTTAAGGGTTTTTGGTTGTGAGGCTTTTGTTCATATGCCTAAGGAAAAGTGATCTAAGCTAGATCTAAAGGTTAAAAAGTGTGCATTCATTGGATATGGTGATAATGTGAAAGGTTATAAGCTTTGGAATCCACTAACCCGCAAGATTAGCTTTTATAGAGATGTAATTTCAGGGAACTTAGAGCTATTTCTAAAGCTGAGCAACCAAAAGAAAAAGATGAAAAGGTAAAGAGAGTGCACTTTGAGTTAGAGCAGCAAGATGCACCTCAGGAAGAACAAAATGATGGATTAGGGGGTGAAGAAGAAGAAGAACAAGAATCAAGTAGTTCTGATGAAGATGAATCTGTTGTGACAGAAGAAGTTGGTACAGATGATCATGCAGAAGAAAGAGTAGAGTCTCTTACTTCACCCTTGAGGAGATCCACAAGACAACAGAATCCAATTGACACGTATAGCCCACCAGATTTCCATTGTGTATATGCTTTATTGAGTACTAAAGATGAACCTAGATCCTACAGGGAAGCTATTTCTGTAGAAGATAGTGAGTCTTGGCAGCTAGCCATGCAGGAGGAGATGATGGCTTTGGACTCTAATAACACCTAGGATCTTGTTTGTTTGCCCACTACTAAAAATACATGTATGTTGTGGCACTGTAGATTGGGCCACACAAGCAATAATGTATTAAAAACTATTAAGAATAAAAAAATTGTTGGAAGGTTTCTCCTATTCTGATGAGCACTTTGGTTTCTGTGAGCATTGTGTGTTTGGTAACCAAAATAGAAAATCATTTCCTTCAGGAAGCAATAGAGCAAAAAAGTAGTTAGAAATTATTCATACAGATGTGTTTGGACCTGTGGATAATGAATCTATTGAAAAATCTTGTTATTTTGTAACTTTCATTGATGATGTATCCAGATTTACATGGATTTATTTTATGAAGCATAATTCTAAAGTTTTCACTAAGTTTAAGGAATTCAAAGTCTTAGTAGAGAACCAATCAGGTTGAAAGATAAAATAATTAAGATTTGACAATGGAGGGGAATATTGTTCTAAGGAATTTGATGAGTTTTGCAAGCATGCAGGTATAATCAGACAAAAGACAACTCCGTATACACCATAACAGAATGGTGTTGCAAAAAGGATGAACCGAACAATTATGGAAAGGGCAAGAAGTATGCTTAGTGATGCACAGTTGGATAAATGTTTTTGGGCAGAGGCTATGTGTACTGCTTGCTACTTGATAAATAGATCTCCTTGTAAGGCTCTTGATTCGACACCTTATGAAGTGTGGACAGGCAAGAAACCTTCTATTTCATATTTAAGGGTTTTTGGTTGTGAGGCTTTTGTTTATATGCCTAAGGAAAAGTGATCTAAGTTGGATCTAAAGGTTGAAAAGTGTACATTCATTGTATATGGTGATAATGTGAAAAGTTATAAGCTTTGGAATCCACTAACCTGCAAAATTATCTTTTCTAGAGATGTAATTTCAGGGAACTTAGAGCTATTTCTGAAGCTGAGCAACCAAAAGAAAAAGATGAAAAGGTAAAGAGAGTGCACTTTGAGTTAGCACAACAAGATGCACCTCAGGAAGAATAGAATGATGGATTAGGGGGTGAAGAAGAAGAAGAACAAGATTCAAGTAGTTCTGATGAAGATGAATCTGTTGTGACAGAAGAAGTTGGTACAGATGATCATGCAGAAGAAAAAGTAGAGTCTCTTACTTCACCCTTGACGAGATCCACAAGACAACGGAATCCAATTGACAGGTATAGCCCACCAGATTTCTATTGTGTATATGCTTTATTGAGTACTAAAGATGAACCTAGATCCTATACGGAAGCTATTTCTGCAGATCATAGCGAGTCTTGGAAGTTAGCCATGCAGGAGGAGATGATGGCTTTGGACTCTAATAACACCTGGGATCTTGTTTGTTTGCCCACTACTAAAAATACATGTATGTTGTGGCACCATAGATTGGGCCACACAAGCAATAATGTATTAAAAACTATTAAGAATAAAAAAAATGTTGGAAGGTTTCTCCTATTCTGATGAGCACTTTGATTTCTGTGAGCATTGTGTGTTTGGTAACCAAAATAGAAAATCATTTCCTTCAGGAAGCAATAGAGCAAAAGAGAAGTTAGAAATTTTTCATACGGATGTGTTTGGACCTGTGGATAATGAATCTATTGCAAAATCTTGTGATTTTGTAACTTTCATTGATGATGTATCCATATTTACATGGATTTATTTTATGAAGCATAATTCTGAAGTTTTCACTAAGTTTAAGGAATTCAAAGTCTTAGTAGAGAACCAATTAGGTTGAAAGATAAAATAATTAAGATCTAACAATGGAGGGGAATATTGTTCTAAGGAATTTGATAAATTTTGCAAGCATGTAGGTATAATCAGATAAAAGACAACTCTGTATACACCACAACAGAATAGTGTTGCAGAAAGGATGAACTGAACAATTATGGAAAGGGCCAAAAGTATGCTTAGTGATGCACAGTTGGATAAATGCTTTTGGGCAGAGGCTATGTGTACTTCTTGCTACTTGATAAACAGATCTCCTTGTAAGGCTCTTGATTCGACACCTTATGAAGTGTGGACAGGTAAGAAACCTTCTATTTCACATTTAAGGGTTTTTGGTTGTGAGGCTTTTGTTCATATGCCTAAGGAAAAGTGATCTAAGTTGGATCTAAAGGTTGAAAAGTGTACATTCATTGGATATGGTGATAATTTGAAAGGTTATAAGCTTTGGCATCCATTAACCCGCAAGATTATCTTTTCTAGAGATGTAATTTCAGGGAACTTAGAGCTATTTCTGAAGCTGAGCAACCAAAAGAAAAAGATGAAAAGGTAAAGAGAGTGCACTTTGAGTTAGAGTAGCAAGATGCACCTCAGGAAGAATAGAATGATGGATTAGGGGATGAAGAAGAAGAAGAACAAGATTCAAGTAGTTCTGATGAAGATGAATCTATTGTGACAGAAGAAGTTGGTACAGATGATCATGCAAAAGAAAGAGTAGAGTCTCTTACTTCACCCTTGAGGAGATCCACAAGACAACGGAATCCAGTTGACAGGTATAGCCCACCAGATTTCTATTGTGTATATGTTTTATTGAGTACTAAAGATGAACCTAGATCCTACAGGGAAGCTATTTCTGCAGATGATAGTGAGTCTTGGCAGCTAGCCATGCAAGAGGAGATGATGGCTTTGGACTCTAATAACACATGGGATCTTGTTTGTTTACCCACTACTAAAAATACATGTATGTTGTGGCACCGTAGATTGGGCCACACAAGCAATAATGTACTAAAAACTATTAAGAATAAAAAAATTGTTGGAAGGTTTCTCCTATTCTAATGAGCACTTTGATTTCTGTGAGCATTGTGTGTTTGTTAACCAAAATAGAAAATCATTTCCTTCAGGAAGCAATAGAGCAAAAGAGAAGTTAGAAATTATTCATACGGATGTGTTTGGACCTGTGGATAATGAATCTATTGGAAAATCTTGTTATTTTGTAACTTTCATTGATGATGTATCCAGATTTACATGGATTTATTTTATGAAGCATAATTATGAAGTTTTCACTAAATTTAAGGAATTCAAAGTCTTAGTAGAGAACCAATCAGGTTGAAAGATAAAATAATTAAGATCTGACAATGGAGGGGAATATTGTTCTAAGGAATTTGATGAGTTTTGCAAGCATGCAAGTATAATCAGACAAAAGACAACTCCATATACACCACAATAGAATGGTGTTGCAGAAAGGATGAACCAAACAATTATGGAAAGGGCCAGAAGTATGCTTAGTGATGCACAGTTGGATAAATACTTTTGGGCAGAGGCTATGTGTACTGCTTGCTACTTGATAAACAGATCTCCTTGTAAGGCTCTTGATTCAACACCTTATGAAGTGTGGACAGGTAAGAAACCTTATATTTCACATTTAAGGGTTTTTGGTTGTGAGGCTTTTGTTCATATGCCTAAGGAAAAGTGATCTAGGTTGGATCTAAAGGTTGAAAAGTGTACATTCATTGGATATGGTGATAATGTGAAAGGTTATAAGCTTTGGAATCCACTAACCCACAAGATTATCTTTTCTAGAGATGTAATTTCAAGGAACTTAGAGCTATTTATGAACCTGAACAACCAAAAGAAAAAGATGAAAAGGTAAAGAGAGTGCACTTTGAGTTAGAGTAGCAAGATGCACCTCAGGAAGAACATAATGATGGATTAGGGGGTGAAGAAGAAGAAGAACAAGATTCAAGTAGTTCTGATGAAGATGAATCTGTTGTGACAGAAGAAGTTGGTACAGATGATCATGCAGAAGAAAGAGTAGAGTCTCTTACTTCACCCTTGAGGAGATCCACAAGACAACAGAATCCAGTTGACAGGTATAGCCCACCAGATTTCCATTGTGTATACGCTTTTCTGAGTACTAAAGATGAACCTAGATCCTACAGGGAAGCTATTTCTGCAGATGATAGTGAGTCTTGGCAGCTAGCCATGCAGGAGGAGATGGTGGCTTTGGACTCTAATAACACCTGGGATCTTGTTTGTTTGCCCACTACTAAAAATACATGTATGTTGTGGCACTGTAGATTGGGCCACACAAGCAATAATGTATTAAAAACTATTAAGAATAAAAAAATTGTTGGAAGGTTTCTCCTATTCTGATGAGCACTTTGATTTCTGTGAGCATTGTGTGTTTGGTAACCAAAATAGAAAATCATTTCCTTCAGGAAGCAATAGAGCAAAAGCGAAGTTAGAAATTATTCATATGGATGTGTTTGGACCCATGGATAATGAATCTATTACAAAATATTATTATTTTGTAACTTTCATTGATGATGTATCCATATTTACATGGATTTATTTTATGAAGCATAATTCTGAAGTTTTCACTAAGTTTAAGGAATTCAAAGTCTTAGTAGAGAACCAATCAGGTTGAAAGATAAAATAATTAAGATCTGACAATGGAGGGGAGTATTGTTCTAAGGAATTTGATGAGTTTTGCAAGCATGCAGGTATAATCAGACAAAAGACAACTCCGTATACACCACAATAGAATGGTGTTGCAGAAAGGATGAACTGAACAATTATGGAAAGGGCCAGAAGTATGCTTAGTGATGCATAGTTGGATAAATGCTTTTGGGCAGAGGCTATGTGTACTGCTTGCTACTTGATAAACAGATCTCCTTGTAAGGCTTTTGATTCGACACCTTATGAAGTGTGGACAGGTAAGAAACCTTCTATTTCACATTTAAGGGTTTTTGGTTGTGAGGCTTTTGTTCATATGCCTAAGGAAAAGTGATCTAAGTTGGATCTAAAGGTTGAAAAGTGTACATTCATTGGATATGGTGATAATGTGAAAGGTTATAAGCTTTGGAATCCACTAACCCGCAAGATTATCTTTTATAGAGATGTAATTTCAGGGAACTTAGAGCTATTTCTGAAGCTGAGCAACCAAAAGAAAAAGATGAAAAGGTAAAGAGAGTGCACTTTGAGTTAGAGCAGCAAGATGCACCTCAGGAAGAATAGAATGATGGATTAGGGGGTGATGAAGAAGAAGAACAAGATTCAAGTAGTTCTGACGAAGATGAATCTATTGTGACAGAAGAAGTTGGTATAGATGATCATGCAGAAGAAAGAGTAGAGTCTCTTACTTCACCCTTGAGGAGATCCACAAGACAACGAAATCCAGTTGACAGGTATAGCCCACCAGATTTCCATTGTGTATATGCTTTATTGAGTACTAAAGATGAACCTAGATCCTACAAGGAAGCTATTTCTGCAGATGATAGTGAGTCTTGGTAGCTAGCCATGCAAGAGGAGATGATGGCTTTGGACTCTAATAACACCTAGGATCTTGTTTGTTTGCCCACTACTAAAAATACATGTATGTTGTGGCACCGTAGATTGGGCCACACAAGCAATAATGTATTAAAAACTATTAAGAATAAAAAAATTGTTGGAAGGTTTCTCCTATTCTGATGAGCACTTTGATTTCTATGAGCATTGTGTGTTTGGTAACCAAAATAGAAAATCATTTCCTTCAAGAAGCAATAGAGCAAAAGAGAAGTTAGAAATTATTCATACGAATGTGTTTGGACCTATGGATAATGAATCTATTGCAAAATCTTGTTATTTTGTAACTTTCATTGATGATGTATCCAGATTTACATGGATTTATTTTATGAAGCATAATTCTGAAGTTTTCACTAAGTTTAAGGAATTCAAAGTCTTAGTAGAGAAACAATCAGGTTGAAAGATAAAATAATTAAGATCTGATAATGGAGGAGAATATTGTTCTAAGGAATTTGATGAGTTTTGCAAGCATGCAGGTATAATCAGACAAAAGACAACTCCGTATACACCACAACAGAATGGTGTTGCAGAAAGGATGAATCGAACAATTGTGGAAAGGGCCAGAAGTATGCTTAGTGATGCACAGTTGGATAAATGCTTTTGGGCAGAGGCTATGTGTACTGCTTGCTACTTGATAAATAGATCTCCTTGTACGGCTCTTGATTCGACACCTTATGAAGTGTGGACATGTAAGAAACCTTCTATTTCACATTTAAGGGTTTTTGGTTGTGAAGCTTTTGTTCATATGCCTAAGGAAAAGTGATCTAAGTTGGATCTAAAGGTTGAAAAGTGTACATTCATTGGATATGGTGATAATGTGAAAGGTTATAAGCTTTGGAATCCACTAACCCACAAGATTATCTTTTTTAGAGATGTAATTTCAGGGAACTTAGAGCTATTTCTGAAGCTAAGCAACCAAAAGAAAAAGATGAAAAGGTAAAGAGAGTGCACTTTGAGTTAGAGAAGCAAGATGCACCTCAAGAAAAATAGAATGATGGATTAGGGGGTGAAGAAGAAGAACAAGATTCATGTAGTTCTGATGAAGATGAATCTATTGTGACAGAAGAAGTTGGTATAGATGATCATGCAGAAGAAAGAGTAGAGTCTCTTACTTCACCCTTGAGGAGATCCACAAGACAACAAAATCCAGTTGACAGGTATAGCCCACTAGATTTCTATTGTGTATATGCTTTATTGAGTACTCAAGATGAACCTAGATCCTACAGGGAAGCTATTTCTGTAGATGACAGTGAGTCTTGGCAGCTAGCCATGCAGGAGGAGATGATTGCTTTGGACTCTAATAACACTTTGGATCTTGTTTGTTTTCCCAAAGGAAGAAAGGCCATTGGATGTAAGTGGGTCTTCAAGAAGAAGTTTGGAGCAGATTGGTCATTGGAGAAGTACAAGGCTAGACTGGTAGGCAAGGGCTACTCCCAGAGAGAGGGAGTTGATTTGGGTGAGATATTCTCTTTTGTTCCTAAATTGACTTCTATTAGATTTCTCTTGTCCATTGCTGCAGCTTATGATTGGGAGATTGAGAAAATGGATGTTAAGACTACGTTCTTGCATGAAGATCTGTAAGAAGAAATTTATATGCAACATCCTACAAGTTTTGAGGTAAAAGGAAAAGAACATTGGGTTTGCAGGTTAAAGAGGTCTCTTTATGGTCCTAAACAGTCCCCTAGAATGTGGTATCAAAAGTTTGATTCATTTGTTTTGAAATTGGGTTTTGTTAGAAGCGAGGAGGATCATTGTGTTTACATTCATTGTGTTGATGATTCTATACTAGTTATTGCTTTGTATGTTGATGACATGTTGTTTTTCAGCAATACTAAGGGTATGGTCAGTGAGCTTAAAGCCAAACTTTCAGGTGGATTTGAGATGAAGGATCTTGGTGCTGCAAGGTATATTTTGGGAATGGAGATCATGAGGGATGGAGTTAACAAAAAGTTTTGGTTGTCACAAAGTAAGTTTGTGAATACTGTTTTGCAGAGGTTTAGTTTGCAGGACTGTAATCCAGTTAGAGTTCCTTTACCCATTGGTACTAAGCTTTCATTAGATATGTGTCCAAAGACTGAGGATGATCTTGAGGATATGTCTAATGTGCCATGTGCTAGTGCTATAGGGAGTTTGATGTATGCAATGGTTTGCACTAGACCAGATATTGCTCAAGTAGTGGGAGTTTTGAGTAGATTTATGTCTAACCCTGGTAGACAACATTGGAACTATGCAAAGAGGGTGTTTAAATATCTTACAGGTACTCCTGATCATTGTTTGATTTATTCCGGTATTGATAGTGTTGATAAATCTTTAGACATATAGGGTTTTGTTGATGCAGATTGGGCAGGTGACTTGGATAGTCAAAGGTCCACTAGTGGCTATGTGTTTACTCTATTTGGAGGTGCAGTGAGTTGGATGAGTAAGAGGCAGCCCACAGTTGCTTTGTCCACCACAGAAGTAGAGTACATGGCTGCAACTCATGTCTCTAAGGAGACAGTTTGGTTGAGGAGACTGTGTATAGGTATTGGTTTTGATTGTAGAAACATTCAGATTGGTTGTGATAGCTAGAGTGCTATCTGTTTGGCCAAGAATCCCATGTATCATGCTCAGACTAAGCATGTTGATGTTTAGTATCACTTTGTTCGAGAGTTGGTTGCAAATGGAGAGATTGAGCTAAAGAAGATAGACACTCAGGAGAATGTTGCAGATTCATTGACTAAGCCTGTGAGCACAAAGAAGTTTGTATGGTGCAGAGAGGCCACGGGCCTTGTTTCTAGTGCCTGATTATTTTTCATTTGATTTCCTATGGGTTCATTTACAATGTATAATGTCAAGTGGGAGAATGTTGGGATAAGATGCCATTAGCCTTGTAAATCCCAATATTGTATTTATTCCATTTATTATTTGTAGTTTGTAATTACTCATAAGGGATGTACAAGTTTCACCGATAGTGGTAAAAATTATTTACTGTCCACGGTAATTACGGAGTTACTACACGGTAAGTCTCAGAGTTACCGGTGGTAGTTACGGGATGTCATTTACTATGGTAAATGGTAATTGGTCAAAGTGGGATGCACATGTGGAGGAATAATCTATTTTTATTATTATGATGCATGTTATAGATGTTGTAAGGTGTAAGAGATTCTATGACAACTATAAGTTGTCATAAGAATCTATGACACTCATAATAGCATATGACGTGTCATAAGATGCTGTAAGTGGCTATTTTTGGCCCCAAGGCATTCAAGCTTGCATGGGCACTTTTTCCCAAGTGTAGGATGCATGTATGACAGCATTTATGACCTCGTAAGAGCCTATTCTTGGCCATGGATGCCCAAGGTTGTGTTGTTGACTCTTGACAAGTGTTATGGGCTTGTAAGAAGTCATTTATTGTCTTGAGGTTGTGTAAATTCTATATAAACCATAGCATAATAGATGACAAGCATATAACAGTTTATAGGTACCCAGGTTTTGCCGGAGTGAAGGTTGAAGGACAGAGGAAGTGAATGTATTTGTAATCTCCTTTTGTGAAGATAATACAACTTGGCCTCTTTTCTTGGTGGAGTTTTTTACCCGAAAGGGTTTTCTCCACATTAAACACTTGTGTTATGTGCTTCATTTTGCTTCTGGTATATTTTTGTATTGTGGGTTTATGTTTTGATTACAATCTCCATTAATAACACACAGTTAAAATTTGCTAAAATTTATTCGAATTAGATTTCCATTGAAATAGTGTTGCTTTCATTTCTAACAGGTCTTACTCTAGGATGCACAAGTTTGACTAAGGATGTCCCCAATATACTCAAGGTACGGGGGCCCCAATTCCGTGAAATGAAAGAGAAATAATGCCAAACAACCGGGAGAAAGGGGTAACCCACCCTTCACCTTCACTTCCCCAAGGTATAAAGTTCTTGGGGGCTTAGCCCAAGTGACAAGATTTTGACTTCCAAGAGGGTGTCTTTCGATTCACACCTCACTATTTAGACTCCGTCAAAATGCTAGAGTTGAGGTCATCCCTTGGAGTGGTGTGTCTCCAAGCAGACCTCCTAGGAAGGGTAACAAAAGAAAATCTAGTGGGTGTTTTTGATCTCCAAGATCACCTTACGGTGTGAGGAGAGAGCATAGACACACACACTAGATTCACACTCGAAATGTAAATTCCCCTTAGAAAATGAAATGTGTGGTGTGAAAGTGAATGGATGAAAGGTGTTTTTGATTCTCAAGATTGCACGAAGCACATGAGAAGAGCATACACACCTTCAATCTCACTCAAGTTCACCAAGCAATGCAAGCACTTGTTCATTTTAATCCAAAGACAAGATGTGAAGGAAGATAATGGTTTGTTTTAGAGCCCAAATCCAAATGTGATAGAAAACAAGATGTTCTTTTTAAGGCCCAAATTGAATTGTGAAGACAAGCAAGATGATTTGATCAAATGAGAGATGAAAGATGAAATGATTGCACCTATAAAATTCATTTCCCAATCTACTATTGCAGTTGATCTTAATGCTGCTACAACTCCTTGTGATCACCTAGAAGCCATCAAAACCAAGAAAGAATAAGTAAACTTGCAAACACAAGTGTTATATGAAAAATAAAGAATCTGATGAAATCTGATGTAGATGAATAGATACAATAGAATAAATAGCATGAACATAAACTAGATGAAATTCTATGTAGTTTTAAAAAAAAATTGCAAAAAATGGATGAAAATTGCAAGAGATATGCTCGTTTGAAGTTTGTATGCAAGGTTCACTTTGACTTAAAAAATAGTGATGAAAATGGTATAGTCACCTGAAAATTTCCTCTCCACAGTGTAGCTGGGTGAGTCAGCTCTCCAACACCACTTGTTTCATGAAATTTTGCCTCCATATGTAAAAGTTATGGTCAAAAGAATAAAGGCCCTATTTAGGGCTCTAGGAGGATGATAATACAGACTTGGTGGTTACTGTTAACTGCTAACTGTTAAGCTAAGTCTTGTCACATGCAGTGGCTAAGGATGTCTAGTGGTTAGTTTGGGCGGTCTAGGTAAGCCACACCTCTGGTCATCCATATGACCAGGGGTCACACGAAGGCAAAAAAAAAGGCAAGGAAGGGGGTAGATGTTCTAGCCCTCTCCCTATGAAAGTTTTGACCAAAGGCTAAGACCTGCAGTGGCCTGGTCACATGGGCGGAAGATGACCTGGTGATGAAGGCTCTACCGGACCACAGCTTCAACAGTGGCAACCAAAGGCTTCGATGGTAAGGAGGGTTTTTGTGGTAACAGACCCTGTGACAGGGGATTAGACAGTGGTGACTAGCAGACAAGGCCGAGCGAAGAGGAGTTGGTCGCCACCAGTGGTGGTAACAAAGAAGAAAGGAACTACGCAGAGGTTAGGTTTTAAGGTTGGAATTCGATAGATGAGTGGGTGGCAGTGACGATTGGGAGTTACAAGGTTGGCCAAGAGCGGTGACGCAAAGGATTTGAGCATTTGGGAGTTGCCACAGGAGGCAACGGAAGCGGTGGTTAGGGTTTCAAAGTCGACAGTAGTGTGAAAAACTAGTGGTGGGGCTAGGGTTTGGATAGTGAGTGGCGACGGGGTTTGCAAAGTGGCATGAGGTACAAACACAGACGGTAGTGGTGTAAGTAGCAGTGGGATCTCAGTCATTACAGTCATAATCAAGGCCATTAACAAAACATTCACAGTCAAAGCCACTAAAGCTAATAAATAATAATAAAGAAAAAAAATACTAGCGAACAAGTAGAGACATGAAAGCAATACATTGTGCAGGGGAGATCTGGGAGTTGCAAAAGTGTACGACAGATTTGTACTGTACAAACCGCTAGTTAAAAAATTTCAAAAAAAATCAAAAATTTTCCATGGAGTAAAACTTAGCAACTTTTATGTCAATCTTCACTTGCGAGGCCTCTTGGACGCAACGGTGAGGTTTGTTTTAGGCCAGGAAGCTACCTGCGAAAGCTGGTCACCAAAACTTGACAAAAAACATTAGATTCACCAAATGTTTTAGGGGAAAATCAGAGCTATGAATCACAAACAACAATCATTAAACCCTAACAGCACAATGGAGTACAAGATAGACATAGAAATCTAAATGACAAAGCAAACTAAGTCAAATCCCTATGCTAAGCTTGGCTCTCCTCCATTGCTCTTCTCAATCTTGCATAGGAATGCAAAATATCAAAGGATGAATGTTGATTGCTCACTATTTCAGTAGCATAACAATGGAATGGAAGAGGAATGATGGATGATTCTAGAGGGAATTTGGTAGCATGAGGCTACTTGAAATGAATCAATCCCCCCAAATGGCTTGGGTGAGGCTTGATTTATAGGAAATAAGTGATTTGAATGATGTGGACAGTTGAGATTGAATAGGGTTTCCCACTCCACAAGGAGTTGTAGTCATGTGACAAGTGTGCAGATGGGAATAGGGCTGCCTAATTTAAATAATGTTCTATTTAAATTAGTTGGTCATGTGAAGGCATTAAATGGAAAATGTAGTATGTGACATGTGTTGCAATGAGGTGAAAGGTGAGGACAAATTCAAATATTTTATTTGAATTAGTTGGAAAATGGGAGAAGGGAAATTAATTAAATAAATAGGATTTATTTAATTAATTGGCTAGTGGGGTAAATGGGATTAGGAGTGGGTTTAGGACAAAATGTTACAAGATTGTCTCACATAATGTGTCAACAAGGTGATGTTGTAAGACATGGACAATTTTAAGTGTCTACACATTGTACTTATGTAATAGGGCTGATATTTTGATCTTATTTGGGATACAAGGATATGGAGATCAAGGTCATATTGTATTCAAGGAATTGTCTATAGGGCTATATACAAGTTCATCACACAGGATTCACATATCTAGAGTCATTATTGGCAATCAATTGTTCATATGCAAGGCATTATCTTTGATTGGACTGTCATATTCCCCTACTATTACAACCTATTAAGATTATCACAAAACTCATTAGGAACCCAAAGAATTCACTATTCCATCTAGGGTGATCATGGCTAAAATAGGGGTTGTAATTTTACATGAATAGTAGGTTAAGGAAACCCCATACATATTATATCTAAGGGAGAATGTTACAACAGTCTTGAATGCAAAAATGTAGTTATCTTGAGGCAACCATCTCCTAACACTATTGCAACATGTTACAAAAGGGTTTAATTCATTAATTGTGTCTATTCTATAATTCATTAATTGTGTCTATTCTTTGTTGTGAAGCAAATGCAATTGACACGTGTAAAGACAAATTCCACAACCTTTGCCAGCATCCTCTCTATCTCTACCAAAATAGGATCTTTGGAACAACATATGGATAAACATCAAAGCATAAAGGATATAGGAATTTTCTCACATGTTGTAATTGCAACTGCCCTTATAGACATGTATGCAAAGTGTGGAAGCATAGACAAGGCACGTGGACTGTTTGATAGAACACATGATTTTTGGCTTTCATTATGCTTTATCTTACTACTCATTCTTGGTGTGTACTTCACTTGAAGTTATAATTCAAATATGTTTGAGGGCTTGTATTCTTTATGGTGAAGGCTTGGTTGTGGTGAATTTTGTGTAATATTGAGTCTTCTAGTTATTTCTTCTCTTTGGGTACTATGACCCTATTACATGGTTGGATTCAAGTGGGTTCTCAAGTGTCACTTATTTGGGTTGATTGTGTTTTACAATAGTGGTAAGGGTTTGTGAAGGTGTTTGTGAAGTTGGTTGTGATGAATATTATATAGATTTTATTTTGAATGGTGGAAAAGGGTTTGGTTTCTCGAGAAGTATTATCCATTTGGACTTTATCCTATGAGCATTAAATGGTGAAGGTCAATGGAATTGTGTTAGTCATAGTGGCAAACCCTAGAGGCTTTATTAATGTGCTCGGAATGAATTTGTAGATGATGGTAAAGAAAAAAAGTAGAGTGCCTTCTAAAAAGACTAGTTTTCTCTTCAATATTGTGGTGGTTGTTAGTTCCATGTGTATAGTCTCATTGATAAGATGTATTGTTATTAGCCCTTAAGAACAAAGTGAAAATGCTTTACTTTGATTGAATATGTGGATAGCAATTATGTATGTGCATATGAGAAAAATGTTACCTTAAAAGAATTTGAAATATTTGCAAGGGCTATAGGATAGACCTATGGCTTTATTGTAACTCTAAAATGATTTTTAAGGAAACCCTTATTTATGGAATTTTTATTGTGTATATTTTTGCAATAATTAAGCTCAAAGTATATATGTTGCAATAATTGCAAGATATGCACAAAAATGGATTTGTTGATAAGGATTTAGAAACTTTCAAGCAAATGCAATTGGTAGGTGTAAATCCAAATTCCACAACCTTAACCAACATCCTCCCTACCTATGCCAAAATGGGATCTTTGGAACACGATATGGACATCCATCAAAGCATAATGGATATGGGAATTTTGTCAAATTTGTTGTAGTTGCAACTACCCTAGTAGACATGTATGCAAAGTGTGGAAGCATAGACAAGGCACGTCAACTATTTGACAAAACACCTCAAAGAGTGCCATCTCATGGAATGCAATAATTGCAAGATATGCATAAAATGGATTTGTTAATAAGGCTTTAGAAACTTTCAAGCAAATATAATTGAGAGGTGTAAAGCCAAAATGTGATATTTGGAACATGGTATGGACATCCAACAAAGCATAAAGGATATGGGAATTTTGCCAGATCTTGTAGTTGCAACTATCCCAGTAGACATGCCTACAAAGTGTGGAAGCATAGACAAGATACTAAACTATTTGACATGTTGCCTCAATGAAATACCATCTCATGTAATGCAATGATTGCAAGATATGCAAAAAATAGATTTTTTTGATAAAGCTTTATAAACTTTCAAGAAAATACAATTGGTGGGTGTAAAGCCAAATTCCACAAACTTAGCCAATATCCTCCTTGCCTATGCCAAAATGGGATCTTTGGAACATGATATGGACATCCATCAAAGCATAAAAGATATGGAGATTTTGTTAGATGTTGTAGTTGCAACTGCCCTCAGAGACATATATGCAAAGTGTGGAAGCATAGACAACGCATGTGAAATGTTTGGCATGATGCCTCAAAGAAATGTCGTCACATGGAATGCAATGATTACAAGATATGAAAAAAATGGATTTTTTGATAAGGCTTTAGAAACTTTCAAGCAAATGTAATTGGTGGGTTTAAAGACAAATTCCACAACCTTAGCCAACATCCTCCCTTAATATGGAAAAATAGGATCTTTGGAACATGGTATGGATATCCATCAAAGCATAAAGGATATGGGAATTTTGTCAGATCTTGTAGTTGTAACTACCCTAGTAGACATGTATATAAAGTGTGTAAGCATAGACAAAGTACGTGAATTGTTTGACATGATGCCTTGAAATGAAATGCCATTTCATAGAATGCAATGATTGCAAGATATGCAAAAAATGTTTTTTTTTGATAAGGCTTTATAAACATTCAAGAAAATACAATTGGTGGGTATAAAGCCAAATTCCACAACCTTAGCTAGTATCCTCCTTGCCTATGCCAAAATGGACATCCATCAAAGGATAAAAGATATGGGAATTTTGTTAGATGTTGTAGTTGCAACTGCCCTCGAAGACATGTATGCAAAGTGTGGAAGCATAGACAAGGCACATGAATTGTTTGGCATGATGCCTCAATGAAATGTTGCCTCATGGAATGCAATGATTGCAAGATATGAACAAAATGTATTTTTTGATAAGGCTTTAGAAACTTTCAAGCAAATGCAATTAGGGGGTGTAAAGCCAAATTTCAAAACCTTGGAAATGGTATCTTTGGAACATGATATAGACATCCATCAAAGCATAAATGATATGGGAATTTTGTCAAATGTTGTAGTTGCAACTACCCTGTGAGACATGTATGCAAAGTGTGGAAGCATATACAAGGAACGTGAATCATTTGACATGATGCCTCAAAGAAGTGTTGTCTCATGGTATGCAATGATTGCAAGATATCCACAAAATGGATTTTTCATAAGGCTTTAGAAACTTTCAAGCAAATGCACAAAATAAACTTTCAACCAAATGCAATTAGCACATCTAAAACCAAATTGTACAACCTTATCCAACATCCTCCTTGCCTATGCCAAAATGGGATCTGGAGAACATGGTGTGGACAACCATCAAAGCATAAAGGATATAGTAATTTTGTCGCATTTGTATTTGCAGCTATCCCTATAGACATGTATGGAAAGTGTGGAAGCATAGACAAGGCGTGTGAACTGTTTGACATTCAATGCCTCAAAGAAATGCACAGTCTCATGGAATGCAATGATTGCAAGATATGCACAAAATGGATTATTTGAAAATGATTTATAAACTTTCAAGCAAATGCAATTAGCACGTGTAAAACCAAATTCCTGTAACGATAATTGATCATCATATTAAATATTTAATATAAACTGTCATATATATAACGTCATGAACATAACATCTAGTCTATATATAAAGCCATAAAGGCATGTCCAAACAAAGCCAAACAGGCATATACATTGGTAACATACAAAAGTATGTATACAAAGCCATCTAGGCATACAAAAATGTCCCAAAATCTAGTTTCCTATGGACTTCTATCAAATAATTGGCGGCCCTTTCTTAGCCGTGAAGATGGAGAGCCAACAGTGACTCATCCTCTCTCTCCTATCGAGTAGACCTCCTCGATAAAGATTTATGCAACTCCACCTGTTAATACAATCAAACATATAGAAAACATGAAATTTATAACATCACATATGTAATCGATCACTTACCGCTAGCCTATGATCATTCTTGATCATCTTTTGTCTCCTTCATCCGTAGTTGGATGGGTTGGAGTTGCGACCTCCTGTGAGAAGCATCAAGAAGCAAAATTGACTAAACATAAATATCATTTATGTACATCAAATGACATGAGATAAAAAAAAAATACAAAATGACATTTTCATATTATTGGCTCATACCTTGGTCAAAGGATTTGAAGACAACATGGCTGCAACAATGCCTGCCTACACTGACTCACGAAGATGAGGAGTCTCCACATTCAGCATCTGAAAATAGAGTTCAAGGTTATTCGACCAAAATAGATACATAACATTATTTAAATGCATAATGATTGCAAATGGTTGAATTTTCCTCTGTATAAGTGGTTTTGTGTCTAGGGGACCAAGGAAACCATTGAGGTGCTGGTGAAGCTCCCTGTTAAAATCATCAAATTGTCACTAAATAATATTACCATTGATATATGTACAATATTTATGATCATGTGATAAATTACACGTACCTACTGACTTGACCTCCTCTCATAACCCGCCAATGGATGGCTAACAAAGGCAGGATAAAGACTCTGACCCTGTAATTTCATTGTGCAGACAATTACATACATTAATTTTGACTTATAATATAGATAGTCATATAAAATTAATTACAAATAAGAATAAGAATATATTAAATCAAGATGAAACTTGTAAAAAATTACCTAAGAGTCAATACCAAATGTACGTTGTAATACATCATCTGTGAGAACAATATCATCCAATATGGATGTGTCCATCATTGGATGTTGCCCCTGCATCACAGCATCCTACCGTGAGTCATGCGTCCCATAGTCACACAAGTTCCCACATGAACTACACAAATGTGGGGACAAATGACACCTACTGCTCTCACCCTCATCGGCTTAGGTGAGATAATCGCCATGTTGTGCTAGAGATTGTGTGAGAGCAGTCAATGAATGTAGTGTCTCCACCTCAACACTCTCCTTCAAATTCAAAGGGAGTGACATGTTCTGGCCTCAAAAGAAGTCTAGGTACACAGTTTTGGTCTCGCTAAGCCCCCTCTCTATCTTGGGTAGAGCCACCACCTTTGCCCTAGAACTCTCGAATGTCAAAATAATTAGGAATCTTCTTGAGGACGAACTCGCAATGGAGTTTCCTCAAGAAATATTGTGGCACCTCATTGTTGTTGCTGTAAGGAAAGCACAGGTGCGGAAGACAACTTCCCTAATGTTAATTCCAAGGGGACGATGCAGACAAGTCACTTTTAAAATTACAAAATAACACAGATAAGTACATGAGAGAAACCAAATAGACAATATTCAGAACACAGACACACAGTATTACGTGGGAAAACCCTTACGGGTAAAAAACCCACCACCACAAGAAAATAATCTTTATTACAGTAAGATATACAGTTACAATAAAGAACTCAGCTTCTTGCTCTGGTGTTTGATTCTCGAACTCATACACAGTTCACACCTCTGTACATTTACAGAACGAACCTTTATTCAAGTCTCGTCATGATAATACCAACGACACCTGTAGACATATCATTCTATTTCCAGTCTGCAAGAACAAGAGTCGTTACACACTTCTGCTCTAACTGATAGAACAAATTCCTCATATGTCGCTGCCATCTAACCGTCGCAACGGTTCACATTTCAGTGAGGCGTTTAGTCCCACATGTACCAAGTCGCAAAGGACTTTGCAGTTTATAACCGCCAACGAACCAAAAGCTATTGTCGGCAATTTTGTTGCCGACAATACCAAGCCTCCAAGTCCATCGGCATAACAACTACCATCGGCCCACAGACTTCACCCTCCACCGATGAGCATAGTCTCCCCGATCACCAATGGTACCATCGGTATGACACTCTCCATCGGCAAAAGATCTAGCCCTCGCTCCGACAGTGGTTTGTCTCACCGATACCTCCATCGGAATGACTGCAGTACATCGGCCCAACACCTTTAGGCTATGCCGACGGGTATTCTCTTGCCGATAGACATACGCCATCGGAGTGACTACTCCTGTCGGAGTAACTCTACAGAGTTTGGCCGATAGGCCTTGTCTCGCCGACGACCAACCCATAACCTTCGTCGGAGTGACTACTCCTGTCGGAGTAACTCCACAAAGTTTGGCTGATAGGCCTTGTCTTGCCGACGGTTGAATGCTTCCATCGGGGTGACACTCAGCATCGGACAAACCTTCGATGCTTATTCCGACGGCCCTTGTCTCACCGATGCCAATGGTCTTCAACATGGTCCTGCCGATAGTACTTCGTCACAGCGATGCCAACATCGCATATCCTCAAACCAATGAACCAAGGAACAGTTGAACTAAATTCATTGAACCTACCAAATGAACTCTAGAAAGGTTCAACAAAGAGGTTCAATGCATAGGTTCAACGAAGTGGTTCAATGCATAGGTTCAACTAAGAGGTTCAAGTAGTAATTTGAGACACAAGTTCTCTTCAATCTCCCACTTGTCGAAGACATTACTGCTACCTCTTAGTCCTCATTCGATTATTGAGAACTATGGGCCCGAAGACCCATTTCATCTGAGCACCATTTGAACTTGGCTGTGTTCACTGGTTTAGTTAAGGCATCAGCAACATTTTCCAAAGTGTCAACTTTTTCCAGCTTCACCTTCCTATCTTCCACCATATCATGAACAAAGTGATATTGGACATCAATATGTTTTGTCCTAGCATGAAATGTAGGATTCTTTGCCAAACATATGGCACTTTGACTGTCACAATGAATTTGTATTTGCCCTGCATTAAAACCAACATCAAAACACAACCTCTTCAACCAAACAGCTTCTTGGCATGCACAAGTAACTGCCATGTACTCTGCCTCTGTTGTGGACAAAGCGACTACAGCCTGTCGCTTGCTCATCCAACTGATAGCACCACCATGTAACATGAACACGTATCCACTGGTGGATCTCCTACTGTCAATGTCCCCTGCCCAATCAGAATCAACATATCCCTGAATGCTGATAGATCTCTTGGACCCTTCTGAGTTTCCATGATAGCAAATAGCATAGTCAGAAGTTCCCTTCAAATACCTCATAACTCTTTTCACAGCATCCCAATGTGATCTGCCTGGATTCGCCATAAACCGGCTCAAAACTCCCACTGCTTGGGCAATGTCTGGTCTGGTACAGACCATTGCATACATTAAACTGCCAATAGCACTTGCATAAGGTACTCTCTTCATGTCATCAATTTCATTTGAAGATTCTGGACAATCTTCAACAGATAATTTCGTTCCCTGCAAAACTGGAACAACTAACTGTTTAGAATCAGACATATGAAACTTATCAAGAACATTGGTAATATACTTCCTCTGGCTGAGCCAAATTTTTCTCTTAGATCTGTCCCTTTTGATCTCCATTCCCAGAATGTACTTTGCTGCCCCCAGATTTTTCATTTCAAATTTCAAGGACAACTGAGATTTTAATTCTGAGATCATCCCCTTACCATTGCCAATGAACAACATGTCATCCACATATAGTGCAATTATAAGAATCTGGTCACCTTCAATTTTATAATAGACACAATGATCAGATTTAGATCTCACATACCCCAAGGATAAAACATACGTATCAAACTTTTGATACCACATTCTGGGAGACTGTTTCAAACCATAAAGAGACTTTTTAAGTTTACATACCAGATGTTCTTTACCTTTTTCCACAAAATGCTCTGGCTGGGACATATAAATTTCTTCTTCAAGGTCTCCATGAAGAAACGCTGTTGTCACATCCATCTGCTCAATTTCAAAATCATATGCTGCTACAAGTGACAACAGAAATCTAATGGATGTCAGCTTAGCTACAGGAGAAAAAATTTCTCCATAATCAATACCTTCCTTTTGGGAATACCCCTTAGCAACCAGTCTTGCCTTGTACTTCTCAATACTACCATCTGGACCATATTTCTTCTTAAATACCCACTTACAGCCTACATGTTTTCTTCCTTCAGGCAAGGGCACCAGATCCCAGGTTCCATTCTTCTCCAATGATGTCATTTCACTATGCATGGCTTCCAACCAAGAATCTGAATCAGGTACACTAATAGCTTCTTTCACAGTCCTAGGTTCATCAGTATTAGTAAGTAAAGCATAGGCACAAGTTGAATCAAGTACTGAAAATCCATACCTATTTGGTTGTCTTCTTTCACGTGTAGATCTCCTCAAAGGTTGAGGTGCAGGTTCAGGTTCTTGCTCTGGATCAGAATCTTTGGAGCTACTTGAACTCTCATCTGAACCATCTACACTTGGTGCTTGTTGTTCCTCTTTTACAGGGGTCAGAGGAACATTCACAACACTCTTTTCTTTCTTTTCTTCTGTCTTTTCTGGCTGAGGATCAACAACCAATGGTTTCAGCTCTCTGAAAATTATATTCCTGCTGTCGATTACCTTTTCAGTTTCAGGATTCCAAAGCTTGTATCCTTTAATACCGACTCCATAGCCAACAAAGATACATTTAACTGCCTTGTTATCCAACTTAGATCTTTTAACTTCAGGAATATGAGCATATGCCTCACAGCCAAAGACTCGAATATGTCTTAGAGAGGGCTTCTTACTAGACCATGCTTCCATAGGTGTCTTATCAGCCAATGCTGATGTAGGAGAACGATTCAGTAAGTAACAAGCTGTAGCAACTGCCTCAGCCCAGAACTTCTGTTCAAGACTAGCATAACTCAACATACTTCTTGCTTTCTCCATCAACGATCGATTTAACCTTTCAGCAACTCCATTCTGTTGTGGAGTATAAGGTGTAGTTTTATGCCTTTTAATTCCATGGTCTACACAATACTTATCAAAATTCGCATTGCAATATTCACCACCGTTATCTGTTCTCAAGCATTTTAGTTTTCTACCAGTCTGATTTTCCACAAGAGTTTTAAATTCTTTAAATCGACTGAACACTTCTGATTTGTTTTTCAAAAAATATACAAATGCCCTTCTTGAATAATCATCAATGAACGATACATAGTATCTTGATTTAGATAAAGAAGGAACATCAACTGGACCAAAAACATCAGAATGCACATAGTCCAGAACACCAGAAGATTTATGAGAACTAGAGTAAAATGAAACACGGTTTTGCTTTCCATATATACAATGTTCGCAGAAATCGAACTCTAGATTACAATCAATCAGCCCATCTACCAGGTTTTTATTTTTCAAGGTTTTTAAACCTTTCTCACCTATGTGACCAAGTCTATGATGCCAGAGCATTGTTTTCTTTGCAGGAAGTTTAACTTCCATAGAATTTACATCATGTGTTACAATAGTGGCTTTTTCAGATTTTGCAGAGACATTATTACAGCACATTGGTTTAGCATCTAACCTATACAGTGTTCCAATGCGTTCACCTTTTGCCAGAACAATAGAACCTCTAGTCATCTTACAGCCACCATTCACAAAAGTAACTTGCACTCCAACATCATTAAGCTTACTAACAGAAAGTAAATTTCGAGCCAGACCTGGTATATGAAGAACTCCATTCATTCCCTTTATTCTGCCATCTGGGAACTGGATTCTGACTCGACCTCGGCCAAAAATTTCCAGTGTTGAATCACTAGCCAGGAACACCTTGCCACCAGCATAGGGTTCATACTTAGTGAACCACTCTCTATGAGATGTCATATGAAAAGATGCTCCTGAATCAATTAGCCAAACATCTTTAGAAGCAGGTGTTGCCAGAGCAGCAATGAAAGCATTAGCATCACTGTGTGAAGACTCAGAGTCAAAGAAGTTCTTCTTCTTCTTTTTCTCCTCTTTGCAGTCTTTCTTGACATGACCTTTCTGCCCACAATTCCAGCACTTCACCTTGGACTTCTTGCCAGGAGATTTTGATTTCCCCTCTGATTTGGACTTAGACTTCTTGTCCTTCTTCTTGCCTCTTTCCTTTGATCTACCACGAACTGACAGAGCCTCTTTGGCCATTCCAGAAGATTTCCTCCGCATCTCTTCAGACAACAAAGAGGCAACAACAGTTTCCTGAGAAAACGTAGTTGTTGTACTTCCAATAGCCATCACCAGATGGTCCCACGAGTCAGGTAAGGAACATAACAGAAGCATACAGCGATCTTCCTCTTCTATTTTTACACCTATAGATGTCAACTGAGTAACAATCGTATTGAATGCACTCAGATGTTCTGCTACAGATGCACCTTCATCCATCTTCAGAGAATACAATTTCTTTCTGAGAAAAAGTTTATTTACCAAGGACTTGCCCTGATAAATATTATTCAACTTCTTCCACAAATCACTTGCAGACTTCTCCTCATGGATGTTCAATAGAACAGAGTCAGATAAACTCAGTCTTATCAGTCCTTTGGCTTTTCTGCATATCAGATCCCAATCTTCTTGCTTCATGTCTATAGGTTGAACTCCAGACACAGCAACCCAAAGATCTCTATAGACTAACATGTCTTCAACTTTAAGTTTCCACAACTCAAAGTTTGTGCCATTGAATTTCTCAATGTCTATTTTGTCTGATGTACTAGCCATCTTTATTTAATTTAAAAATAACACTCTACAGAACTCCCACACAACAGAATTAACACAAAAAACCCAAACTACCGACAAGGATACTTGTAAGGAAAGCACAGGTGCGGAAGACAGCTTCCCTAATGTTAATTCCAAGGGGACGATGCAGACAAGTCACTTTTAAAATTACAAAATAACACAGATAAGTACATGAGAGAAACCAAATAGACAATATTCAGAACACAGACACACAGTATTACGTGGGAAAACCCTTACGGGTAAAAAACCCACCACCACAAGAAAATAATCTTTATTACAGTAAGATATACAGTTACAATAAAGAACTCAGCTTCTTGCTCTAGTGTTTGATTCTCGAACTCATACACAGTTCACACCTCTGTACATTTACAGAACGAACCTTTATTCAAGTCTCGTCATGATAATACCAACGACACCTGTAGACATATCATTCTATTTCCAGTCTGCAAGAACAAGAGTCGTTACACACTTCTGCTCTAACTGATAGAACAAATTCCTCATACGTCGCTGCCATCTAACCGTCGCAACGGTTCACATTTCAGTGAGGCGTTTAGTCCCACATGTACCAAGTCGCAAAGGACTTTGCAGTTTATAACCGCCAACGAACCAAAAGCTATTGTCGGCAATTTTGTTGCCGACAATACCAAGCCTCCAAGTCCATCGGCATAACAACTACCATCGGCCCACAGACTTCACCCTCCACCGATGAGCATAGTCTCCCCGATCACCAATGGTACCATCGGTATGACACTCTCCATCGGCAAAAGATCTAGCCCTCGCTCCGACAGTGGTTTGTCTCACCGATACCTCCATCGGAATGACCGCAGTACATCGGCCCAACACCTTTAGGCTATGCCGACGGGTATTCTCTTGCCGATAGACATACGCCATCGGAGTGACTACTCCTGTCGGAGTAACTCTACAGAGTTTGGCTGATAGGCCTTGTCTCGCTGACGACCAACCCATAACCTTCGTCGGAGTGACTACTCCTGTCGGAGTAACTCCACAAAGTTTGGCCGATAGGCCTTGTCTTGCCGACGGTTGAATGCTTCCATCGGGGTGACACTCAGCATCGGACAAACCTTCGATGCTTATTCCGACGGCCCTTGTCTCACCGATGCCAATGGTCTTCAACATGGTCCTGCCGATAGTACTTCGTCACAGCAATGCCAACATCGCATATCCTCAAACCAATGAACCAAGGAACAGTTGAACTAAATTCATTGAACCTACCAAATGAACTCTAGAAAGGTTCAACAAAGAGGTTCAATGCATAGGTTCAACGAAGTGGTTCAATGCATAGGTTCAACTAAGAGGTTCAAGTAGTAATTTGAGACACAAGTTCTCTTCAGTTGCATGGATGCTCATTAGACACCATGTACCATCTATCCCAAAAGTTTTGGGATATATCTTAATTCCTACACCAATGAATAGGGAACCATTTGCAAGTCTCTTCTAATCTTTGGCCAGTTTTAGTATTAATAAAGTGTGCACATAATGCAGATTTTATAATTTTTTCATTCTTCACTTGTTCATAAGACAATTTGTCGGCATAGTATTGCCGACACCTCTCCCTCTAGTGATGAAATTTAGTGACTTGTTTTGTCACCGATTCGGTGTGAGAAACAATTATCTATAGTGACTTCACAAGCGCTCTCCTACGATTGGTGCTTGCACTTGGGATTGTTTAACATTTCAATTAGGGTTTGAAGATGTCTTTTATTTTCTTCTAATTGCCCTAAATAGTTTTCTCGATAATCTCTTTCATGGTGAGGATGTGAAGGTGGGGGTTTTGAGGGTTTGGAGGGTTTTCAGGGTTGTTTTGACCCTCCTCAGCGGGATTTGTGTTTTCTCCTACCTCATTAACTAGAAATTCAATATAAAAAACTAATCAAACATTGTAAAAGTAAAAAATTCTTTTCAAAATCACAAAAATTAATCAAACCCTACCTTCTTCAGCTGCTAGACCCTCCACATTTTCTTCACAACATCTTTGGGAGCGGGTTTGGCGAGGTGACATTGTGAAAACGTCAATCTCTCTTTGCACTTGCTTGATTGCCCTTCCCTGAATGTACTCACGCTATAAACTCTAGTTTTTCTCTCCAAACTCTATTTTTAGCCGGGGTATGGGCAAATGTGTTTTTTTTTCTTTTAAGCAAAAAAAGACGCAAGCGCGTTATAATGCGCTCGAATTTTCCTTTGCATGGGACTAAAAAGTCATGTGGCAACTTTTTGGTCCCACAACTCCATGCACTTACCCTGTGTTGAGGCTGACCTATGTTATACTACATGTTTCATCTAATGTTGATCATGATGTCGACCTAGTCAATGTTCTAATGTGTTGCGAAAGATATTTATAGAAGATATTTTTCATTTGCAAAAAAAACAAGGTGAAGGTGAATATAGAAGAGCAGAGGATAAGTTATGAAGTGTGTAAAATCAGTTTGAAGATATGTATTGAGCAATAGAAAGCAAACTGCACCATCAACATACAACAAATGTGTTCTCCATAGCAGTCCTTGCATCTGTATCATCATTGTAAATCCAATAGCAGTGAGTTGAGTATTCTGGGAGTAGAAGCTTCCTTGGGTTGTTTCCCTAAATCAAAGTTGTAAAATAGGGAGTAGTAGCTTCCTTGGGTTGAAGCCCTAAAACAAAGTTGTAACAATTTTGCAATGAACATATTATATTGTGAGCTAAGACCCACCATGGTTTTTCCCTGTTTTAGGGTTTTTCACGTAAAAATACTGGTGTCATGTGTTGATTCTTGTGTTGCATGATTCCCTTTTTGATGTTATTCAGTTTAATTAGTTGATAACTAGTTAAGTTTTAGTATGTTCTAATTCACCCCCCTCTCAACACCTCATTGTGTTCAACATAGGGATAGTGGCATACTTTTTGGATTTGTATGATGAGGGAGGGGGATAACGACAAATGGTTTGGAGGTTCGATAAGAAGCACCTATGTTGGGATTGGAAGAAGTTGCCTTAGGGGGCGTGAAGGTGGTAACAATATTTTTGGATTGTTTTCCTTGAGATATATAACCAAGGCCATGCATTTACGAGTTGGTTTTGACATGGATGGGCTCCAAAATGCCTTATTCATGAAGGCCTAAGCCATTGCCTTGACAATTCATGTTTTGGAGCATGTGATGAGCAATGGGATGTTTGTTATTTTGGAAACATGACACGAGGGCATTATTAGATGGGAGAGGACAGGTGGTGGATGTAAATTGGTCCTCTCCAATGAGAGAACCACCACAGATAAAGGTGTTAGGACCAAGAGGATAGGATGATGGATTTGGGATGGGGTCGATAAGAGGTGGTAAAGGATCAATAGGGGATGGTAGGGGATCAATAAGGGATGATGGAGGATAAATAGGAGATGGTGTGGGATTGGGAAAGGGATGAGTTGGGATGTTTGGATCTTGATTGGGATGGGGGTTGGATGTTTTGACATGCTTTGGACTAGTCTCTTGACATGGTTGGATTTCCTTGGATGGTGCAATTCATAGGGGTGTTTAACTTCATTTGGAATTTGGATAGACTCAACTAATGGAGTAGATGGAGAGTGGGAGATGTTTGGGATAGGATTATGGATAGTAAGGAGGAAGATGATGGTGTGGTTTTGATAAGTGTTAGGTGGGTGAGGGTGTTGTCAATGACACATTTAGGTTATTTTAGATGAGTGGGGTGGCATGACTCCAAAAGTTTGGTTTTATGATTTTGCTCAAGATCCTTGGATAGGAGTCCTTGGAGAAAACTTGAGAATAATGATTTGGATTTAGTAGGAGAATTGGATGGTGGAGTTGGTGGATAATGATATGATGGATGTGGTTGATAAGAGGATGAAGGATGTGGATAAGAGGGATAAGGGGATGACATATTTTAATAAGATGTGGAGGCCCGTTCGATAGGGTCCTCACACAAGGATGGGTATTGGGATATGGATGGTGGATAGAATGGATTTCCATTGTCAAGGGTAGCGTAAGGATAACCATAAGGAATAAAATTAGGCACAGGGGTGTAGCTTGTGCTAGCCAATGCATAGTCATAATGTGCTCGCATGTTTATAGATGGGCGAGGGTAGTTTATGGCAAGCTTACTTGCGATGATTTCATTAAGGTTTTCAATTTTGTCTTGGTCAACAAGACTATCATTGTAAAATGGATTCATGATGTTTGATGTTTGATGAGCATGGGTTTGGGATGATGTGATGTAGGACGACTTGATGATTTTGATTCTCTAAGGTTTAGGACTTAAGATTTTCTTTGATATCAAAATGGGATGGTGCAGTTCAGAGGGGTGTTTAACTTCATTTGGTATTTGGATAGACTCCACTAATGGAGTAGATGGAGAGTGGGAGATGTTTGGGATAGGATTATGGATAGGAAGGAGGAAGATGATGGTGTGGTTTTGATAGGTGTTAGGTGGGTGAGGGTGTTGTCAATGACACATTTAGGTGATTTTAGATGAGTGGGGTGGCATGACTCCAAAAGTTTGGTTTTACGATTTTGCTCAAGATCCTTGGCTAGTAGTCCTTGGAGAAAACTTGAGAACAATGATTTGGATTTAGTAGGAGAATTGAATGGTGGAGTTGGTGGATAATGATATGATGGATGTGGTTGATAAGAGGATGAAGGATATGGATAAGAGGGATAGGGGATGATAGATTTTAATAAGATGTGGAGGCTCGTCCGATAGGGTCCTCATACAAGGATGAGTATTGGGATATGGATGGTGGATAGAATGAATTTCCATTGTCAAGGGTAGCGTAAGGATAACCATAAGGTATGCAATTAAGCACGGGGGCATAGCTTGTGCTAGCCAATGCATGGTCATAAGGTGCTTGCATGTTTATAGATGGGCGATGGTAGTTTATGACAAGCTTACTTGCGATTATTTCATCAAGGTTTTCAATTTTGTCTTGGTCAACAAGACTATCATTGTAAAATGGATTCACGATGTTTGATGAGCATGGGTTTGGGATGATGTGATGTAGGATGACTTGATGATTTTGATTCTCTAAGGTTTAGGACTTAAGATTTTCTTTGATATCACAATGACCTTAGATTTAGATTTTGGATTAGAGGGGGTTGATTGGCCGGTTGGTTGATTTGGGATTAATCAAGGTTAAAGATATATGATGCTTGATACATGGATTAGATGATATGATTTTATTAATCAAGGTCAATGATATATGGTAATTGATGATGATTGGATTTGAATTGATTAAGGTTGATTTTGATTAGGCCTAAGGCCCTTTAATGGTTGGATTGGATTTAATTTGATTAGTGATGTTTGATTTGAGGGATGGGGATGATTTGGCTTGTTTAACAAAGGCACCCAGTAGCTTACAAAGTTGCTTAAGTTTTACAGAGGTGTCTATGGATGGAGGTGCATGTTTAAGTACAAAGGTGCCCAAGCAAGAGCTAAGGTGCTTGTCTAGGACAAAGGCACCTATTTTGAAACAAAGGCACTTGTTTAAGGATAAAGGTGTTTGTTTGTGAAAACAGGCCCTCAAGTTTCATTGTAAGGATTTTATTTGATGGATATTGGCTGGATTTGATAGGGATTGATTAGGGATGAGGTCTAGGACTCTTGGATTATGGTTTGGATGATGATTTGGAGGAATTATGATTAGGGTTTGGATGATTTGATGTGGGATTTGGAGAAGATTGAAAGTGATCAATTCCTTAACCAATTTTGATTTTCAAAGGATGATTTTTTATTAAGGATGTTGGATGGGATGTTGATTAGGGATGGATAGATAGATAATGGATAAGGGATGAAGGTTTGATTAGATTTGATTAGAATGTGGATGAAAGGGGATTAATTGGATAAGGGGATTGGATTAGAATGATGGTAGTGGATGAGATTAGGATGATAGGTTTGATTAGAGGGATGGACTAGATAGATTAGGGATCAAAATAGAATTGGATTAGAGATTATTAGGATGGTAGATGGAATTTAGATTAAAGATGCTTTGATGGGGATAATGATGAGATTAAGGATAAGTGGATGAGGTGGTTAGGATTAGGTGATGGATGAGGAAATTGGATTAGGATAACGATAGAATGATTAGGATTAGGCAATGGATAATGGATATGATGATTATGATAATGGGATTGGATTGGGACGGAGATGCAATTGGATTAAGGAAAGTGGATTAGGATGTGATTAGACTTATGTTAGACTGGATTAAGCTCAATGATGGGATTTGATTGGGAGTAATGATGGTGATTACACTAGTACAAAAACAACAATATATGATAAAAAACTACTAAAAATTGCTTATAAATGACTAAACATGGTCACGTGACCATTAGTAGTTTATTGTCGGTCATTTATAATGCGACCAAATTTATGACTAAACCATTTTTAGTCATTTATTGGTAGTTTTGATTGATCAATTTGGTAGTATATTTAGTCGTTAATTTAGTCATTTATTTAGTCATATATTTAATCATATTTATTCACTGAGCTTTGTCACGTGACCATTAGTAGTTTATTGCCGGTCATTTATAATGCGACCAAATTTATGGCTAAACCTTTTTTTAGTCATTTATTCACTCATTTTTAGTCATTTATTCATTTTGTTCATTGATTTATGCCTAAAAGTGTTGGAAATGAGACAATGCTTTTGAGGTTTAAACATAAAATACAGAAAAAGATAATCAATCATTCATTTGCACATAATGCAACAACTATTAAGAAGGCAAAATACTAAAATTTTATTGAGAAAAGGTGTTCTTGCAACAAATACAAGACTTAAATATGTGTCTTTGCTTTGAAAAATGTGTTACAAAGTATGTTTCTTAGTGCTGTGACTGAGAAAACTGAGTTACAATGCTCTATTTTTTGCTTATATAGCTCCAAAACATGAAAGAACTATTTGAAAAATGAAGCCTAAGGGTCCTATATCTCATCCCAGGCATGGGAGAGCATATAGGAACTAAAATTGACTAAGTTCTCATCCTTAAAATTGACTAAGAGACAAACATTTATCAGTGGACGAGCATCTGGAAGTCTTGCTTCCATAAGAAAGTTCTTTGTCTTTTTAGCATCATAGAAGTTTGGCTCTCTAGTTCCATGTTCCACCTCCTTGATTTGTCTAGTTTTGGTTGCTGCTTCAATGTATTTGAAGTGAATGTCGGGATCCTCACTACCAATGACATTGAAAATATAGTTTACCATATAAGTACAAGGTTCCCAAGCTACTACAAAATTACCTTCTCAAATAGATCAATGAATATTAGTGACAAAATGATACACGTGACAATGCAAAGTAAAATCACCTGGAGCTCAAATATGCACCCAAGAAAAAATATAGCCCTTCATAAGACTTGAATTGTTCAAACAACTTGATGCATGAATCTACACCCAATTGTTCAGAATATTCCTTGGCAGTCTGTGTGACATGAAAGAAGTTAACATAAAAAATAAGAGAGCAATCGTCAATGTCATTGTTGTCTCTCAGATTTGCACCCTTGCTGAGCTGTAAAACTTGGCAATCTGAAGAAACATGGGATCTTTCTAGGTGTGTGGGTCACCTGTGATGGAAAGAACCTCCGGGAAGGCTGATTTCCTATTGGTACTCCACCTATACTACTTATACTAAAGTCTTTACAAAGAAAAGGGGAAGAAGGATTGCATGGAAATGCAAACCTACCGTCTAAGGTGATGCACCAAAAGATCATCAGAGACTACACATAACTGACACACTACAGAACTAGTAATAATAAGGCTACCTTACACAACCCAGCAAATCATAATCCTTGCATCAAGGCACCAACATGAAATATAGCTCAAAGGACAAAGAACATCACAAAGATCTACACTAACACTGAGGACACACAATATCAGAAGAAATGGGAAGGTATGAACTACTGATTACTACTAAAAAGGTGTTGCAATGCTGTATATCTCTAAAAATGGGTTACAAGACTGTTCACTTCTGCAAAAGAACTCAAAAAATTACAATACACAGAGTAGTGAATAGCAAGAACTGGTGAATAATGAACAAGGAAGAAGACTATATACTTCCCAAACAGTTGTAAACAGATAAACATCAGCCATCTCCATTTTCGTGGTTGTCATAAATATCCCCAAAATATTTGTCCAAAGATCTCCAAAATGGGTTCCCAATGCAGAAATGGTCAAGGCATGCCATCAACTATCATAAAGGCACTTGAAAATGTCTTTGAATGCCTTTAAATGATCTTTAAGGCCATGAAAATAAGTCAAATATGTGCAATAACTCCCCTGCAGCATCATAAATGTTTGATATTTTCACAATAAATGACATAAATACACAATTTCTGCATTCATTTATCATTAACTAAGTGATTTATAATTACATCACCTTAGTTAATATTTTACAATTCAAAATTTATACAAACTCATGCAGAAAATAATAACATTTATGACATAACATTTAATTTTGATGAGGAGCGCACAGCAGAAATGGACAATAGATAAAAATTGAACTTTTGAACTCTTGAACCCTTGAACCTTCGAACCTTCGAACCTTCGAACCTTCGAACCTTCGAACCTTTTCTAAGTTCAGCGAATAGATCTTTGAACCTTTAAACCTTTAAACCTTTTCTAAGTTCGGTGAACAGATCTTTGAACCTTTTGAAACTTTTTGAAAACAATTCTGGGCCATCATGGTCGCATTTTTGACTGGTTTTGATGCTGGGAACTATCACTCTTATGACTAATTTTTTGGGACTGATTTGGACAGTGATAATATGACTACTTTCAGGCATTCAAGGACGGTTAACTACTCTTTACTATGTAGAATTTATCCTTACTGTGTATTGCTGCCACCTCTAGCTTTGTTGGTTGTCCCTTCTCTTAATAGAGATTTTAATTTGAAAATGAAAATATTGCCTTAGGATTGGTGACAATTTCTCAAAATCTATAAACTGGGTTCGTGAGAAATTTATTAGGTTTATTCTTCTTCTTGTTTCCTAATTTTTATCCAAAAATCTCAAGAACCCAGATCATACTTTTCCAGATATAGTGAAAACACGTGACTGCTATCCTGTTGTCTTCATTGTGCAAGGTCTTTGTGGTTGCCTTCCCACTGACTGTTATTGCTCTAGACTCTGTGGTCTGAAATGTTCTATAAGGTCTATGAGCTGGGCTCAACCCTTGTGGGAGCCACATTTCCCTCCACTCATAATGTAACCTGATGAGCTAGTAGTGAAATTTAGGTAACATCTTTGGCGACATCTACTATATGTTTGCCTGCTAAACATCAGACCAGTAGCCTGAAGCATATCCATTGGGCATAGGGTCACTCTGAGACTTTTCAAAACACTTTTGACAAACCATTTCTGACTTCTGTGACTCAGCAGAACAGCAGTGAAAGACACTTGAAACCTAACAGAAAAGAAAAATGCAGAAAGCAACCTATCTAACTGTCCTGGCAGCACTTAGGGAATTGAAAACTACTGCACCTACTCTATCCTAACCAAGAAAGACACTAAGTCAAACAAATCCATTTACTATTTGGGTGAAGTAGTTGCCTTTTCTGCATAGTATACAATTTTTTCCGTGCTTGAGGACAGCTATAAAGAGAGGAAAAATGAACAGAAATTTGACAAAGAGCTGTAATACCTCTTGAAGAACATACAGAAGTTCACTAATCTTTTCACATGGAATGTAAAAATTCCTGCCCTGAGGTAGAAAAGTGACTTGAATCTGCTCTTTCCTAGCTGTATCTTCATGCTTGGGTGCGAGCAAGATACAAATATCCTTGTTGGCCTCCATTCTGGCTAGATGTCTAATTGGGCCTTCTCTTGAAAGAGTGCTTTCAGAACTCTCCATGCTAGTTCCTTGTTGTCCCAAAATATGTAGTTGTTTCTCTTCTTGTCTTTTATCTTCTGTTTCAAATAGTACTGGCTCAATATCCAAAACTGGGCAAAAAGATGCTTCTTCCTGAGTCAAAACAGACTTTAGATCATCCCAAAATGAAACTACCTCATGAACTAAATCTTCATTTCCATATTGACTTCCATGAACTAGCAACTCCTCACACTGTTCAACAACCTGTAGCTGTCCCAAGTCTTGGGTAATCACAGTCATATCTTCTCTACTTTGTTTAGCAACTAAAGGTAGCCCGTCATACCAAAACATATCAGCCTCATGTCCACCAAGTTTCTATTGTTCATCTATCTCCTCGATAGACTGTTCCTGCTCTTATTCGAACCTATGAACTCGTTGTCCTGATTTAGCATGAACTGCAACTTCTTCCAGCAGGTTTAATCCTTTGTCATCCAGTTTAGAGATAAAAACTTCAAGGTCATCCCAAAATGACTCTTCCTCATAGTCTTTATGAAATTCTGATGGAGGAGAGTTGTTTTTTGCTTCATAACAACTCTCAGCCTACTGTGTAGGTTCCAAGAAAGGCTTACTTTCACTTTCTTTTACTTCATCCAAGACCGCATTGTCAGATTGCTTAGTTCTAATCATCAACTCCTCATATTGTTGAATCTCTTCTTGTTGGTTTGAAATTGCTGGCAAGCTGGGTACCTGAAAGCTTTCTTCATGTTCAACAAAAGCAGGTAATTGATCAAACAAGAAAACCAAATCTTCCTCACACTCTTCATGTGTTACCTTTTCCAATGACACTTGAGCATCCCGTCTTTGCAACTGAAGACCTCTATCTCGCAACCTCTGAATGCTGCCTTAATTCATTTTATAAATAGCATTAGAAAATTCATCAAATGTGTTGGTTTTTCTTCTGAATCAGCATTAGGGTTTGCCAGTTCTAATGCACAGGCAGATTCAACCAACTAAATACAAGAGGTTGCATGAGCTCCTCCCCTTCACTTCTGGTTTTGCCGCACCAAGGGGGGTGTCCCTATTTGATAAAGATATGACCTTGACTAGCTCAATGATATAAGGATTTAACTTGATAGCAACAGGCAAAATAATCTCATGTATGGACCAAGATTTGTGTAACAAATCACAGGGTTGGCAACATTCTTGGACACATATGTCTGGTTAGGGATGAGAGCATGCAGGGGTTTCCTACTCCTACTCCTACAACTAACAGGTGGAAGGATGAAATGATTTGATTTGATGTTTGGATGCAAACCTGGACTTGGTGTATAAACCTCAACACAGAGCTAGATTGGTGCCTATCCAGGGCTTGGAGTCGATAGACATACACATGTGAATGATTAGCATGAACACAATAAAACTAGATTTCAAGGGGATTTGTGTGATATCTGCCTTACATATACCTCCCAATACAGGGTGTTAAGTTATCTCTACTTATGGCATCCCTATTGCAGTATATTCTTCCCAATACTCAATCTGAAAACACTTTAATCTACCCCTTTAATAGAAGTTAAAAGATCAAACATTCAATATAGGAATTCTATATTCTAGAATACCAGACACCCCTTAGATATCTAGATTCAGAAGAAGGACACATGCAATACTGGAGACAAAATTAACAAAACACATGTAAATACAACATTTTTCATATAAAATCAATCAAGAAATCAGTAGATTCATGCATGAGACATACAACAAGAGATACATAAAACTCACAAGACCTCCTGTACAGAGCAACCAAAACCAGTTGTATTTTATTACAGAGCCAGATATGTCCAGTTTTCAACAACCAACAGAAAGAGTAACACAGTCTGCCTAAAAAAGTAAGAAAGTGTACCATTCGTAATTAATTACAAGTCTAATTTCAAAATTTGCCAGATACATTCATTTTGAGGAAGATGGCCTTCAAAAATTAAATGCAGCCGGGGACAAAACATGGAGAAGCAAGAAAAGGACAAGGGGCAGATGAGCTCGAGCCTTGTGCCACCGTTGGAGAATTTTTTGCCATAAAACAGGTACATGGCTATCAATCGCCGGCCCATGCCTCTGCATAACCCTGCCATCAAAGGCTGCAACCACCTGCGTCTTCTCCTAGAAACTGTCATAGCACTCATATGGAAATCTCCCGCTCAAAACACACCTGAGGACACAAAGAAAACCAAACTCCAACTTTTAAACATGGCTGTCGATCATTCCACCGCTTGAAAATCCATGGCACCAAATTCATGTTGAAAAGTCACTGTCCTATGAAAATGTGCCACGTAGGCACCCTGAAAATGCATGTTCTGCCCTGCATATCACGCCATCGGCGTGACCAAGACTATCGGGAAGACCCACATATCTGTAAGATTTAAAATCCCACATTGGTCCTGCAGAGACCATCCCAACACTTTATAAGCAGGACTGCTAGCAAACCAAGTGTCGAGCGTTTTGCCCCGCTCGACCCACGAACTTTTGCCAAAAGCCCATCGCCCTGACATACACCATCGGAGCAACCAAAAACCCTCTGGCTGACATGCCGATCACACCGATGCTTACTTCACATCCCCATCGTCGGCCAGAGTCTGATCATCGGTGAAACCCTCGCCAGCTCGCCTGATAGTCTATGTCAGCCCGATGGTCACTAGCCTACCCTCATCAGTGAGACCACTACCATCGGCCCATGACAAAACTCCATCGTCGACGACCACACATACGCCGATGAACAACATCGGCTAGACCAAACGCATCGGCGAACCACAAAATACTTCCTCTGACAGCACTCGTCACATCGATGACCACCAAAACACATCCTGTCGGCCAAACTACTACCATTGGGATGACCCAAAATTCCCTCGCTGACCACACACATTGCCGATACATTGTCCAACCTTCATCGGCCAGAGTAACCCCATCGGCCAACCCTGAAAATCTTCAACCAATGCACCAGGTCACCCCGATGAACATCCAAATTGCCTTCGTCAGCAAGACCATGACCGTCGGCAAACCCTTCACCTACCTGGCTGATACACAATGCTACTCCGACAGCCACCTCCATCGGTCAGACCAACCACATCGGCGGAGCTCAAAACTCCCTTGCCGATAACAAAAATCACGCCGATGACCACACGACCTCAAAAGCCTCCAACCACCCACCATCGGCCAGACCAACTGCATCGGCAAACACTCTGCCAACCTCCCTGATACGCAAAGTCACACCAATGCCTCCCAATCGGCGAGAAAACCACTGTCGGCCCAACTCATTCCACCTTTGTCGACGCACCAACTCTCTCCGATGCATATCCCTTCGGCATGACCAAGACCATCAGAGCATCGAAAAGCTCCTTCACCGACGCACCATGTCATTTCGATGGTCATCTTCAAAACCCTTGTCGGTAAGACCCAAGCTATCAGCAAACCTACAAATTCCCTTGCCGATAGCAAAGCTCTCACCGATGACCATCTCATCCCTCGTCAGCCAGACACTTCACATCGGCAGATCCTTCATCGGCTGGGCTGATACGCCGATGGCAACTCCACCAATAAGACCCAAACACATTGGTGAGTCTTAAAAAACTTTTGCCGATAAAACCTGTCACACCGATGGACAAATAAAAACCCTAAGGTTTGAAATGAAAAGCGCCTATTGATTCATACTTTGAAACCTCAAATGGGGCATCACCACATTGCAAAAGAACTAGTTAACCTTTGAATACTCCAACCTGCGAACATCCAAAGCCCAAAACCCTAGACTAAAATGATTACTAACAAAATAAATGAAAATGTAAGGGACTCGGAGACAATCCTGAGCCTACATCCTCTCCACATGTATTATGCTCATATTTAACTGGGGACATAGTACAAATAACAACTGATTGCTCCTCTTGTTTTTGATCTTCATGTTCATATTTCCCCTTGGTATAGGATTCGATTTCCCATCTTCTTGATCTTGGACTGGTATGGAAGGAATAACTTTGCTGAGGTTTGGCATCTTATAACCAGGATACCTAGTCCAAGAAGGTTGCCTTGGCTGTTCAGTTATTTGATGATTTGGTTCTGATTCCTGACATGACTGAAACTAAGGAGTAATGGACTGGTTTGACTGATTTTGCTCATTTATGGGCTCCTGCAGTAAAGAATATCCTTGCTGCCTCTTTAAGTCATCCAGCTACTTGTTCCAGTCAAACCATATATTCTCAGTATTTGCAATCTCCATTCTCTCATCATTTTGAAACTGATTGGGAAAGTAGTATTGCTAGCTTGGCATAAAATGAGATTCTTGAGGCTGGTCATAGGCATACAGTGGCTGCAATGGAGTTTGTGAATGGGTGGGAGGTTGGTAAGCATGACAGACCGGTTGGTTATCAACTATCAATGCGCTGTTTGGACTAAAACCAGCTATATGACCACTATGATATGACTCATAAAATGATGTATGAACAGGACTTTCATGAAATGGTGGAAAGTAAGACATATTTCTTTGAAAAGAAGACATACTGCAGCATTTATATGCGCTGAAAACTTATTGAAAAACTTTCACAATAAAAATCAAGTCTAATTTTTAGTAAAATAAGTACATACCAACACTTGTCTTCTTGAAACCAGTAGATATTTCTTTCTAGAGTTGCCAGGTGTGTGTTTTCCTTGCCTCCCAAGGCATGTTTTACTGACATACACACCAATATCAGCAATGTATAAACTGTTCTGCATTAGTTTTCACTAAACCAAAGCTTCGGAGTCGCTAGAAAAGGCTGAAATCAACTGCTGTACACACCAAACAGTAGTGAAAAGTATAAAAATGGACTGAGAATCAGTTCACAGTCCCATCGGGCGTGCCAAAAACTATTGTCTCTCATATTTGTACCCTTGCTGAGTTGTAAAACTTGGCAATCTGGAGAAACATGGAGTCTTTCCAGGTCTATGGGTCACCTGTGATGGAAAGAACCTCTGGAGAAGGTCGGCTTCCTATTGGTACTCCACCTATATTGCTTATACTAAAGTCTTTGTAAAGAAAAGGGGAAGAAGGATTGCATGGAAATGAAAACCTACTATCTAAGGTGATGCACCAAAAGATCATCAGAGACTACACAGAACTGACACACTACAGAACTAGTAATAATAAGGCTACCTTACACAACCCAGCAAATCATAATCCTTGCATCAAGGCACCAACATGAAATACAGCTCCAAGGACAAAGAACATCACAAAGATCTACATTAACACTGAGGACACACAATATCAAAAGAAATGGGAAGGTATGAACTGCTTATTACTGCTAAAAAGGTGTTGCAATGCTGTGAATCCCTGAAAATGGGTTACAAGACTGTTCACTTCTGCAAAAGAACTCAGAAAATTACAATATACAGAGTAGTGAATAGCAAGAACTAGTGAATAATGAACAAGGAAGAAGACTATATAATTCCCAAACAACTGTAAATAGATAAACATCAACCATCTCCATTTTCGTGGGTGTCATAAATATCCCCAAAATATCTGTCCACAGATCTCCAAAATGGGTTCCCAATGCAGAAATGGTCAAGGCATGCCATCAACTATCATAAATACACTTGAAAATGTCTTTGAATGCCTTTAAATGATCTTTAAGGCCATGAAAATAAGTCAAATCTGTGCAATAACTCCCCTGCAACATCATAAATGTTTGATATTTTCACAATAAATGACATAAATACACAATTTTTGCATTCATTTATCATTAACTAAGTGATTTATAATTACATCACCTTAGTTAATGTTTTACAATTCAAAATTTATACAAACTCATGCAGAAAATAATGACATTTCTGACAACATTTAATTCTGATGAGGAGCGCACAGCGGAAACAGACAATAGATCAAAAATTGAACTTTTGAACTCTTGAACCCTTGAACCTTCGAACCTTTGAACCTTTTCTAAGTTCGATGAACAGATCTTTGAACCTTTGAACCTTCGAACCTTTGAACCTTTTCTAAGTTCGGTGAACAGATCTTTGAACCTTTTGAAACTTTTTGAAAACAATTCTGGGCCATCATGGTCGCATTTTTGACTAGTTTTGATGCTGGGAACAATCACTCTTATGACTAATTTTTTGGGACTGATTTGGACAGTGATAATATGACTACTTTCATGCATTCAAGGAATATTAACTACTCTTTACTATGTAGAATTTATCCTTACTGTGTATCGCTGCCACCTCTACCTTTGTTGGTTGTCCCTTCTCTTAACAGAGATTTTAATCTGAAAATGAAAATATTGCCTTAGGATTGGTGACAATTTCTCAAAATCTATAAACTGGGTTCATGAAAAATTTATTGGGTTTTTTTTCCTTCTTGTTTCCTAATTTCTATCCAAAAATATCAAGAACCCAGATCGTACTTTTCTAGATATAGTGAAAACACGTGACTGCTATCCTGTTGTCTTCATTGTGCAAGGTCTCTGTGGTTGCCTTCTTGCTGACTGTTATTGCTCTAGACAACTGTGGTTTGAAATATTCTATAAGGTCTATGAGCTGGGCTCAACCCTTGTGGTAGCCACATTTCCCTCCACTCATAATGTAACCTGATGATGTAGTAGCGAAATTTAGGTAACAGTCATCTAGAGCCAACATTATTAATTTAAAATAAATAAAAGGTGCACAATTTTTACCTGGACAATTATTTGAAGATATTCCACTCTACTCCACATACCACTCCATTGTGCTATACAAACAATAATAACACTGCTAGTAGAGACCTGCAACTAATCATTTGAGTAGAAGGGATATAAGGACAAGAAACATATAGAAGCATTGTCTAAAATCGTGAAATGACACTATCAAGTTAGAAGGCTTACTGTCATACCATCAAAGAACTGCTGCCATTAGGAACATGAGGTATAATACACATGGATCTATATATTGTCTTTGTAATCACTGCCATTACAAACCAACTACAAACAAATACACTTATGTCTGAAACCAATGAGGAAAGCATTCATGTTTGAATTAACCAAGTAACCACTGTTAGAAGAAAATGAAGTAAATATGCCATTGTTCACTGTGCATTAACAATATAACTGTCTCAAAAGACCATATCTATTCACCTTTGATTAGATCAAAACATGATATGTCCCAACCTTGTATCTCTTGCAATCATACAATCACACCTCTTACAACTTTCTAAAGTATAAATGACAATACTCACTTCCACTGAATATTTGAATGATCAAGAAACAACTCTGTCATACTTATAAGTACCTTACCTTGCATCAACTTTTATCAACACCTTTGAAACTTACCTTGCATCAACAAACACCATTACCTTTGACACCAATGATGTGCAACCAACTGTCAAATAAGGATGTGGATGCATACCATTGTCACAAATACCACTGTCACAAGCAACCACTGTCATTAGCAAGCCACTTTTTCACTGTCACAAGTAAGAAGTATAAGACCATAACTGTCACAGTTATAGAATTGCAAACTGTCATTGTCATACCAACTATTGTCATTGATCATTGATAGAATATTGTATTAGGCATACCATTTACTTTGCATTCACTATGATACTCCACTCCATTGTGCATAGGCAAGATGATACTTTCACTGTAATCCATATCAACTGTTAAGAATATGCAGACTTGTAGGTTATAATACAGGGCCTCCAAGATGAATTGATAAGTCTTGAGAGAACCTATACAAACTTTGAATGACTTCCAAACCTACAGACACTTTTAAACCATCTTGATAATGCTATTTTACTCTTATGTAGGCTTCTTGGACTCTTTAGGGTTCTCATGAAGAATTTCAACTTATACAAAGCTTATGCAGGAGTTTTAGAACCTTCATACATTTTAGACATATTTGTATTCTTTTTTGTAATTATTATAGACTTTCACTTACTACCCATGATGTCTCTTTCCTCTGCATCTTGCTACTATTATTAGGTTTCTACTATACTCTCATAAACCCTTAAATATCTTGTAGAGTTTCAAAATGTGTTTGATATTGATGCATGGGTCCTTCATGTCTTTTGGTATGGTTTTGTAGGGTTTCCTAAACTTGTACAAGTGTTTGACAATGTTGACATACCTCTAGGTTCACTATGCAGACCCTAAACTATTGGTAGAGTTCTCTATCACAAACTGTTGATGATCCTCTCTTATCATTTTACAAACCCCTTAATATTTTATAAAAAAATTATATAGCATCATACAATTGTAAGAAAATAGAGGTATCAATACAAAACTCCGCAAGATATCAATACAGTACATATGATTTCTTCCATCAAAGCATGAAGGATAGAAAAATTTTGTCAGATGTTGTAGTGGCAACTACCCTAGTAGACATGAATGCAGAATGTGGAAACATAGAGAAAGCACGTGAATTGTTTGACAAAATGCCTCAAAGAAATGTGGTCTCATAGATTGCAATGATTGTAGGATATGCAAAAATTAAACTTTTTAAGAAGACTTTAGAAACTTTCAAGCAAATGCAATTGGTAGGTGTAAAGTTAGACTCCACAACCTTTGCCAGCATCCTCCCTGCTTGTGCCAAAATGGGAGCTTTGGAACAGGGTATGGACATCCATCAAAGCATGAAGGATAGAGGAATTTTGTCAGATGTTGTAGTTGCAACTGCCCTGGTAAACATGTATGCAAAATGTGGAACCATGGACAAGGCACATGAATTGTTTGATAGAATGCCTCAAAAAAATGTGGTGTCATGGACTACAATGATTACAGGATACACACAAATTGGATTTTTTGAAAAATCTCTAAAAACTTTCAAGAAAATGCAATTGGTAGGTGTAAAGCCAGACTGCACAACCTTTGCTAGCATCCTCCCTGCCTGTTCCAAAATGGAAGCTTTGGAACAAGGAATGGGCATCCATCAAAGCATAATGGATGAGGGACTTTTTTCAGATATTACAGTTGCACAGAATGCCTCAAAGAGATGTCATCTCTTGGACTGCAATTATTGTTGGATATGCACAAAATGTATTTGTTGGAAAGGCTTTACAAACTTTCAAGCAAATGCAATTGGCAGGTGTAAAGCCAAATTCCACAACCTTTGCCAGCATCCTTCCTGCATGCGCCAAAATGGGAGCATTGGAACAAGGTATGGATATCCATAAAAAAGTAATGGATAGAGGAATTTTGTCAGATGTTGTAGTTTCAACTGCCCTAGTAGACATGTAGGCAAAATGTGGAAGCATTGACAAGGCATGTGAACTATTTGACAAAATGCCTCAAAGAGATGTCATCTCATGGAATGCAATGGTTGTGGGATATGCACAAAATGGATTTATTGAAAAGGATTTAGAAACTTTCAAGTAAATGCAATTAGCAGGTGTAAAGCCAAATTCAACAACCTTTTCCAGCATACTCCCCGCCTATGCCAAAATGGGAGCTTTGGAACAGGGTATGGGCATCCATCATCGGAGAGACTGCACCATATCAACGGGAGCTACTTTCATGTCTCCCCAATAAAACAATCATCATGGAAGAGGCTATACTATATCGGTGGGAGGTACTTTAATGTCCCTCCGACGAAACACCATGCATGAAAGAATGTGATCATCATCGAGTAGACTACAACACATCAGGAGGAGAAGTCTTAGAGTCCCTTCGATAAAAAGAAAATGATCCGCATTGAAGATTGTCAAAGAGACCGAGTCATATCGAAGGGAACTTGCGAAAGTCCCCCCAATCTAATAATACGAAACTATAAGGAACGTCAAATATGAAGAAAGTAGTGAACAATCTGATCACCGATCACAACTACGGTCAAGGAGAATGAGGTGGGATATTCGTAGACATCAGTGGAGGAGGATGAACTTTGAGATTAATTTACGTGATTACACTCCAGATTTCTTTGAACATTTTGGGGGTGATAATTATGAGGCAAGCTTGGAGCTTCATGATGGGCCATTCTATGTTGGGAATCCTGTAGACTACCTTGATGCAAGAGGTTTTGAGTAGCTATTACAACATCTAGCTGAGACTGATAACTCTAGGAGAGTAGCACCTCCTACTGTGCAATCTTCTATACAAAAGATGCCTTTGATTTATATTCAGAAGGTGCATGAAGAGGATGGGAGTTTGGTATGTACCATATGTAAAGATTCTCTCGTACTTAGGGATCAAGCCAAGCAGCTTCCTTGCATACACCTGTATCATCCTAATTGCATTTTGCCATGGTTGAGTGCTCGAAATTCATGTCTAGTTTGCCATTACGAGCTACTTACTGATGACCATGAATATGAAGAGAAGAGAAATGCTAGAGCCAATCATAGTTATAATGAGCATAACTTCACTTGGGAAACATATTCTGAATTCTCCACCAACACAGAGGATTTGGAGACTATTGGTTCTAAGCAACATGAGGTAGAAAGTTTACTAGAAACATTCAGAGCACTTGGAAGCCCTGATGTTGCTGATTTTGATGAAGAATTCCATGCAAAGGGAATAACTAATCATGAAATGGAAGAAGAGCATGTTGTCTTGGAACATGCTCTTCTGCAAGAAACTAACCATGAGGTTACTGACAGTTTTTCTAGAAGCAAAGAAGTAGTTGCTTCTCAAACTTCAAGGAGAGGTTGGTTCTTGTTGGCTATAGGGCATGTTTTAAGTGTTGTGGGCCTTGTACTAATGTTATGCTTTGGAAACCATTTAATAGGTGGTAGGATTCAACATAATAACACACAATAGTACTTCCAGAGTTCCCATGTACATCAAATAGTTCCAAATGAAGTGAACAACCGGAGGAGATGGTGGAACACATTTAACAAGAGATCTCACTTGATTGAGGTTTTCAGGATGACTTGGTACAAGACTAGAACATCGCAAATGAGGCTCATAGAGGTGTTGATGACAAGACAATCAATCATATTAAAGAGGTGCAAAGAACATTGAGGGGCACAAAAATGGAATCCCTTACAGTGAAATTCATTGTGTATCTTTTAGAAGTGTATCTATATACAAAGTTAGGAATCCTACTAGGATGCATCTCTAAAGAATGTGATTAGTATGTGCACAATAACTCAAAAGAGGATTTAATTTAGTACCTAAATATTTCAGGAATATGCTCTTAGAACTAGTATGGATGTCGACCAAGCTTGCAATCCAGTGTTTCATGCTTTTTTAATGTCGATGACATGTATCTCTTCTACTTGTTGTTTACTAGTTGTTATTACTATTGTCTCTTCTCTAGTTTTAGAATTTTGGTCTGAATTTACCCACTCTTATTAATTGAGGGGCTCTCGTAGAACTTCGCTTTGTTCATTTAAGGATGCAACCCAAAATAGACAAGGTCTCCTTTTGCTAGTAGATATTTATGCAATAACACTTGGGCAGATCTTATTGGGCTAGTTCTATTGCTTCAAACCTCAATAAAGCTTTCAGGCATCACCAACGGAGGTGCAAAAGAGATACAAAATTGTGGCTAGTCCTTCCTTGCTAAGTTGTGGAATCTGGGATAGAAATTCTCCAATGAGATGTCCTAATTTGTAAATGTATGATCATGAAGGTCAAGATATGATTCTTATGATTCTTACAAGAATGGACACGTATAACACAATAGCTTTAGGGTGATATTTTGTCTCAACATAAATGGGTATTTTGTTATTTTATCTGTTTTTGGAGACATGCAAGCAGTATTTGATATTGGCCCCTCTTCCATAACTAGATTGTTTTATTTATGAAGGCATGACACTCAAATTTCAAATTTGAAAAGAAAATGTCTTGCATTCTTATATAGTTTCACTTTTTCAAGCTTTCATTACCATATTGGAAAGAATAGGTGATGTTGGTTCCCAAATTTGTATGCATCAAATCCTAAAGACTTACTACTTCTTATACTCAGATTCAATGAGAGGCTCAGCTAATAGAGTGGGAGATTATCTCCTATCTCCCCTGCACTTCAGGTTCTACCACACCTAGGGAGTATTCCCTTATTCACAATCAATAGATATAGCTTTTCCATACTAGGTAGAATGTTCTCATGTGTGCAAATCAAGATGTGTAAAATTAAAATCAGACTAACAATACTCCTGATTTATCTTCACAGTTGAAATCAGAGAACATGCAAGACCTAAACTAAAACAAAACAAAACATAAATTGATTTGAGTGATTTATCATTAAATTCTATTTTCCTTTGAACCTTTGGGAAAATAAATCCTAGATCGGTGCTTTATTAGGTCAACAGAGTCAAATGTTACTATGCAAATGCTTTCTATCTGACATCTGAAACTCCATATTCAGAGAGCTGAAATCATCAATACTGCCTTACAAGTAATGGCCCAAGAAAGAATATCACCTGTGATTCTTCTTCAATAATCCTTCAATACAAAATGCTTTTTGTTGGGATAAGGTACCATTAACCTTGTAAATCCCATTATTGTATTATTCCATTTATTATTTGTAATTACCCATAAGTGATGTACAAGTTTCACCGGCAGTGGTAAAAATTATTTACTGTCCACGGTAATTATGGAGTTACTGCACGGTAAGTCCCGGAGTTACCGGTAGTGGTTACGGGATGTCATTTACTATGGTATATAGTAATTGGTCAAAGTGGGGTGCACATGTGGAGGAATAATCTATTTTTAGTGTTATGAAGCACGTCATAGATGTTGTAAGAAGGTGTAAGAGATTCTATGACAACTGTAAGTTGTCATAAGAATCTATGACACTAATAATAACATATGACACATCATAAGATGTTGTAAGTGGCTATTTTTGGCCCCAAAGCGTTCAAGCTTGCATGGGCACTTTTTCCCAAGTGTAGGATGCATGTATGACAGTATTTATGACCTCGTAAGAGCCTATTCTTGGCCATGGACGCCCAAGGTTGTATTGTTGACTCTTGACAAGTGTTATGGGCTTGTAAGAAGTCATTTAATGTCTTGAGGTTGTGTAAATTCTATAAAAACCATAGCATAGTAGATGAGGTGCAATATAACAGTTTATAGGTACTTAGGTTTTGTCGGAGTGAAGGTTGGAGGACAAAGGAAGTGAATGTATTTGTAATCTCCTTTTGTGAAGATAATACAACTTGGCCTCTTTTCTTGGTGGATTTTTTTACCTGAAAGGGTTTTCTCCACATTAAACACTTGTGTTATGTGCTTCATTTTGCTTTTGGTATATTTATGTATTGTGGGTTTGTGTTTTGATTACAATCTCCATTGTTAATGCACACTTAAAAGATTGCTGAAATTTATTCAAATCAGATTTCCATTGAAGTAGTGTTGCTTTCATTTCTAACACTTTCCCCTGTATCTGATTTAAAGTAGTTTTGAATCCATTCCTTGAACAGATGCAACAAATCAAATACACAACATAGCAAATGTATGCAGACAAGCTCATAAACCCTTAGCAACTTCACTTGAAAGAAAAACACTCATACTTAAGGAGACAATCACAGATAGGACACACAAAAGTGTTTTTCATATATTGCAATATGAATAGAAAATTGTCATATAGAAATTTATTCACCTACAGGAGCATTCTCCTCTAAAATCTAGACTTCACAGCCTTTTACAGAAATTTATTTCCCAAACATGTGGATAACTTGTATACAAAGCCCAGAAAAATCCCCCTTTTACAATAATACCAGTTCTATATTTAAGAAAAACAAGACCATGTCAGACTATGAGAGTCGGTTACAAATTTTGACTATACATTTTAATCCTCCCAACCCTAGGAATTGGCATCTTTGTAGAACTAATTGGATTATGCTGGTAATGCATTTTCTCAAATCACTCTAATCCGTTGAGTTGAACTAAGATTGATACTGCTTTTAAAAACTTGTTTCCCTCCTTGAAAATCATGAAGTACTAGTCATTTGATTGGTTTGATTATGCCCTCAGGACTGTAATGTTGAAGTTGTAATGCTCCCAGCTCATTATTTTATTTTATTCTTTTCTCCAGCGCTATGTGACGGTGTGCAAGTTTCTCATTTATAGTGCCCACATTAATTCTTTTATTTTTGGTTTGAAAGCCACTAAGCAATAGATGCTCCTCCTCCTTATTGATAATATCACACTTGGAAGCCACATGGCAAACTTATCTAACCAATCTTGACACCCATTTTCCCCCTCCTATGAGATGGCTCACAAATATAATAATTTTTTCCCTTAAAAACTTTGCATTTGCACATTATCACGCCTTCAGGTGAGATGGTCCTGTGAGTAGAGATCACTCCACGTGGGTTAATCTTGCGAACTCGCGGTCCTTTGAAAACAATATGTTTTTGCTTCTGCACACTTGCGCATCATTGCCACGTGGAATGATTGGAGGCACGACCATCATCATCACTCTTTTTTATTGCAATTATACCAGATATATTTTGCATCAATGTGGATACATACGTGGCAACTATTTCATCTAATTTTTACCCTTCCATAATCACTATCGAGCAAAGTTTAGCGTATTTCATTCATCTGAGCAAACACTTTGTTCTAAAAAACTCATCTCAAACAAATGATCTACCTCATTGAAAACTTCATACTCCACAATCTGCAAAGAAGCCTCACAATTTTTATCTCAGAATTTGTTGATGTCAAGTTTCTTTGTTTATCATGTGCCTTTGCAAAAGCAGTTGCTGATGCCTTCTCCTGGGCATTCTCTTAATGAGAATCTTATCCAAACTTTGATCATGTTCTTTAGACTCTTCTTTACCGACATTAGCCTGTTTTAAATCATCAAAAGAAATATTACCTACCATATTTGCATCCTTGTTCTCTTTTTATCTTTCATGATTGATGCCACGTGTCAGAATCGCGCATGAGCGCATTGTGGGAGGAAATATTATAGGGAAGGATTGCGCTTGTGCACTAAGTTGCCTTTTTCACTATTTTGACTGCAAACATTAATGGGAATCAGTTCGTATATGTAATTAACAACTAATTGCAGATGCAGGCGCTCTTTCTGGTTAGCCGATAGGCTTATATGTGGGGCGTCTTGGAAAATTGTCTAATGCCAACTGGATTTTCTATTTTCGTTAACCTTTTTGTTTCGTTTTCGTGGTTGGTTCCATGGAATGCAATTATTGTTGGATATGCATGAAATGGATTTGTTGAAAAAGCTTTAGAAATTTTCAAGCAAGTGCAAATGGCAGGTGTAAAGCTAGACTCCACAACCTTTGCCAACATCCTTTCTGCCTGTGCCAAAATGGGAGCATTGGAACAAGGTATGGACATCCATCAAAAAGTAATTTTGCCGATAGGCCATTCTATATATGCACACATTTTGTAACTGCCCAAAAAAATTTGGTAGTCCTAATAAATTTTTTTTTTTTGGTAGTCCTTTTTTCATGGTCCAAAAAATTTTAAATAAAAATCTAAAAATAACCCCCCACACACAAAAAAACTAATATTTCTTTTGTCGTTACTTTAGAATTAATGGCATTTTACATTTCCTAGTTTTGGGTTTCACTTGGTATTATATTTGTGATGTAGATTGTTTTTTGGTAACAATCTTGATTCCTTCAATCTTGATTCTGTTGAGAGGGAAAAAATGGAGGTAGCCGCAGAAAAAGCTTTCAGTTGTTAAAGAAAATAGTGGTAGGATATTTGCTACTCTTTGACAAATATAGAAGCACTTGGTAAAGAATATAGAAGGACCAACTCCAGGCCACGTGTATCTCATCCTAGGTATCTTCATCAATTTATTTGGTATGCATACACAACCATTGCATAAGATGTCATCTCTTTGCAAAAAGTTCGAGTGCCTTGTTTGTGTTTCCACATTATGCAATTATAATGTCTATCAAATATCGATCCCTCATTTGCTTGATAGATGCCTGTACCCTATTCTAATGCCCATTCTTGCAGACCATCACTGTCTTGGAAGTGAATTATTTTTGTAGCATCACTGATTTGTTTAGATTTATAAAATACCTATAATGTTGATCCAGTGATCTTTACCTTCTAATCTTTTTTTTTTTTTTTAAGTAACCTTTGTCCATCCTTTTCTAACATCCCTAAAGGAAGAATTTCTTTAGACTCCAGAGGAATCTATTTTTCTTTTGAATTCTTTTCAAATTGAATCAGACCTATGAGTATGAATCCATTCTCAGAACCTTCTAAGTTAGGAATTTAATCACTTATCCAGGCATGCGGTGTCACTTCACCATAGCTGCCTTCTAGTGGTGTTTAATTTTACTTAACTGGCCATAAACATTCCCTATGAATTATAGTAATGTTGATTACATTTAGAAATTCATATAAACAACTCCATAGAAGGCGATGTATAGTTAGAAGTTCCTAAACTTAGAACCTGCTCTTGAGGGTGTCGGCTTTTATTTTAAGTTTATAATGTTTAGATCTGTTCATATTGGTAACAGACCGCGTTGAATGGAATTTGGCTTTATTTAGCATTCTTGGTGATGATATGTAGCAGTATATTTATGATTGCATTTATATCATAATTTTTTTTACATACTACTTAGCCAAATATGTTATGTATTGCGGTTATGTGAGCTTAGCTGGATATGTATATGGCGTGTGTGTGAGATTGAATTTATGATAAGGTAGTATGCTAGTTGTAAACATAAGGAATATATATCTAGCACCATTATTTTCTTAGGAGTTATAATTCAAAATTATTGTGTTTGCATAAGGAAAAAAAAATTGTTAGTTACCATATTATGGCGCTAAGAATAGAATGTTATGCTGTCAAATATTGGCAATAAGATCTTGTTCATTAACTGCCACATATAGTGGCATTGGATTCTTCGTTAATCCTTTGTTATGGCATTAAAACTTTATAAATAGCATATAAATATTTCAGTCTGCCTTGTGAGGGCATTAAACTTTATATTCAATATGTGTGCCTTATTATCTTAATGACGTTTAAATTTGATGTGTATATATTTATATGTAATGGCTATTAGTTGATAGATAATTTAGTTATATGCTTTTATTGTCATCAATAGTTGGCGACCTTATTTAGTTTCTTATAACCTTTGAAAATTAGTAAGGAAAGCCTTCCTTTTATTATTTATAACTAACTCATTTTCTTATATAAGCATGAAAACATTTTAGAAGAATAAAAGAATAAGTTATTTCTTTTTAGTTTCTTCTATATCTTTAAAATCTTTATAAGGCTAATGTGGTTTTAAGTTAGTAAGTTTATAATAGTAATTTGAGTAGGTAACTTTAGATTATATTTTTATTCTATGAACAAGAGGGTGATGTAATTAAGTTTTTTTAGCAATTGAATTAAATTTGTTATTAAACTTATAAAAAATGTGTAAAATAGTTTAATTATGTTTACTTTTAGTCCTTGAGATAGAACAAAAGAGTGTTAATAAATGAGTAATAGTTGATTTGAAAATTTAATAAGGCATACTTTAAAAGTATTATTTTAATAAGGCAGTTGAATTGCAAGTATTTTCTTCCATCTTTTAAAAATTATGTTTTAGAACTAAAATGATCAACTAATCAAATCATGATGATACATTACAAAGAATAGTTACAGTGTGTATATCAAAATATAAATATATACTATTTATTGATAGGCCCGTGAATATTTGTGTGTCATTATCTTTAACCGACTCTCCACCATGGGATGCCTGCCCATCGTGTGTGAAAAAATCTCTTTAGTTGTAAATCCTGGGCATAATATTTTATTTATGTAGTGCTCATAGTGATGAGGAATACGTTTGTATTGCATGCTATATAGATCAGTTATAGTTTAGGAGTTTTAATTATAGTGTAGGAGTTATAATTTTAGTTCTAATAAAATTATATAACTGTATAATAATTTCAGTTCTAATAATACCACAATGCAATCTTTAGTGCATCCCCTCGTTGATTGCGAGTCTGTTTTGAATAATATTTCTATTTTCAGAAGTCAATTATGTAGTTTGTTTACAAGATATACAAAGGTGAAAGCACAAACAAGGAAGGCGATAGTCTATTAAAGATGAAATATTCTAAATGTTGAAAAGAAAACATTATCTTTTGATACAATTTGCAAAATAGGCACAAAATGGACTCCTTGGAAGTGGTTCGAATTAGTATGAATGTAAGATGTGGGAGCTCCACAAAATTATGGCTCATTTATGAGAATAGAAATATTTTCTTAAGAGATGCACAAGTGCAAAATATACACAAGTTGGATTCATTGGATTTGTTGAAAAGGATAGAAACTTTCAAGTTGAGGCAATTGACAGGTACTATGATTAGAAATGCTCTTGCGGGTGCACATGCAAATGTTGGAGTGTAGAGAAAGTTTCAAGTTTGGTTCTAAGAGGAAATATTGTTCTTTTGCGCGTAATAAGGATTGTCCAAAATAGAATTGTTAAAAAGAAATTAATAAAGTAGGCATAAAAGTTTTCTTTAATTTTTCTTAAGAGGATGGCTACTTCCAAGCCCACTCGTGTCAAGTAAATATTATTACTAGTTTTTATTGTGATTGGAGTTGCTTAATTTTTTTCTCTTATTGTGAATTTGCTTACAATTAAACTTTGTATAAGACTATTTGATAATGAAATATGTGATGAGCTAAAATTAATTAATGATGTTGATATTTTAATAATATTATATGTTTATTTTTTCCTGAAGTATTGAATTGGTTTTAATAATATAGCGAGAATTGTATTTATAGTTTATTTTATATTGAGAACAATTACGAAATAAAAATGAATGATATGATATTATTTTTTACATGTTTTTAATAAAAAAATGGTAGAAAGGAAAATGAAGTTCATGCCCATGTATGGTCACTTGAAAGTCCATTTATCCATCAATCGCAGTATTATTGATTAAACACAATTGCAAATATTTAATATGATGTGTTGATAATTTGTTTAGTTTTTAGATTTGATTTGATTGTTTTATTTTTTATAACTAGGGTTAGAATTTATAATTTTATAATTTTTTATAAAGTAAATGCCAAAGTTCATTCACATAAGCATGTGCACACACAATGAATATCAAAGCTAACTTTCAAACCTACCCACCCACACACAATGAAAACCATAGTTAATTCACACACACATACGCTTGACACAAAGTGAACATCAGTGTTTTTATACACACATAGAGTGAGTGCCAAAGCTCATTCATAGAAACATGCATGGACACATAGAGTGTGACAAATTTCATTCAAATACATAGGCACACACTTCACACAAATTGAATGACAAAACTAAATATCTTACACACACACACACACACACACACATTTCACATGAAGTGAATGCCAAAGTTAACTTTCAAACATGCAAACAATGAATGTCGAAGTTTATTCACAAACACACACACACAATGAAAGTTAAAATTTATTCAAACACACAAAGACTCACAATGAACATCATTGAAGTTTGTTTGTAGACACGTTTCACAAAAAGTGAAAATCAAAGTTTATTCGTACATCACACAAAATGATATCCAAAGTTCATTCATGCACACACAAAAAAAAGGAATGTTGGTTCTTTCAACCACATTCCACATAAAGTGAACATCAAAGTTCATTCATACACTCTACACAAAATGATATCCAAGGCTCATTTGTACACACAAAATAAAGAATTTCAAATCTTTCAATTGCATTCTGCACAAAGTGAATATCGAAGTTTGTTCATACACTCCACAAAATGTGATAACTTTGAAGTTCATTCACTCCACAAAATGTGTTAGCTTAAGTTCATTCATAAATAAAGAAAAACTAAATGTAGAAGTTCTTTCAAGCTCACATAGATACACAACAAATTCCAAAGTTGGTTCAAACACATATACCACACAAAGTGAATACCAATTTTTTTTAAAAAAAACACACACTACAAAGTGAATGCCTAAATTAACTTTCCCACACACACACACACACAATTTACATAAACAAAAAGTGAATATGCCAATGTTCAAACATAATTCATTCACACAAATTTAGCACAAGCATGCATTAACACTTAAGTTCAAACATTCCAAACTTTGAACACACTCATAAAGTGGGTGCCAAATTTATAAAACACAGTAAAGTTCAAATGCACACACTAGACAAAGTGAGTACCCAAATTAAATTTCACACACACAATTCACACAAAATGAACGTCAAAGTTAAAACACACACTTCACACATAGAAAGTGAACATGTGCCAAATTTTAAATATGTTTAATGCACAAAGTTAGTTCAATCACACACAAGTAAACACTCGAGTTCAAATATGCCAAAGAACAAACATACACAAAGTGAATGCCAAAGTTAAAGCACACTCTTCACATAATGTTAGTTCAATCACTTCACACATAGTTGATTCAAACACGCACTTCATACATATATGTTTTTTAAAAGTTATTTTGTGCAATGCTTGGTCGATAGGAAATTAGTAACATGGATTTTATTATCCTACATTATTTAGGTACTGCACGGTTCACCTAATCTCTTGATTGCTTAGAATTTATTTAGTTTGTTCATGATTTACTTCATGGGCTTATTCATTTAATACCACTCAATTATTTTTATTTGCAAAATAATAATTAATTTCTTATTGTATTCATAGCCTTGTCTACCAACAACTACATGTAATGACTTTCCATAAAAATAAAAATATAAACTATTTAGTGATAGGCCTATAAATATTTGTGCCTATCATCCATTTGATAGCACCTTTGGTGCTTCTACTGGTGGATAGAAGAATTTTGTCAAATGTAGTTTCAATTACCCTGGTAGACATGTATGCAAAATGTGGAAGCATTGACATTGCATGTGAACTGTTTGGTAGAATGCCTCAAAGAGATGTCATCTCATGGAATGTAATGATTGCAAGATATGCACAAAATGGATTTGTTGAAAAGGTTTTAGAAACTTTCAAGCAAATGCAATTAGCAGGTGTAAACCTAAATTCGACAACCTTTGCCAGCATCGTCCCTATCTATGCCAAAATGGGAGCTTTGGAACAAGGTATGGACATCCATCATAGCATAATGGAAGGGGGGTTTTTGTGAGTTATTATAGTTGGAAATGCTCTAGTAGACATGTATGCAAAATGTGGCAGTATAGATAAGGCACATGAACTATTTGATGGAATGTATCAAAGAGATGTCATCTCTTGGAATGCAATGATTGCATGATATGCACAAAATAGATTTTACAAGGATGCTCTCAAAATATTTGAATTAAAGAAGCACTCCAGAACATATTCTAACATTGTAAGATTTGCTTGTGTTCTATGTGCATGCAACCATGCAGGTTTAGTGGATGAGGCATGTACATACTTCAATCAGATTAGTAACCTTGATCATTATGTGTGCATGGTTGACCTTCTTGCTTGTGCTGGCTATCTTGAGGACACTCTAAACTATATCATTAAGATGTCATTTAGACTTGTTGTGGTTTTGTGGATGTGTTTCTTCGTGCATGTAGATCACATATGAATGTAGGATTAGGAGTATTTACATCGATGCTGCTTTTTTATTTGGATCCTAAAAATGGTGTGACTTATGTTCTCTCAAACATCTATGCAAAAGTGGGCAGGTGGGGTGAGGTTCAAGTGTTAAGAATATTGATGAAAGATAGAGGAGTTAAAAAGAATCCTAGATGTAGTTGCTTTGAAGACCATAAAATGGTAAATTCTTGTGTGGGAGACAGATCACATCCATAGACACAGGGTCTATGCAAAGTTGGAGAAATTGGCTTGGGAGATGAAGGCAGGAGAGAATTTTCTTGATTCAGGACATATACTAAATGATGTGGAAGAGGAGGAAAAATAATTATCTTTGCCACCATAGTGAAAAGTTGGTAGTTGCATTTGGCTTGTTGAAGACACCCCCTAGAACAACTACTAGAGTTGTAAGAAGTTTCAAGTATGTGCTGATTGCCACACTACAAAATTTATCTCCAAGTTTGTTGCAAGAGAAATTGTTGTGATAGATGCAAACTGCTTCCATCATTTTAAACAGGGACAATGTTCTTGAGGAGATGGTTGGTGATGCTAAATGAAGCAATATGAAAAATAGGCTTGCAATATAATAATGTGCATGAAGGAACAATGTTTTATTTTTAGTTTCTATAAAGTTTTATCTATTTTTTTATTTTGCAAGTATTTAGCAATCTAGCCCATGCCGTTAGCTTTGTATAATTAGATGCATAGAGTGCAATGGAGGTCATTGCTTATACACATTGTTGGGATATTTGTCAAAGACCTTTTCTATGATAACAAGGACATTTCATTGAATTGTTTTTAGGAACTTGTATATGTATGAAATGAAAAGTTGGAGGAGGTGGAAAATGGGGGAAAAGTAAAAGGTGAGGAGCACTACAAGTAAATGGAAAGTCTCATGATCAACAGAAAATACGAGAGGTCTCACAATCTAATCTAGCCATGTTGTGTAGTTCTTTTGTTTGGATTAATTGTATTATCTTTTGCCTATGTTAGCTTGATCATTTGAGATTAAATTACACATGCCATATTAGGTATGTAGTTTCATGTAAGTGGATGTCTCCTATTGTGTTTCTTTAAAATTCTTATATACCTAATCCTTTTGAGTTTCAGTTGTTTTAAACCTATTCTCACTCCAAAAACTTATGAAACACCCTTTTTAGCTCTCTCCCTACCATTTTCAAACCTGCATCTCATTCATATCAACTTATAAATCTCATCATGCACAATTTTGTAATACCCTTAGTTTGCAATTATGATGCAACATAAATTGTGATTTTATTTTTACATATAAGAATATTATTCTCTTCTTTCTAACATCAATTTACAATCCTCATTCTAAGTTTTCAAGTGCCATGCATATCTGCTAATTACAACATAAATATAATTATGACTTTTTTACTTCATATATAAATTATAACAATTCATTTCTAAGTAAAATCAAATAGAGTGAAATCCAATTACATTAAAAAGTATTTGTGAATTTACAAATCTATTAACCATCTCACTAATCAAGGCATGAGAAACAAAATTAGAAATATCTAACCATAAATGAAACAAAATCTACATCCACTTACATAAAACTACATACCTAAATGGCATGTGTAATTAAGATCTAGGTTATGAATAAATGTAATTACAAAATGTAAACATGGGAAACATCAGGATCATCATAAAGGCATGTAAGCTTAGAATGATGTGGGGAAGGCATGATGCCCTGAATATAACATGATAGCTCTAGAAGAAAGGTAAGGAAATGAAAGAATAATATAGCATGGGGGAAGGTGGGATGCCCCCAATGTAATAGGATAGCTCAAAAAATAAGACATGGCAATGAAAGTATAATATGGAAATGCAAGAAATAAGCCTAGGCACATAGGATCAAGATGAACATAAGATAATGGGGTGATAAGGCTTATAAATATCAAGATAGCATAGGCAGTGTAAAAATGGTCATAAGCATGTGATGATCATCATAAGTTATGGACCATAGAATCATGAGTATATAAGCATGAAAAACATAAGAAAAACAAGCATAAGGATGCAATCAAAAGGTAGGAAGCAATAAGGAAAAATGAGAAACATAAATAGTAAAAATGAGCATATAATTTAAGGTATGCAAGGACATATCAATAGGCAAGGAAGATGTAAATAAACATAAGAGAAAAAATGTCAATAAGGGAAGTAAATGCCCCCCAAATGGGAAATACAAATAGGAAACAAGATGCGTGAAAACACAACAAATAAGACATAATCAAAGGGACCAAAGTGTAATGAGATATAAGGTGATTGGATGAATAGGTGAAGGAGATCACAACATTTGTGGCATAAGATAAATGATAAAGTAGAAACTATACAAAGCATGGGGAAGAAATGACATGAAAAACAAAACACATATGCAAAGTTTCTTGTGCAAACATGCACCACAAAAGGTGTATTTGTGTCATTTGCATGTGAATTAGGAAAATGGAAACATGAATCCAAGAAAGGAAAGTAAAAAGTACAAAATATGGCAAGTAATAAGAGGGAAAAATAAGGATAACTAAGCAATGAATTCATCTTTGATATTGACTGGTTTTTGTTTTGTGTTATGTGTAACCTTAATATAGGGTGTGTTATGGTGAACAGGACAAATTTCTTAATGCACATGATTTTTCCCCATGATTCATCTTATCAAGTGAGGGGTTTTTGTGTTCATGAGTATGCTTAATGTTTATCTTCCCTTTGTTGATAAGTTCTAGAAATTTATGTTGGAATGCACTGCCTCTATCTTTATAATAGCCATGTATAGACTTAGGAGGTACATTGGGTTGTCACAATGGAACATCTTGGCCTTTAGCTAGATTAGAATATGATGGAAGGTAAGTTCAATAAATGTATAAGCCATATGAACAATATGAAAACAAGGATCACAAGATAAATCATGGAAGAACATCAATTGCTAAGTCCAGACCATCCTCTTGTGAACTAGGGATAGAGAAATATTCATTGATGAAAGAACGAGCCAAATTTGTGAAGTGTAAAACAAAAAGGATACATGAAACCATTGTAAAGATTTACCACTCAAGTATAATATAAGCTCACTAATAAGTAAGATGTCATCATCTAAATGTTCATGAATTAGTGAGTAGAAATTATTTCACATGCAAAGAAGCATATGTAGAACCATCATAATCATCATGTAATAACTTCTCACTAAGGCTCATAATATCTTCTTGTAATGTAGGAAATAGTATTGCAACGTTAATAATATCTACATGAGAGGCTAACAAATCACTTCAATACACATAACATCATCATAGAGACCTCTATATGTGAAAAGATATCATAAATATCCATAGGGTTCATATGAAGTGTAGAAGAATGATCATCATGAAACACACCATCATCTATATATGAAAGCAGTATATCAAAAGAACATGGATTTTTGGACATAGAATCATCATGATATGTGAAAATAATGTCGTCATAAGGTATAACAATATTTAATGAATAGGTAAAGGAGAAGTACCCTCATCACATAATGTGTCATTCAAAGACATAGAAAGTAAAGGTGTACCATGAATATCCTCCATAATAGATATGCCATCAATCGAACCATGTGAAGGAGATGTTCTCAAATATAGTATATAATTAGGATCAATCACATGAAAATTAGTATCTATAGAAGAAGTATGCAACATATGAGAACAATGGATGAGTGTAGTAAGGGTATCTAATAGAGAAGGAAATTTGATAACCAAATCTCAAAATGAAGAAAAGGTGCATATATGGTGATATAATGCTTCCATGGATAAGATGATCATATTTATGTGATAGAATGCCATAAGTGAATTGAGAACCAATGGATCATAGATCGCAAATTGTATAAACATTTCATAATTATTAATGGAAGCATGAATAGGATGCTAAGGATGGAGGGCCATGAGAATCCATGATGTAAAAATAAGGATACATCTAATGGTGGGAGGTATAGGGTTCACAAAATTATCCAATAAAGGCTCAAAACCCCAATAGATGTAGGCAAGTGGTATAAAAGTGAAGTAAGATCTAGTTTATATCAAAAAATTAATTATAAATTAGATCTAAAACAAGTGTAAGATGTAAACCTTAAATCCAACACAAGAATATGTGAAAGAATATGTAAATAAGCACACCAAACCTTAGACAATGAAGCACAAGAATGAAAGGAGGATCACATCTAGAAATAAGATGTAAAAATAAAAACATTGTAGATATGAAAAACCTTGATATTTATAAGAAACCCTATGGGGAAACTAGGTTGTGTAAGAATGAATGAGTACACCAAAATTAAAAGGAAAATAACCTTTCCCTAATCTTAATCTAGGTTAATCCAATAAGATGCATACATATAGCATAAATTAGCCTAGATTAATAAATGATAGTTGTTGGCATAAATATCAAGAAATTAAAAATAAAAAAACTAATTATGGAAAGTAAATAAGGAGGTTAGAGCACTTAGCTCTAGGTACGAAGATGATGCAAGTATTCATTGTAGATGCTAAAATCTAGATGTCTTAGGACTAGTAATGATGAATCTCTATCTGAATTCTACCTTGAATTTGGAACAATTTGCTAACTTTGTGGAGGATCAAACATGTCAGTTCGGGTTACTTCTACGGATGTGGATCTCATCTCTAGCCACAAATTTGACTCTTGCACAATGTGCACTCCTATTTCCTAATTTGCTTGATTTGTTGTTGGCTACCTTGCTTTGAGGATTGATGATATTTAAAATACCTTTAGAGGGCTATTGGATCACTAGGGCACATTTCTCCTAGGTCAACACCCATAAAAGATTGGCTGTATGGTCATGTGAATGATCGAAGATAACAAGCTTCAAACATACATATGCTTTTAGGACAATTGTGTAGTTCTAGATTTGTTTTAATGCTCCAATGGAAGTGTTCCTAGCATGCTTCTTTCATAAAAGTAAATGACATTTGAATGGTTACTTGATGATCAAATGGATGTAATTGAATGCCTTTAAATACAAGAACATGGCAAGAAATCGTGTAAACAATTTTTAGCTAGCTGATAATGACTAGTGAAATGGACAGTAGTTTGTCAAATTTTAATTTTGATTTTAGAAATTAGGGGTCAAATTTGTAGGTGCAAGATTGATTCCATGCATGTAGGATCGATCCACCAGATTCTAAGAGCAACCCAATTCATGTTTTATCATTGTGCTTCTAATGCATACACGAAGTTGTTATGTTTATGTACAATTCAAATGTTATGATAACTTATGCAAATGTTATTTTGATTATGTTTAAATTTATTGATTTGGTTAAGTTTATTGTATAAAATAATTTATTAAATGGAAGCTATTAGAAGTGTATAATTTATTTCAGTTGTATAGTCAATCAAAATGTTCTAATTTTTCTGTTTTAGAGTTTTTAAATTTTATTTTTCTTCAATTTAAAAATACAAACTCAAACACTTGCTTTGCTTACAAATAATGTGGATAATACTTGATTCTCTGGCCAAGTGAATATTATTTTTATAGATGAACACATTTTCTACAGAAGGCATTCTTCTTTAATTGACTATAAAGGCATGGTTTTCTTATTTTTTTTTAAGAGTAGCGACAGTTGGGAACCATCTATCACTGCTTCCCATTTGTACTTGCATTTGATACTACCCTAAATATTATAATACAAGAGAACACTTATGTTAGTGACGAAAACCCAAATTCTATAAACCTTGTATTCCTCCTATTCATACAAGGAGCATTTACTGTAAATACTATATATTTTAAATGTAAATAAAAAATGTTTAAAACACCATTGTCATTGTCTCGTCTTACAATATAAGTATGGATTTTTATTTCTATATTTCATTCCACAATTTATTACTTCCATTACTAATAGCCTATCGGCAAATTTGTTGCACGAAAACTCTGTGCAATTGCTAGTTTATCGCATCATCGCAGTCAATATTAGAGGGTCACTCATCCTTCCGCGATGCTGCGCTATGAGGCCACGTGTCCTGTCATCAATGGTGCTCCTTCATTGCACTCAGCAAATGCGCATTAAAAATAGAACTTATCTTGCGCTCACATGTTAAATTTCCTCGCCCACCATATGACTGAATCCTCATAGGGGTACAAATAATATCTAGAAGCCATGAAAACTTGTAGAAGATCATAATCAATTATTAGCCGATAGGCTTTTATATGTGAGCATTATAGTGCTCTGAATTGTCTCATGCCGTAAAAAAAATTCATGCTGGAAAATTTTCTAAATTCGTCGGTTTATTGCTAATAATAAAATACATGGATAGTTGTCTAATGCATTATATTAAGATGTTTCAAAGCATAGTTTGAGTTAGGCTAATAAAGCTGGAATTGTTAAAATAGTACAACGCTTAATAATCTAATTGCAGTATGTGTATAATTAATCTGACTAATTGAGATTTTGGTTAATTAGTGTAGTTGTTAGTATTAACATAGGTTAGATTGTTTGCTTTCTTTTTATGCATTTCCATTTTTACTTTCAAAATTTGAACAATTACAATAAGGGAGAGGGGCCAGTAGTTGCCCACCCTAACTTCGTGCACGTCAAGCTCATAGCTAGACATATTAGATTTCGACGATTTTTTTTGGGTTTCTTCGTATGCGACCGAAGAGCTTAAAGCTATTCTTTTAGCTTATGGGCACTTATACATGTCCCTGTAGGACACATTATGTGCACATGGGTCGAAAAAGTGTCATTTCAACATGTCACCCCATACATGCGCAACAATATACCAGTAACTGCTCACCATCACATTTGTGCACTTGTCTTAATTTCATTTGTTAATTTATTGGAGTTGTGAACATGTATTGGTACATTTGTGTTAATTTTTTAGGTTGGTATTTTACATATATTGGTTCTTTTAAAATTTTAATTGGAGGGTCAAGTGCACCAAAAAAACATAGGGGTTATTGGGACTGGTCGGCAACTGGTCTCTCTCCCTTAAATCCAACAATATTATTACAAATTTAAACATTTGCACATAATCAATCAAACATAAATATGATCTTAATCTTATAAACTTGTTTGAGTGAGAAACCGGAGATCTTTTCATGATCTTTCCTTTTTACTTTGCTGTTTGCGATTAAATCCTCGGTAAGTTCTGCAATTAAGCAGTTCATGTATCTTAATTAATTTAACACACCCACAATCAGTTTCTCCTATAAAAACCCCCACCGCGCTTCAATGTTCTCATAAAAATCAATATTTCCTGCGCAGCGATGGCTCACAAGGGAGAATCGTCAGAAGCGTAAGATCAAGACTGTTCTCTTTCTTTTTCTTTCCCTCCGTCTGGTTAGTTTTTTTCATGGATTGTTAAATTTATGGAGTGTTTTTTGATGGTAACAGGAAAGGAACGAAAAGGGATTTCAGCACAGCAATTTTAGAGCGAAAGAAGGCGGCGAATCGGCTGGTTGTGGACGAAGCCATCAACGATGATAACTCGGTTGTTTGCCTGCACCCAGAAACCATGGAAAAGTTGCAATTGTTCCGTGGAGATACAATCCTTATTAAGGTATTTTGTTTGCCCTTTTGCCCTTGAGACACTATGGCATTTATTTTTCTTTGCATTCAGACACTAAGGGGTTTCGCTTTGCCCTCGATCTCTCTTCTGCACTGTATTGCAGGGAAAGAAGAGGAAGGATACGATTTGTATTGCTCTGGCAGACGAGACCTGCGAAGAGCCCAAGATCAGAATGAACAAGGTCGTGCGTTCGAATCTCAGGGTTCGTTTGGGGGATGTGGTTTCTGTTCATCAATGTCCTGATGTCAAATATGGCAAGCGAGTCCATATTCTTCCTATCGATGATACCATCGAGGGCGTCACTGGGAATTTGTTTGATGCCTATCTAAAACGTCAGTATTTTTGCAATTTCTTTTCTATAGTTTTGCAACGCATTTTATACCCTTTTTTTTTGTTTAATTTTAAATTTTTTGTTTTTCATATATCAATAGTACCCATTGGTGGATTTTGTAAAACCTTAGTTTCTTTCTTCGAATCTGAATCCTTAACTGTAGGTCTCCTGTTTTCCTGGTTTGTTTTTCGGTCTTACCAGGCTATTGTTTTATATATTGATACAAGGGTTTGGGTGAAGAATTGTTTGAAATGTTTTTATCTGCACCATTACATTGTAAGCCTGCCAAATGTAGTGCAACTAGGTTTCGAAGTTTCAAATATATGCTAGCCTTTTTGACTCTCTGAAGTCTGTGCTAAAACTGAAGTACCAATTTATAACTTGCAGCCTATTTCTTGGAAGCTTATCGCCCAGTAAGGAAAGGGGATCTTTTCCTTGTCCGAGGTGGAATGCGTAGTGTGGAGTTCAAGGTAATTGAGACAGATCCTGGGGAATATTGTGTTGTTTCTCCAGATACTGAAATTTTCTGTGAGGGGGAGCCCGTAAAGCGTGAGGATGAAGATAGATTGGATGAAATTGGTTATGATGATGTTGGTGGTGTAAGAAAACAAATGGCTCAGATCCGTGAATTGGTAGAACTTCCACTCAGGCACCCACAGCTTTTCAAGTCAATTGGTGTGAAGCCCCCAAAGGGTATTCTGCTTTATGGGCCACCTGGTTCTGGGAAAACCTTAATTGCTAGGGCAGTTGCAAATGAAACCGGTGCCTTCTTTTTCTGTATCAATGGACCTGAAATTATGTCAAAGTTGGCTGGAGAAAGCGAAAGCAATCTCCGGAAGGCTTTTGAGGAGGCTGAGAAGAATGCTCCCTCCATTATCTTTATTGATGAAATTGATTCCATTGCTCCCAAGAGGGAAAAAACCCACGGTGAAGTTGAGAGGAGAATTGTTTCTCAACTTCTTACACTTATGGATGGACTTAAATCTCGTGCTCATGTTATTGTGATAGGAGCAACAAACCGACCAAATAGTATTGACCCAGCACTCAGAAGGTTTGGAAGGTTTGACAGGGAAATTGATATTGGGGTTCCAGATGAAGTAGGAAGGTTGGAAGTGCTTCGTATCCATACAAAGAATATGAAGCTCTCTGATGATGTACGTATTTTAGGGCCTAGTTTTTTTTGTGTACTTCTAGATCTATAATGTTATGCAAATGCTTGGGTTTTGAAAGCATTTATTAATCTTTAGGTTTCTTGTTGAGAGTATTTATTAATCTTTAGGTTTCTTGTTGAGAGTATTTATTAATCTTTAGGTTTCTTGGTACAGGTTGATCTTGAAAGAATTGCTAAGGATACTCATGGATACGTTGGAGCAGATCTTGCAGCTTTGTGCACTGAGGCTGCACTTCAATGCATTAGGGAAAAAATGGATGTCATTGACTTAGAAGATGAGACAATAGATGCCGAGATTCTAAATTCAATGGCCGTTACTAATGAGCACTTCCAGACTGCATTGGGCTCTAGTAACCCATCTGCTCTTCGTGAAACTGTGAGTTTTATCAAACCATTTTTCTCATATCGATTAAATAGGAATTATATTTTTAATCTATTGATCTGTTGGCTCTGAAATTTTTAATTTTCTAAGTTTGTTTGTTTCTGATGATTTTAATAATGGCGAATTTGATCATGAATATTGGAAAAACATTTTGACAGGTTGTTGAAGTTCCAAATGTCACTTGGGAAGATATTGGAGGGTTGGAAAATGTCAAGAGGGAGCTTCAAGAGGTAAGATTGAGATGCTTGGTTCACTATATTTCTGCTTTGCTTTCTTTTAATGCAGAAAATCTGCTTTTCTAGGAGATATCAACTAACAAAATTCATTATGGGTTTGGTGTAGACTGTTCAATATCCAGTGGAGCATCCTGAGAAATTTGAAAAATTTGGCATGTCTCCTTCAAAAGGAGTGCTATTTTATGGGCCACCGGGTTGTGGAAAGACATTGCTTGCCAAAGCCATTGCCAACGAATGCCAGGCCAATTTCATCAGTGTGAAAGGCCCTGAATTGTTAACAATGTGGTTTGGAGAGAGTGAGGCTAACGTAAGGGAAATTTTTGACAAAGCCAGAGGTTCAGCTCCTTGCGTCCTGTTTTTTGATGAGCTTGATTCTATTGCTACACAGGTGTGTTGCTTTCTTATAAGTAAAAATTTAAGTTGAGGACGGTGACTACATGTGTAGGAATTTTGTTTGAACTTTTTGAAGCAGGATCTAACTTGTAATGCATAATTGGTTTGCATGTTTATAGCGTGGGAGTAGCACTGGGGATGCTGGTGGTGCTGCAGACAGAGTCCTTAACCAGTTGTTGACGGAGATGGATGGTATGACGGCCAAGAAAACAGTTTTCATTATTGGTGCTACAAACAGGCCTGATATCATCGATCCTGCATTGTTAAGGCCTGGTCGACTTGATCAGTTGATTTATATTCCCTTACCTGATGAGTCCTCACGTTATCAAATCTTCAAATCTTGCTTGAGAAAGTCGCCTGTATCAAAGGATGTTGACCTAATGGCACTGGCCCGTTATACCCAAGGATTCAGTGGAGCTGATATTACAGAGATTTGCCAGCGGGCTTGCAAGTATGCTATTAGAGAAAATATTGAGAAGGTGAGTTTCAATTGCCGTCTTTTGCAAACTAGATTTTTTTATGAATTTCTTATGGTTTTTGTTTTAACTGGGATGAGAAGCAGTCTGACAGATATTTTGATCGAACTTCCCTCAACTTATAGGTTATATTTTAATTCATCTTACTAGTCTTTGTGGGTTTCAATTTTACCATAACCTCTTCCCTCGTCCCTTTTTCAGGATATTGAACGTGAAAGAAAAAGAAGTGAGAATCCCGAGGCAATGGATGAGGATGATAGTGATGAGATATCTGAAATAAAAGCCGCTCATTTTGAGGAGTCTATGAAATATGCCAGAAGAAGTGTCAGTGATGCCGACATTCGGAAGTATCAAGCCTTTGCACAAACACTACAGCAATCTAGAGGATTTGGTTCTGAATTTCGATTTCCAGACAGACCTGCTGGTACTGCTGCTGGGGCTTCGGATGTATTTGCTACAGCAGATAATAAAGATGATGATGACTTATACAGTTAAGAGACTTTGTACACAACTGTCATCTTAATGAAGTGACAAATGTGTCTGTTCTAGCAGGGACCTTCCGCTGACAACTAGCCAATGCTATTAATTTTGGCTCGGCTTTTGTATGAATTTAATTTTCATGTGTTCTGAACTTTATTTAATTTAGCAGCCCTTTAGTAGAGGACTGAATACTCTTTAGTATCCTGTAAGTTTTTATAGCAAATTCAACTCAATGGCAAGGAAAGTTACTCTGCTATGAAAAAACCTTTGTTCAACTGATAGATAATGCTATGGAAACTTTGCTTTTTCTTAATCCTGTAGAAAATATTTTATATTAAAATCAACTCTACAACAAAGAAACCCTGGTATATATCCTATAGAAACTTATTAGTCTTTACTTCATCAGGAATGTTTCACTAAAAATTATGTCTACAAGCAAACCTTGTTGAACTTCTGGTTAATAAGCTATACAAACTTATTAGTCTTTACTTTATCAGGAATGTTTCACTAAAAATAATGTCTACAAGCAAACCTTGTTGAACTTCTGGTTAATGCTATGGAGATCTGCTTTATATTAACCCTTACTAATATGCGTAAGTGTGGATATATGACAAGATTTCCTGTGGCAGCAAATCTTATTTGTTTATTTTTATGCCGATAGTCGTTTCACTGCGGAGTAAGGCGAGCTCCCGTACTGTGCCAGGGCAACATCAATGGTTGGAATTTTGCTTCGGGTACAAGGACGACCATCCGAAGGATCATGCAACAAAACAGGAACAGCATAGTTAGAAAATGTGTTATGCAAGATTGAGATCTTTCGCATTAAAATGAAATGCAGGGCATTAAGTCAGTTGATGTCATCCACAGACCATGTTCATGAAACCCTTCTCAATGCTATGGAAAAACTTGTGTCCAATTGACTCAACCCATCTTCAGGTTAAAGAAAAATACAACTTTCCTCCCCATGAACGTCCCAACCTGTCTCAAGTTTGTCATTCTTGTGCTATTCCAGTGGTAGATCTCAAGGATTTAGATGGTCCTGATAGGAAAAATGTGGTGAAGCAGATCAGGAATGCATGTGAGGTGTATGGTTTTTTCCAGATAAACTTCCATTTATATATAAAGTTCATTCAAAAATCCATTTGGGTTTTGGTTTGATGTCAATGATATGACGGAAAATTCAGATTGTGAGCCACGGAGTGCAAGAATCTGTGATGAAAGGCATGATAGATACTGCCAAAGAGTTTTTTAAAATGCCTGTGGAAGACGGAGCCTTTCTCTATTCAGAGGATTTAAGTCAGGCGGTCAGGCTTAGTATGAGCTTCAATATCACCAAAGAAAAACTCCTAAACTGGCGTGATAGTTTCAGACATCCATGTCATGCTTTGGTGGAGGTCATTGACTCTTGGCCTGATAAACTTGCAGCCTACACCTGATAAACTTGCAGCCTACAGGTAATAATGAAGATAATGTAATAGCAGAAGCTTTCACAGTAGAGAACTTTGTTTGAAGCCCAGGTGATGTAACTTAGAGTTAATTAAAGGCATATTTTTATTTCTTTCAGTTTCTAATTGAGCTTTGGAATGAATAGATGTGAAGTTTATGGTGAGGCATCCACCACCTGGAAAGAAAAGAGAAGAGGTCGGTTCCCTGTCCTTGGTGTATTCTTATTAGCTTTAAGGAAAAGTGATTTAAAGTGACATTCATTGAAAGCAGCGTACCTATGGTGGCGTACTCCAATTAGTAAAAAGTTGTGATCAAAGTTATTTTTAGTGGGCTGTAATGGCGATTCCTTGGAAAAAGTGTGCACAATAAATTATGTTGCTCTTGGCATCTGTTTGACAGAGTCAGTTGAAGGAATTTTACCCACAATACCTAAACCCAGCAAAACCAGGGCTCAGGGATAAACACAAAAAATAGTGCACACCATCTAAAGGGGTAGAGAAGAAACAAAAACTCTGCTAAGAGCAATAGGGTGGGGGAATTTTCTCAAAGCAGTTGCATCTAACATCGACATTTTCGCAGGGTGTGTTCTTAGCTAATCTTAACCCCAAAATTATGATTTTTAGCATTTTGAATTCTTTATTTAAGTAGATCAAGTTTAAACATGGAATGCATGAAGATTATCTGAAGTTGGTGCTTCTGTTTTTTCAACATGCAGGCCTGTGGTGACATTAATGTACCCTCTGTAAGTACAAAATTATACCTCATCCTTTATAAGCCCTCTGGGTTGTCTTCAATTTTGTTTCAGTAAAACTAACTGCTAAAACGAGTCAAACTGTAGCAATTTTTTCAGTTTATATGTGCCTGGTTGCTGATTTGGTGAGGCGTCTAAATGTCGCAAAATTTTGCTGCTTTGGCAGAAATGCTTCCATTAGGGCCATAGAAACTCCATCTTGGCTTGATGATCAACAATGGCCGACATACTGGTTTTTGTATTCATTCATTACCCTCTTTGACCTTACCTTCTCTTAGGTCCTCGAATGGTAAAAATTCTTATTTTTAATTATTTTTCTCAATGAAGTTATAAAATTCCTTTTTCAATATGGGAAAAAGTACACGAGTTGAATTGGGTTATAATATTATTGTTTTGTTTGGATTGCCTTAAACAGGTTGCCTTTCTGGCCTTATCTGAAACTCGTTGCTACCTGTTGGCTGGTGCTTCCTATGTTCAATGGGGCAGCTTTTGTATATGAAAATTATGTGAGAAAGTTCATTCTTAACCCCAAATTTGATTCAAGGTTCAATCTTGCACAGAAGAAACTCGTTAACATGATGAACCCTAGCACAAGGGCTGTTGTTGAACATTACCTTGAACAAAATGGGCATGATGCATTTGATAGACTCATGAGGAAGGTAAGTTTTCCGATTCTTAGAAACCTTTCAACCCTCACATGCATGTTTTACCTTTGTGGCAAAGCAATTTGGTAACTCTCATGCATAGAATCAGGGTATTACTATTCCTCATGGCCTAATCTAGCTAATTGACTAATTTTTGGTTATTCTTGTACAATTTTAATTCACTCGTTAGCAAATTTTTAAAAAAGTTACCAAGTTTCACAAATTTTTTTAGGTTTGACAAGTAAAATTGTATGCTTTTTTCTTTTAGTATGTCAAGTTCTCTTGTCTACTGCTGAAGTTGAATGACTCACAGTGATGGATTCAACTTCACAGTGAGTACATCAAGTCTTAGTGAGTCCACCAAGTCTTTAGCTGAGTGTAAGAGTGTAAGGGGCCAGGCTGGGATACCAATAGGTCTGAAAAACAATCAGAGTTTTATCCTTTCAACAAAAGAAAAAAATTGTATTATTCTCTTTTCTGGTTATATTTCTTATTTTTTCAAGACGTAAGATTCACCAACTATTCTAATTTTAATTCACCAACTATTCTAATTTTAACTTCTATGAGATCTTGACCATTGTAGTTTTAAGTAGATTTTATAAGATAGCCTCAATGAGTAATCATTATATATTAGTGACACTCTTCTATGAGATTGTGATCATTGTAGTTTTTAGTAGTTTTTATTAGATAACCTCAATGAGTAGTCTACTCATTATATGTTAGTGGCGCTTTTCTTCATTTTCCTTGTAATAATTACGAGGCAAAGGGAGCCACTTAACAGACAAACACCTTTAAGCATTTGTTAATCTAGGGGAGCCCCCTAGAGGCCCTGTCCAAGGGGCGTCTATTCCATCACTAGTACTTGCACCTAGCCTCCAAGATTGCCTTGAGCCCCTGGCAATTACTCTGTTATGAGCAGACAAGGGGCATTAATGCCATCAGCCAGGACTTGCACCCAGTCTCCAAGAATGCCTTGAGCTCCTGGCTATTGCTCTGCCTTATGAGTAGATCATGGCACACAGACATGTCAAGCTTCCAAAGAAATAAGAGAATTATGGATAGGATTGAAGACAAATTTAAGAATCTTAAAGCATGTCCTACACTTTTCATTCGCAAGGTACATTCCTGGTCAAATAAACTAGGAATCAAGAAGAGGTGGTTTGATTGTTTCTTTATTTCCATAGTTTTAGGTGGCCTGCTTTGTGATGCCAATTTTGGATTTTCATGTGTTTCATAAATCCGTGAGTAGCTTATCTAGCATGGAAAGTGCACTGCATCAAAGGTGCAAATCCAATCCTACAGTTATGATGCAAACATACAAAGTTTATGAGGAGCATTTGAATACCAGATATCTTATCCTGTTTCATTAGTACTGGTTCTGCTATGTTTTATATGTAGTTTTGTAAATGTTACCTGGATAAGCAGCATTTAGGCTAGTTATATTTACAGTCTATCTAGAAAAAAATTTATGAAACAAATGTATACTGCAGAAATTTCAATTTTCAAGTACTTAACCTATATGGTTTTCCAATATGGCAAAACTGGATATTAACTAGCTTGACATCTGTGTGGCCATATACTGTCTCCTCTTAAATGTCTAGTATCTAACCATAGTTGTCACCCTTCTGTACAATATATTCCATGATCTTTACATATTAAAAATGTATAGTTTTTCTGTCCGACTAAAAATATTGATGAATATCAATTGCCAGTTTTTCTTACTGCTTTATTTTGTTTTTGGTCCAGGCTGAAAAGGAGGTGAAATCTAGTAACATCTCAATACATGACTATGATTATGATGAGTATGACAGATATTGATCTTACAGAACCAATTGGATCATACATTGGATGCTGTCTGGTATTTGCTGTTGGCATCACAAATGTGGCTGTAGTTCCTTTCTTGAATGAGCCTGTAAACTAACTAATTTCAGAACTTCTTTTGGGTATAGAGGTTATTTTATCTGTATATGGGATGGATGATTTTGTTCTCTATAATTTATACTGTAAAATCTTTTTCTGTTGGTTTCAATAAACTCTTAAGTCTGTTCTTAGTGAAATTGATTGAACGGGAAGCGTCTGTCTTGTTCTAAAAGAAACATATTTGGGAATGTTACAATAATGAAAATTTCTTGACTACTGTTGCAGTAGAAGTGCTACTTTCCACCGTTGGATAAATTAAGACAACTATGACTGCTGTTATTAACTGATACTTATGACACACTTTACACTGAATGAGTATTTTAATGAAACATGAATTTAGCTTGATTGTAATTTGCATTCAAACGTGTCTTGTGTTTAGGTATGCAATTTTGAAACATTCAAACTAGAGGCTTCCAAACTTGTTACTAATTTTCCTAGTAAGGTTAGCAATCAAATCAATGTTGAGGGTGATACCTTATTTAGTCTTGCATCTGCTAACTAGTATTCTTATGAATCATATGATGTCAACATGGTCTTTGAGCATGTTGCTGTTAATCCCAATGTATGTGATTCATACGTGCCACATTCAATGACTTGTTTGATTTAGAACAAGGCTATCAAGATAATCCCAATGTCCCCTTTAATGGTGACAAGTTTGTATGCTTGTCTCTGTACGTAAGAAATTTTAAATCTATATTGTGCAATATGTGCATTTTTATGTGAAGGGATTCATCAAGGCAATTTGTGGCACCATTCACCTTCTCTATGGCCATGGTCCGTAGAGTTCCTTTGCAAGTTGGCTTTTACAAGTTATTTAAAATTATTTATAATGAAGGAACCACATCTCTACCTTCACTTCACAGGGGATTACTATGGATCTATGTCTGTCATAGTTGAAACATGGGTTATTTGAATGGCAGACCCCATCTCAATCACAGCCCAATAGACAATTCTTGCCAGTTTGACAATTTAAGCTCACACAATCAACAAGAAGCATTTATTTTTAATCTCATTTGATAAGGTGTCAGAAAAATAGAGAAATGGGTAGATTGCATTGATGACTTCAATAGAGAGGACTCCAATGTGCTTGCTAGTAATTATAGCTAATTATCAATAATATATTGTAAAGTTCTGAAGGTCACCCACAGAAAGTCCATACAAATGAAAAAAATCGCATAATCATAGAGAATAGTCGATGATTTTTCAATCTTCTAAAAAACACATGTAAGACTGGGTTCATATTACCTTACGGAAAAAATGTTAAATCCATTGATTCCTCTTACCTAACAAGAAATACATAATCAAATGTTACTTCATGCTCTTTTTGACGCTCATGTTGTATGGTCACAACTCGCTTAAGAATGCTATTATCACGAAATAGGCCTTCAACTTGGTGCTTTAGCGACATATTTTCATACTTGACAAGGCCATGATAGACACCAGGCCCATCAAACATCAGATTTGCTCTTCACCGTGGTTTTTTGTGTTTGACACTTGCTAGATGTGTGCATCTCATCCACCTTTACCTTCCAAAAATATGTTCATATGTAAGACAATGCATATGTCTTGCAGGAAAAGGGAGAAGGCTTGTCTCATGGCTCTTGAAGTCTTGCTTTTGTAGTGCTTACATCCATTTGTGCACTCTAAAGTGCTCAAAATTGTGTACATTGCATTGGATTTGTAAACCCAATATAATATTCGTTTTCACTTATTGTTCTTCTCCTACCTGTTGATGATTGTTTTTCGACAAGTCAACAATAGAGTAAAATACAGAGTATCTAACTCTCTCTTGAGCAAAGCCTTTCGAATGCTGAATGAAGTGATCAAACAAGATGATTCCAAGGTTCTTTTCTTATGATTCATGATGGGTTAACTTAGTGATTACATGTGATCTTGCTGATAATCACAAAGGGACTTACACAGACATCTTCATACTTGTTGAACTTATTCCTCCTTCAGTGTGGGTGACATATATACAAGACTTCAATGATAAAGAAAAGTAAAAAGATAAAGGTTTAGAAAGGCTAATCTAAGGTCAATGAAACAATGATGATGTATGAATAAACAAACTTCTCAATTAACTTAACTTCACTTCGCCAAGGATGCCTAGAATTACATGAAGTTGGTGCAATCTCTTAAGGTTATGCGAATGGTTTTCAAATCATGAAGGTTCATATGATCACCCATCGGATGGCGTCGCTCAAACAAACATCCACAATCGAACTTATACAAATAAGGCTCAGATTAGCTTTACACAACACTCCACCAGCGATGGATGTTAAAAGCATGAGTTAGGAGTTGATCCAATATTCAGTACAAACATACATTACATCAATGAGCTCTAATCTACTTGAAACATCTCTCCATTTCATCAAAGTACAAGAAACCATGTGATTCCATAAGACAAGACTTAAACACCAAGCGAACTCCAATGTCTTTGCATTATTCTTGAGAAATATTTACAACAATCTCTAGGTCCTCTCAGAGAATTTCGAGAGTCTCTCCTATTCTACTCTTACAAAACTATATCTAATCTCTATTCTACTGATTTTACAAATGAGACAACAAGGCTTTTATATAGAGATCCAGGGTTGCAATAAATGGCTTAGATCATTTCATGTAGCCAAGGGCTTAGATCATACCACCTCAACAGGTAGTTATAACAACTTATTATTTTTAGTATAAAAGAGAGAGGCAATGAAGACATGTTTTCCAATATGATAAGGTAAGATGAAATCATTTAAAACATCCTCCACATAGGTGTCCCTTTGGCTTCTTTTATTAAATGATACATTGAATGTAGTTGAAATGATGTGGCTGATTATGATTGGAGGGTGATGTGTACTTGCCACATAGGTGCCACCTCAGCAAACTTGAGGATTCCAACAATTAATTCAATATGCTTTGTGGGCATATTCCCAAATTGTATTATCAATGTGATGTTTTTGATATGATTGTTTGATGATGAACACTTGAAATGTATCTTGTTGATCTTGCCTTATTTATCTTCTTGTAAACTGGATGTATACATGTGTTGCTTCATTTGGTTTAACTTTGCGATGTTTCTTCTTCTTGTAGGATACATGATGATCTTCTTTGGATGATCCTTCACGAAGGGTAATGTATATGATGATGTTGCCTCCTTCATGTAAGAGTAGATGATAATGATACTTGATTCATGATTAGAAGTAGAATCTCTCTTGAACTTGAAGATTTGAAGAATCTTGAAGTTGAATGGATGAAGTGTCTTTGAACATGATGCAATGTAATCCCATGGATGAATGCCTTTTGGATGATGATGCCTTTGCAACTTGAAGGTGATTCAAGCACTTGCTCTTGATGATCATGATGTAGTTGATGAAATGCTTCCTCGTTGATGATCTTGAATCTTGAAAGAACTTGAAGTAGATTAGATGATAGCCTTGGAATGTTTGATGAAGATGTGTTTCAACATGATGATCTTACAATGATGCCACTGATGAAGAGTTCCAACACAATGATGATGAAAGGTTCCTTTGAAGCAGCTACATGATGCCTTGAAGCTATGATTGATGAAGAAGCCAGTTGATACTTGAAGTGATCCAATAGGATATCCTTGAAGTGACGTCTTTGGACAGCTACATGATGCCTTCCACAGGATGACAACTTGTTAACTCTAGATGTTAGCCCCTTTGGTGATTCCTTAGCTTCATCAAAGGTCCTCGTTCCTACAAGACATAGACATGAATAAATAACTTTGAAAACAAATCACTTCAGCCTCCTATATTATATGAAATTTGATTTTTTCAGTGTTTTAAAAATGAAATTTCACAAGAAGAGCGTAATGATTGACTATCCTTCATGCAAATTTCATTAACACTTAGACAACTTTCTGTTTGGAATTCAATGGACCTGCTGAAAATGAAGGAGAAATTAGAATTTTATCCTTAGATGAGACTTTCCAAAGAACTGATTTGGAGAGATACCTTAAAATCAGACTCAACTTGGCTAAAATCAGACTTCATTTCCTAGGAAATTGCTTTGCTTCTGCTTCTTGAGGCGAATTTGCTCCTTGATGAGTGATGAAATGAAATCTAAAGGCAGATATATATACAATTTGCACTTAACAAACCACCCAATTGCCTAGGCCGACCTCTTTAAATGCATTGCAAAACATTTAATTTAGTTCCTCTCAACTTAGTTTGGTGCGAATTTTAATGGAGATTAAATTTGCATTTAGAAAATCTTGAAAGATGACAAGGGCGCAGTGGTTTAGATTTCTGATTTCCCCTTGCTGTGGCGCATTGGATTGATATTGTAGGATCTCTTGAAAGGTTCCAGAATCAGACTTCATGCAACGTTCATTTCATCCTTAGAGGAGTGCATTGGTTGAGGAGTTTGGATCCTCTTTAAAAGATGCCTTAAAACATTCTTAACCTCCTTCATGAAGTGGCGCACTGGATCAAAGATCCGAATCCTCTTGATTTCTAACATCATGACAACTTCTTCTTCACCAAACTTAATCCTTCCTTATGGTGCATTGGATTGACCTTCATGCTATTCATGACTTGGGCACTTTAGATCAGACTTTTGAATCTTCATCTCTTCTTCAATCTAATTCAAGGTGACGCAGCAGATTGAAACTTTGGGTTCTTCTTGAAATTCACTTCTTACAAATGATGTAGCAGCAGATGTAGCGCAGCAGTTCACAGTTTCATTCTCCCCTTAAAACTCATTGAAACTTCACTTTATCTTTATGAACATGGCAGATTGGATAAGGTGCTTTGAATCAAGGTTTTTGAATCTTCTCATGCTTGGAAATCGCCTTAAGACTTGAGTTAAACCACCCCACTAGTGGCGCATTAGATCAAGGATCTAAATCCTCTTGAAATTTGCCTTAAAACTAGTGGCGCATCAGATCAAGGATCTAAATCCTCTTCCCTTAAAGCGCATTGGATAAGACTTTTGAGATCTCCTTAAAATACTTTCAAAACTTGATCTTAACTCCCTCCCATAGGGTGGTGCATTGGTTGGGGTTTCTTAAATCTTCTTGATCCAAGGATGCCTTTATGAGGCTGGCACAACAGATCAAGGATCTAGTTTCTTCTTGATAGGAATATCTGGATTTGAAGTCATCCTCAAAACAGCCAATAGGTGGCGCATCAGATCAGACTTTTGAGTTCTTCTTGAAATGCTTTCAAAAAGTCAGATTTTAATATCTTTCATGATTGGCGTAAGGGTTAAGGCTTCTTGAGATCCTAGTCTTTGGGCGCATTAGATAGAAGTTGTGATCTCTTGAATGATCACTTCAAAACTCGAAACCAATCATCCCATCCTTGGGTGCATTGGATGCCCATTTTGATCTCCTCTTGATTTTGGTGGAATGGATGAAGATCTTGCTACTCGGTTGCTATGATCACAAGTCACTTTATGCTTGGGCGCATTAGTTTGGGCGCAAGAGATCATCATTTTGATCTTTCCTCCAACATTTCTTCAAAATTCACTTTGCTTTTACCTTCCAAGATTGGCGCATTAGTTGGGCGCATCACTTCAAGATTTTATTGCTCGGTTGATAGTGATGCATTCCGCTAAGATTTTGCGCCACTATTATCTTTTGTCGCACTGGATGAGAAATTTGCGCTCTCAGAGAATTTAGTCGTTTTTCAGGGTCCTCAGAGCAAAGGTATATTGAAAAATATATTTAAATAATACTTTAAATATTTTTCAATATACCTTTTAGGATGTTTAAGATAGGTCTCGAATCCACCGGATTTAACATGTAGAATCTAGAATTTGGAGGATTCACCAGATTTCAGACTTGGTCAATTTTTCAGTGTTTCAAGATTTCAGGCTACCAGACTTAGTCATTTTTAGGATCTCAAACATACATCAGGATTGATCTCGGTGTTCATTATTTGGATTTGATCAAGACTCTTCATTATTGCAAGTTCATGTTCCAGATGAGACCTCCAGTTTTAAAGAAAAACCTTCCTAGGAGAGAGACTCACTGTTAGATTGGCAGAGGAAACGAACTTAAGACATCATCCAAAATCTATGCAAAGCATCAGAGCTCAAAAAAAAAAGGGGGGGTCCCCATTTGCAATGGGGCGATGTGTGATTTGGTCACAACACTACCTTTACCTTCCAACAATACGTTCACATGTACAACAACACATACATATCTCTTAGGAAAAGAGAGGAGACTCATCTCATGGCACTTGAAGCCTTGCTTTCATAGCACTTGCATCCATTTGTGCAATCTAAAGTGCTCACCTCCAAATTGTGTACATTACATTGTTTTTGTAGCCCCAATACAATATTCATTCTCTTATTGTTCTTCTCCATCTAAGAAAGCAACACTTATTTCAGATGCCTATCGGCATGCCCATTGCACATTACGTGCGATTGCTAGTTAAGAATAATTTCATTTTTGTTCAATGAATAGTAAGAGACTTCAATGGATATATGACAAGATTTCCTGTGGCAGCAAATCTTATTTGTTTATTTTCAAGAATAATTACATTTTTGTTCAGTGAATAGTTTACATAAGAGAATAATATGAAATCAGCAAAAATTATTTGAAATTCTTATTCAAATTATTGTTAATGTTGAAACATAGATGCCAACAATGTCTTCTATAATTACATATTGCATAATTGGTTTTGCCAGGACACTTCCAAACGTGGATGTATTTTGTGACGTAGTCATTACTTTTTTCTTAATTGCATTACAAGGATCATCTTGTTTGTTTGTTTATATGAATTATTTCGTTTTTGTATGGTGGATTCTTACATAGAAGATTTATTGAACAAATATGAAATTGTTATATTAGTCTTTGACAGTTCATGAGTGTCTTGTATTATTGCAAATTTGATTTTGCCATGGCAATTGTAGTTGTATTGGGTGCATGGGAAATTTGTGTGAATCTCTTTGAAGCTAAGACTTAGTGCTTATTTGATTCTGCATAGGCAGGTTTAAGAAATTGAATTGAAGTAAAGGCATTTTTATTGATGATGCTAGGTTTGTTTAGAAGGGTTCTGATTCGTTGGAATTTATCCAAATCAGTGTTATTTTTTTGAGAATCTGTTTGTCTGTCACAAAATTCTGAAAAATTAGATCTGTATGATAAAGCAACGAGATAGAGATGTAGGGGACTTTTGTGGCATTGTTGCATTGCCATCATGTCTGCTTGATTGCCCTTTGTAGTTTTGAAATTGCATTAGTTGTTTCAGGTGTTTTGGTTATCTTTCCTGTTGGATGTATATCAGTTTAAGTTCCTAGTGCATTTGACGTGGTAAATGTTTTTTCTTGTTGTTCTAATGTTTTCCTCTTATGTTAGGATTTTTGTGCTTATCTGCTGAAGCGTAATGAAAATTTTAGTCTCTTCTAATTAGAGAATAGGATTCGGGTTTTAGGCTATACATATTTTCATTTTATTTTTAGACATAATATTTTTTGAGTGTTAGGCGTTGTTAGGAATTCTGATATGTTGATGCGTTTAACCTTTACATTTGTAGATCCTTTAGCCACAATTTCAGTTTTCACTTCAAAAGAGACTCATTACGGCGATAAGTGTTTAACTCGCAATGTGAGTGAGCTCCGTACAGTGTCAGACTTGGAATCAACGGTTTCCTTTCTAGTGCGGGTACAGGACGACCATCAGAGCAATCTCAGCTGCTCCTGTCAAATAATAGGAACAGTGTCACCAACTACAGTTCTGGGGAAGCTTGCAAGGCAAGACATCAGAATTAGTAAATGTTATGAGTTTTGCGTACAGAAGGAAAACCCTGCTCGAGGTTTCAGACTCATCACATTTTAACATTTGTATTCACAGGGTGTTGAACTGTGGTCATAGACGCTGATAGCATGCTCAGAGCCGCAGAAATTGCAGACAAATCAGGGGGTTTGTGTTGAGATGGGAGCTCAAACCCCACGACAATCTCTGTCTCTCCCATGGCATCCGTTACTCCCTTCACGTTGTCCCTTGAACTTATACGGGAGCTAAACAAATATTAATACCCAATAAATATTATAATATATTTATATTTTCTCCTTACCCCAATTCGCTCTTGTTGAGGACGTCAGACGTTCGAGACTATGCAACGCTTCAACCATCTGCAGGAATGCCAGCGAGAAATCAAATCCCCGCAATGAATTTTGTTTGTGATTTTTATTTTGCCTTTTTAAAAAAAAATTAAATTAAAAATCTGGCTTTAAGTAATACACAAAGATATTGGGTTTCTATAATTCTACGAATTCCTGTAAATTTTCTTTCTTTTTGTTTGATGAAGGAACCTGTGATTTGTAGTTTCTGAAAACAAGGGAATTAGGGTTTCATTTTATTGGGTTTGAAATTTAAGATTGGGGTTTCAGATGAATTGGGCTTGAACCGACAATTTCCACAATTGTTTTTTATTGGATTGATTTTATTTATTGATTTGGATAAATTAACTGGGCTACATTGCATCTGGGTTATTATTTTTCTGGGTCTTTCTTTTTTCCTTTTTCTGATTACTTTTCAATTTCTTGAATTTGGGTAATTCTGATATATATTAGATTTGTCGAAATATTTATTTATTATTGTTTCTCCTATGAGCTCAGAGCGTATGTATTTTTTGATTTTCGAGATTGGAAATGTTTGCCAATCATTTTGTACTTACTAAAAAGCCCACGTATTGAATTTTCCCTTGGTTTCGATTTGCCATAGCTTTTTTGTCTCGTTAATTACATTGATCTAATCTGGTTTTGGATCCTATGTGCTGCTGGGTTTGGACTTCCAGGCTTTGAGGCTAATGTTAAGAGCTATTAGAGTTCTGTAGTCAGTTGTGAAGTGGGTATTGGATTGCCTTGACTGCATTATTCTTCATTGATTCTGGAATTTGTGTTTGCTGGATTTCATAGTTTTTGTCTTGAATTTAGAATTCTCTAGAATTACTGTATCGATGTGGTAAATTTTATAGTTGGTTTGGATTTCTCTTTTCTTTGCATTGTATGAGTGATACAATTTTTTTCTAGCTGCTACTGAATCATGTCTTGCTGGGATTCCTCATCTTGGTTTGAAATTTACACTCTTGGAAATGATTTTAATACCGCTGTAGTGAATGAGTGAGAACAGCTTCTTTAAAAACTATGTTTTGTTTGCATCATATCAGGATCAGGAAGTAAGGATAATAGGAATAGGATTGCAGAAATAGCTATATAAAAGTGTGGGATGCTAAGGGGGAGCTTGGGAAGCACGGAAGCCAAGAAACCTAGCTAAAATAATTACAACTGTGTAGAGAATTAATCAATACAATCAAGTATTAAAAGTGCCAATAAATTGATGAGTACAGAGACTGAATGTAGTGAATGTTGAGGTGTGTTTGGATATGCATGGAAGCACTGTTTGAAGTGGTGTCGCATGATGCAAAGGTTTAGCGGTGAGCTTGACCTGTGGGGAAGCCCTCTGTGTTAGAGTGCCAACTCAGTGAAGGCTAATTGAGTGGGGGCTAAGAAGCACTTATTTGTTGAAATGTTGGTGCTGGAGTTACACATCATGAAGTTTGGCTTGCTAATGTGAACAAAGTAATAACATGGAGTCATGGACCATTGTGACTTGGCTCTGATCATTTGTTGCTTCATTAAAACAAATAATTTTATTTCTGAAAAGGAAATTGATATAATGTTTTTGAAAAGTAATTACTAATAATAATATATACTTTCTGTATATATATGTCTATATTTCAACTGCATTAATTTTTCCAAATAAAACAATCTTGTGAAGATATTTTTTCTTTTATATATAACTTTACCAAATTATAGACACAATTTTTTAGAAAGTAAATAGCAGTTTAAGTAATTAATTGTTAAATTACTGGATTAACATGCAATTGTTTAGTAGTTTGTAAATTTCTTATAATTGAGTAAACAATCTTGTGAAGATATTTTTTATTTTATATATAACTTTACCAAATTATAGACACAATTTTTTAGAAAGTAAATTGCAGTTTAAGTAATTAATTGTTAAATTATGGATTAACATGCAACTATTTAGTAGTTTTTAAATTTCTTATAATTGAGTAATCGGTTGTTTTCATTGCCTATGAATCATATATTTTGCCAAGTTTCCTTGTCATAGTCAAAATTTAGGCTTTCAGAGTGCCCTCTGGAGGCAAAAAGAGGATCGTCTATTTGTGACTTGAAGAAGTTGCGGTCACTGCAGGAGAGGAAAATGAGAATGTTCTGCTTGAAATGTAGTTTAAGTTACTTTCTTTTCTATTCTCAATTATCATATGGGATGAAATGAGTTTTAAGTTCCTTTGGGGCAAAATGGTTTTTAGGGTTACTTGTTTATACTGTAAAATAAAATTTCCAAGTTCTGTTTGATTTAAAATTTTAAGTTCTCGGGTATGACTAGAAATATCTGCCTAGTGACGCCTAATATAATAAAACCTAATACTGTTATATATTGATTTGCCCATTTTAATATAAGATTTTTGGATTTACTCGTTTCAATAAAGATTAGCCTACTTACATTTAAAATTTTGGAATTTAACCATTTCAATATAGGATTTTGCAATACCCATTCCCATACAGTGTTGTTGCAATATTCATTTCAATATATGGTTTTTATATTACCCATTTTATTATAAGATTTTGGGTTTCAACAATTCAATGTAAGGTTTTGGTATCTTACTCATTTCAACATCGGATTTTGGGATTTATCTGATTTAATATAGGACATTTGGGATCTAGACATTTCCATAGACGATTTTGTAATATTGGATTTTGCAATTACCATTTTGTAATAGGATTTTTGCAACACCCATTTCAATATAGGATTTAAGGATTTATTCATTTCAATATAGGATTTAAGGATTTATTCATTTCAATATAATCTTTGTGGTATCCATTTCAATTAGGAATCATGTATTTTGGAATTACACATTTCAGACTTTCGTAATACACAATTTCATTTTAAGGTTTTGAATTTAATTGTTGCATAACTATTGGGATGGTCAATGGTTGAGATTTTTGGGGATTTTATTGCAGGGAATCTATAAGGTTTGATAACGAGGGGAATCAATGGAAGGAAAGAGGTGCAGGAACAATAAAGTTTTTGAAGCACATGGATATTGGAAAAGTTAGATTGGTCATGAGACAGGCAAAGACCTTGAAAATCTGTGCTAACCATTTTGGTGAGTCATCAGCTTTATTCCCACACACTCAATTGAACACTTTGATTTGATGCTAAATTGGGATGCTAAGTGATTGATCATGACTTATTGTTCAATTAAGATCTTATGGTATATCATCGGACTGTTGGTTAATTTGAGTTGTCTACTGTTAGATTACTAGGGATTTTCAAACTTAATATGATATATAGATTATTGATACTGGAGTTCTAATTTTTAATGGATGGATGGAATAAGGTTCTGCTTTCAAAGTTTCAAGCTTTTTTTAGAGTTTCTTCATGGTTTCTAGTTGGAAGCGTAGTAATGTTTTGTTTCATCTGTACAGTCGTTGCCCCATTCTATCTAGAGGTTTGTTTAATATGAAACTCCTTTTATTTATTGCATTGAGTAGGGTGCGAAATAATAGATTGTAAATTGCACATGAATCATTGCACTATTTTGTCGAGCACACGCTTGTTTGTTTTTGAACCTGAGCGACAATGGCCCCAACTTACCCTAACTTACTGCTTGTAAAACATGGTGGATAATGTAATATGCATATTTAATTTTTTTAATTGGTAAGATTACTTTTATTATCCTTTAGGCCTTAGGCCAAAGTGGTCTATAAGACTTATCGAAGTGCATTTACTTGTTTAGAAGATAATTTATATGATTGTTTACTACTAAAATAAATTTTTCAAATGTTGTTTGGTTGTCTTAATGTAACATTTATGCGATATGTTGTGATTCCAATTATCTGTGTAATTGGCCCTTATAATATTATGATATAGTGGGCAGGTTAAAACTTAAAAGTAAATTATGTCAATATTACAAATTCGATCTCAATTGGGATCCCTCTCCATCTCCCACTATTCTACATTTTGTAAATAAGTTAATAACTACAAAGCTAAAAGGTGACAATATTTTCAATTGTATTATAGTTTAAATCATAATTCAACAATAATCTTTAAGACTTAGTGGTCTTAGGCCGAAGTGGTCTATAAGACTTATCAAAGTGCATTTACTTGTTTAGAAGATAATTTATATGATTGTTTACTACTAAAATAAAATTTCCAAATGTTGTTTGGTTGTCTTAATGTAACATTTATGCGATATGTTGTGATTCAAATTATCTGTGTAACTGGCCCTTATAATATTATGATATAGTGGGCAGGTTAAAACTTAAAAGTAAATTATGTCAATATAAAAATTTAACTTCAATTGGGATCCCTCTCCATCTCCCACTATTCTACATTTTGTAAATAAGTTAATAGCTACAAAGCTAAAAGGTGACAATATTTTCAATTGTATTATAGTTTAAATCATAATTCAACAATAATCTTTAAGAACACTTCTGATTAAATAGCAATTTTCCATTATGTTTAAGGCAAATTTTGAAAATTCTTGTCCAAAAATTATGTAGAAAAAGATAATCATACAATGGATATGCAACTTTAAAGAATGTAAAATAGTAAAGTGCTTTTTTTCTTTTTTTTCATTCTAACGGTTGTAGTTCCATCTCTTTTTGACGTTGAGGACCCTCTCACATCCAATCTCAAGGGCAATCCCACATTACCAATTTCTTCTCTAGCACCACTAGTTCTTCAACTTTGACTATTAGTAAAGATTTTAGTAGGTATCAACTACCTCCTAGGATTGTCTAGGTCAACCCCCTTAGCCCCAACAAGCATTCTCAAACCTTGCATTGGTACTCCTACAATGATCAATGATAATATTAATGGCTCCTCCAATCCATCTGAGAATACTGGCACCTCAAGATTTTCGTTCCCTCTGAGAATACTACCTTGTGGAGTCTTCCCATTGCACATCTATTTAAATTTTATACTTGTACTAGTTTGGTGGTTACTCTTTTTAGCTAGGTTAACCCCTTGTGGGTTTGTTTATTTTCTTTTCCTACTCTTCTTGCTTTATTGCATTTGCTTTAAATCTAAGGCCCCTTTTTCCTTAATTCTTTGCTATTGTACCCATTGTACATTCCAGTCCCTTTGATCTATTGTTGATCATTCATGGATATTAATATATTTTCTCTATTTTCTTTCTTTATATTTTCTTTTTTATAGGTGAAGAAAAGGGATAATGAATTCCTTGCATTCAAACGTTCATAGCTATCTATCTTAGGATTGTAATATTTCTTTGGGTCCCTTATTCTAGTAGCACGAATGTATGCCTTGACATGCAAATTTAACAAACAAGGATGGGTTGCTATACACATAGTCAAATAATGTGTTGAAAACATTATGGGAAGATCTTTGTCCTTAAAGGACTTGTTGTACTATGCATAATCTGTAATCTATATTTTGCTTCATGATGGAATCTTTAATGTGATTTGTGGAAACCTTGTAAGAATACTTTGTTATATACTTCATTATTAAATGAGATGGATAGGGCCTAGATTGCTCATAAATTATCTTGTTTTAGTTAAGACTTATGATCTACTATAGGAATTGTAAGTTGTATGCCTTGTGAAAACGAGTCTGAATTTACAACCTGCTTATGGAAGTCATGGTAGCTTGACATTGATTGGGATAGATGGTGTGAGTCATCTATGGTTTCAAAGTACCTCCCCATGGATGTCATTCTGTAACTGAAAATACTTGAAGCCAAGCCATATGCTATACAAATATGTTCTAGGAAAACCGACATATACTTCCCAAGCCTAGAGTAGTATCACTGCCTCGAATGATACATAACTATTTTTTCACAAGTGCTGGCACAAACCATCTGCCCATAGGGTCAATCAAAATTGTCTGAATAGAGTTTATCTCCAAGCCAATACATCTAAAAATTACCTACATCTTTTGAAAGATTTCCTTGGAACTTGCAACTACAATATCTGATTTGAAGTGGAAGTTTTTGTGAAGGCTTTGGTGATCTGAAGTGGAACTTGCAGTGTGATGGATGTATAGAAATGTCATTTTGTGATGTGGGCTAGTTTACTGATGTGGCATGAACCATGGGAATGTTGTATAGAGTAGTGGCATGTGATTGAAACTTTGGCACATATACTGAGTCTGACCTATGTGGAAGTCCTCTGCATTGTGTGTCAATTTAGGTAACACCAATCTAGTAGTTGGCTGACTGAGTTGTTGAATGGAAGAGTGCCAATGGCCTAGAGTGTTGCCATTGAGGTTTGAGTTCGGTGCCATGAAGTTTGTGCTAGCAATATGCTGTCTAGTGTCATTTTGTGCAAGTCTACCTACGTAACCAAAGTGAGTGTGGACTATTGTGGCTTAGGTCATAACACTTAGTCTTCTAGTAATATAACCATGTTGGAATTCTTGATTTCTACTTGTGCATTCAAAAATTACAATTGTAAAAGCACAAGAGGTGCTACCAATTTATCTCTATTTTATATGCCAATAGTGGCGAGAAACATTACATTTAACAATAGAATTTACAAAAAAGAACGAGTCAGCTCAAATACCTTACTACTTCTATGCCTATACATTAGTATATTTCTTGGCAAGGAGATCTGACACCTTATTTGTGTAAAAGTCAGGTTGAATATTGATCTTAGGGTTTTCAAGCATGGATAATGTAGTCACACATGTATTATAAGAATTAGAAACAAGTTGAATATGATAATTGTGAATGATATATATATGTAATTTGCCAGAAATGTGCATATAATAATAGACATAATCATATCTGCAGTATATGAATGCAAATTATGTATTTTCATGTATGCTAAGCCACATTTTATGTTCACTGTATGTAAGTCATGCCAAAGATATGATAAAGAAAATAGGATTGTCAGCGTGAATGTGAGACCTCTGAAAAGTTTGAACACAATATGCATACACATTCAATGCTGGGAAAGGGAAAAGACAAAAATAGTTTCCGTATTACTTGAAAGAACAAGAATGTTTTACATCCACCATTTTGGCCAAATAAAATATCAATGTCCAATCTATCACCTACCATGCATATTTGGTGCCATTTTTAAGACCTAGCAACATGACAGTACCATTGATTCTTGCTTCCCATGTATCAAAAAATGGTCCATAATTTTGTTTAATCAAAGTTGACATTAAAGAGCATTAGTTCGCTATACACATCACGTGCATCAAGATCCTAGAGTTTTGGAGTAGATAGTATTAGCAAGCAAAAAATTAACATATATTTCTACTTTTTGCTGAGGACTATAGGTTTTAGGCTTTAGCTAACCTGCCATCCAATTGTCACACTAAGTAGATCTATCTTATTTGTACCAGCTTTCAAGGTGATTGGAATATGCATTGTAAATGAAGTATTGGTATAACTTCTTGATTGAGTTCCTATAAAATAAACAACAGTCAGGTAGCAACCCAAATACACACCCAATCACATCCCACCCCACTTTCGAAATAATATAAGAAAATTAACTTGTGAGTACATAAGTAGCCAAAAATGTGAAATATAGAGTGGAGCTGTTGTCTACTTGTAAACTGTTCATTGACAAACACATGGAGTACAAGCCCTCGTGTCTTAACATGCAAATATACTCGACTCTTGTTCTTTAACAAGGGTTCATCTTCATCAACATATACATTGTATTGATAAAACAATAAAATGTAGCATAAAAAATCATTCCTGTGTAACTTTTACACCTTGAAGCACATATACTAGAAGATTTTACAACAAAGCCAAATTCTAGAAAACATCAGCAAAGTCAGACAATCAAAATAATATTTCCTATCAAAAGTTAATGAATATTAGTGAATATAAGAGATAAGGACTGATATATACCTGTTTGAATACCACATAAAATCACTTTTATCTTTAGTTGTGTACAATTGCTCTAGCAAGCCGTTGCTAGAGAAATGTTCACCACTTCAAATTCCAATAGGTTCTTTGTGCCATGACCAGTTTATGGATGGTTTTGTATCTCTACTTGAGGTTTCAGTTTCAGCAGGAAGAAGTAATTCCAAGCTAACTTTCTCCATTGCCATTGAAGAAGTCTGTGCACTTACCTATAGTTCATAGATAGAGATATGATTATGTAGTTTTATATGATCTTTTAAGTATGATCGCATTGTGAACTATACCAAATTCTGATAAGTGGAAACAAGACTAACGTTTGCAGTGTTGAAGAGTCATCTAAGCACACAACCACTTTAAAATCACTAACCCTTATAGTGACTTGATTCCCATTCCTTGTCAAAGAGACAAGATCCTCATTTTGATGCACAGTTAGATTGATCTCCATTTTTGATGACTATTGCCTCCTTAATGAACCTAACACAATGGATTTAATGGTAATGCAACAAGCTAATATCCTTGAAACAAAACCATTGTCTCTTTGTTGCACTCTTGAAACCTTAGATCCCAAAGCATAATGATTTGAAACAGTGTACAAAGGCTAGATTGCAAGGGTTTTGAATCTGAAAACTTCTATTGCATAATGTTGCCTCCATAATACATAAAACAGAGCTCTACAAAGTAGCATTTCAAACTAAAAATGCATATCAAACACAAAAGAAAACCCTAACTCGTGAGAATAAGGGAAAGAGCCTTCAAATGGACGAAGAAGACATTGATATGCAAGAACACGAAGAAAGACCACTCCCTTATTTGCCTTTTGCAACTTAGAAATGAAACAAAGCAACCCTAGGAAGATAGAAAAGCACAGAAAAGAGGCAAAGGAAACAACCAACCGTCCAACTGAAGATTGAAAATGCTTAGAAACATTGCCATGAAGCTGCCCCATGATCTTCACTGAATGAAACTTAGATAACTGCCTAGAAACACTGCAACCTTCCTCTTTAAAGTAGCAAACAACAGAGAAGGCGTGCCATCTTGGAATGGTAAAAGCAGCAAGATTTTCCTCTCAAAACTAAAACTTTCCTCATGAGCCCATGTTGTTTCAGTCTTTTTGGCAAAAAAAAGTAGAGTTCCCTCCTTTCTTACAAAAATAAAAAAATTAATTTCCCTCCTTTTTTTTAATTACCCACTTTAATATCATATTGTCTAATTTTTATTCGTGTGACTAATTATTTAGTTGTGTTTTTTACCCGATGATCAAATTAGTCATTAATTAGTTATTTATTTAGTCATTTATAGTTTTGTTGCAAAAAGTTAGTAGAATTTAGTCATTTTTAGTTGTCGTGACTAAAAGTTTTAGTCATGTATTCATTTATTTGTCAAAATTCTACTAGTGTTAGGAAGTTGATTAGGTGGATAGAATGGATTAGGACCTTGATTGGATTTGGCAAGTTGATTTGGATTAGGGTCCAATGACAATGGATTAAGGATTGGATTAATATGATGTGGATAGGGTGATTAGATGATTAGGAGGAAGTTGGATTTGGATGATTAAGATATGGTGGAAAATTTGGATTTGGATGAAGATGGATGATTAGAAGGTGATTAGGGATGGGTTGACCTTGGGCAATTGCAAACAATAAATTTCACGCACAACATGGACAAGTTTACAAAGGATTTTGATTTTGGATTAAGGGAGTGCACTGATTTCAACAATTGAAAACACGCCAAGCACAATAACTCCTTAGATTATTCAAGTGGAAGTGTCAATCCTTGTGGGCCCACAAATATACCATTTATCAAGTGATGGATAGCTAGGGAATGCAAGGTCATGTACCACCTATGTACCCCTTACCTTGGAGGCCAAAGCATTGCCTAAAGTGAGTTCTATCTCCCGAACTTGAAAGTACGATGTGAGTAACTTCTTGAGCCTAACTTATATTCAATGCACCATAAGGAAGGATGATCGAGAGGTCTTAAGCTAGGATGAACATGGCTTCTAAGGGGGCATCCTCAATATATGCAAGGTATGTGAAATTCATGTCCGTGTGATGAGGAGTATGTTTAAGGCATGGTATGAGAGGGTAACCCACTCTCTTCCTTCACTTTGCAAGGTATAAAGTTCTTCAAGCTTAGGACAAAGTGAAAAATATCCTGAAATGGGAGTCTTTCAATTCTCTCCCAAATTTGTATACCCCACTGAAACATGTGGGTTTGGGTCATCCCCCAAGGTGATCAAATCCTTAGGCAAGCCTGTTAGAGGAAAGAAGCCTAGGTGCTTTTAATCCCTAAGATCATCTTTCAACACAAAGGGAGAGCATACACACACTAGGTTCTTGAGATTAACAACAATAAAAAAGATAAGATCAACTCAAAGCTTTTGATCTCCAATGTCACTAAATGGCACGAGGAGAGAGCATATACTTGTGACTTGATCTCAAATAAAGCATACAAAGTTCATTTACCCCTTAGAAATGAAATGTGCCTAAGATTAGCGCAAAATGAGAATTCCTTGGACAAGAAAGCTACAAAACACAAGTTAGTACTTGATTTTCTTATCTTGGACCAATGAAAGCTACACAAAATGATGTTAGATAATTAGGCACATGCACCAAATGACTAAATTTAGGGGTTAGAAGATTTTAATCCCAAGAAAAATTGATGAATTTTTAACCAGATACAAAGGCACTTATCCATTAAAGAGGCACTTATGTATGAAAACAAGCCCAAAAACATGAGATTTTTGATGAAAAATAGATGAAAATAGAGGGTTAGTGTTGGATTTTGATCAATTTTAGCATTAGGAACCCCTGTAAAATTCACCCCCTATCAAAAAACTAAGAGTTAGATGATGTAAATTTGATGAAAATGATTTTTGAATCCCCTAGAAACAAAGGCATTTGTTCAGATACAAAAACACTTCATTTTTATAGAAATGCTCATTCATGATTAGGGCCAAAAAAATGAGATTTTGGGCTGCAATAAAATAGTTAGAGGTCAAAATCAAGGGTTAGGATGACATATAACATGTTAGCATGAGAAAATCCTACAAAACTCACTGATTAGACCCCAAAAAAGTGATTTTAAGCCCCAAAACGAAAGATTAAAAATTTATGATGTCAACGCCCAAGGTTAATACAAAGGCACTCAAGTAGCCTAAAGAGGGGATTGAGTTTTACAGAGGTGCCCCAGTATGCATAGAGTCATTCAAATAGGTTGTAGAGGTGCTCATTACCACATAAATGCTCGTTCAGGGCCTGCAAACTTCAAAAGGGCTAAAAACACCAAAAAATGGTTAGATAAGGACCAAGGGGTCCCACCAGGCATGCCAAAATGTGTACATATGAAAATGAACTATAAAGAACAAGGTAATGCAATATTAACCTATTCTATTCATGATCAAATGCAACCTCATGATAGAGCTAAAGGAATGCATAAAATAAATGAAGCTAAACTATGAACCTCAAATGCAAACCTTGATTGTTTTAGATTTGCTCCTTGATGTTGGATGTATGATTGCTCCTCAAAGTGACATCATAACCTTGCATATCATGGAGACTTGAAAATGGCTTGGGTTGATGGTTATTTATAGATTTTTGGGATGATAGATGGAGGGCTAGGATTGATTTGGAAGATCAATGGTTGAGGATTATTGAGAGGATTAGATTGATGAGAGGCCACCAAGTGGCATGACTTGATTAGAGGACAAGAGGAGTCCTTGGATCAAGGAGAGATCAATGGTAGAGGATGGTTTTGGATAAAATGAATGGAGGGGATCAAATGAGGACAAAAGGACCCTTTTTACAAAGGACTTGCCCATCCCTTTGTAAGAGACCCATGTGGTCTTGTACAAAAGCTCGTGCCTTTGTACATATTGGAAGATGTGAGGGGTTTGAATGGGTTGATCAAAGATTTGGAATTAGCAAGTATGTGATTAAGTTGATTAAGTGGTTTTAATCAACTTAATCAAAAGTGCACAAAATAGGGAATTAAATAAATAGAAATATTTATTTAGTTTTTGGATGATGATGAAGGGATATTAGATAAATAAATATTTATCTAGTGTTGGACTATAGAAAATGATTGATTAATTGAATAAATGATTAAATTTATTTAATTAATGCTAGGAGATGGTACGAATGAATAGTGATTTAATAATAAAATATTATTTAATCACTGTTGAAAAGGGGACTAGATAATCAACTATCTAAACAAGTGTTTATTTAGTTAATTATGGAAGAAAGTGGTTTAGTAATGTCATGATTGGGGATGAATAGTGGTAAGATGACAAGTGGATGATTTTAGGTGTCTACACTCCCGTTCACATGCAATCATGATAGTCCTTCTATATCCTTTAATTCATGGCCTATTAATGATATGCTTACTGACGGGCATAATGGTAATTTTGTACCTTATCATGATGAGCTTGATGGTACTTTGATTCATGATTATTTGGTCTATTATGTACATTCTTTTAAAATACTAATTATAGGGTCATTTAGTGGTAATCTAGATGCATACATAATTTAGTGATACATTGATTGAAAGAGCTAAATAATAGTTTGATTCATGTCATGCTTATTACACATCATTCCATTATTTTTGAGGTTATTTTATAGATCAATTTACTTATGGCTCTAGAATAGATGTTTCACATAGCTCTCATTATTCACATTCTAGTTACTCTTTTCTAAGAGATTTCATGGATCTTTCTATGCATCATGATGATATTCCACTTTTTGACATCAATGAGGATTATTCTTTGGATATTTTAATGCTTTCTCCTAATATATCTTTGAGTACTTATCAAGCACATTCTTCAAACACCCAATCTTGCACACCATTTAGATATATGTGCAAGAGAACAACTTGAGGATCTCTTACAATTTTTACTTGGTACATGTGAAAATAATGCGCCACCAATTGATATATATCTTCCTCTACTATTACACATGATATGCATACACATATGGATATGCAACATGTTAAACATTATTTTTCACATCATTTTCACTCCATTATGAGTAGGTTGGACCATATAGAGATTGATGATTATGAGCAAGGATATAATTTAAGAGATGCTACTAATGGCATATTGCATAATCCTTTGGCATATGACATCTTGGCTTTTATCCTTTACCAAGTGGATTTGTGGCATCTTGTTTTACAATGTAAGATTGTAGATGTGATGCATTGCTTCATTTAAGGTCCTTCCAAACTACATGTTTCACTTATTTTCACAAGGGCTTTTTACTTGCTAGATTGTTTCCAACATGTTTGAGTGGCCATGCATTCACATGGTTTTTTCATTGCCACATGATTGCCTCTTTTATTTTTTGGATTTGACTAGTGTTTTCATGAAACATTTTCATTACAATATTGATCATAAAACAACTCTTCTAAAACTCATATAATGCAAGAAAGAAGAATAAGAGCCAGTTAAGGATTGTATGTTGATATTTCAAAATTTGGTTAAGAATATGAGTTTCATATTAGTGGATGACAATCTTCAAAGTTTATTTATTGATGGTTTACTTTCACCAATCAAAGGACAGACATTTTTTTAATTGAAAATCATATACTTTTATATCAAAATCAAACCATGTGGCCCAGGAAGCCACATAAGCATAGTTTACATCATTTCAACTCAAAAAAACAAAAAGAGTCACCACAATATTATCCACAGAGATACAATAATGATCAGTACATTACATGACATGTATCATAAAACGATGACTATTACTAGGCTATTTTTCATGTGATCCTTCAACAGTTCAACTTTCCACCTCACTGATGACAAAAAACTTCTTTAGTTTGCTTTCCTTCCATGATATCATGTACTATTCACCTATCATAGACAACCTGAGTTTGATTAGCTTCATCCTGTATGGTCCTACTGGGAATGTTGGTGTCTCTGGCCTTTAATGTGTCTCTATCCTCAGTCTCCTGTATGTTTATATCCTCTTCCCACCCTTTGTCTCTGTCTAGCTTATCCATATAGTCCCTGTTGTCATTGGCTTCATATGAGTGTATCCCTCTAAATGTACCTATGGGAGGAGAAACTTTGAGTTGGCTGCTTTCCACATTGAAGTTTTCAAAAGAAAATTCAAAGTCCCTTAAATCTTCATCCCTTAGTTTATCCAACTTATGTTGCTTGCAGTACAAATTTTGAAAGTCAATATATTCATTATTGAATTTTTCATTAACTTTCCTCAAGTCATGCGGCCAAAACTCCGCAAATTTGATGTCTTCCCTGTATATGACCTCTGAACCTTCATCTATTATCTCCATGAATATGTTAGTTGGCAGCTCCATAGTCATGACCACCTATTTATAAATATTAGAAATCACGAGTCTAAAGCTAGACCTAGTAAGAGACCTCCTCTTGCCTTGAAATTGATCCTCATTTCTTTTTTTCCACAATAGCCATAAAATCTCAGTGGATAAACATAACCAAAAGATTTTAGATTTGACACTCATGCCACTAATAAACCCAAAAGGAATATCTTTCCAAAAAATAGCGTTTGAGGAGGACCAATTTTTAACATTTCCCATAAACATAGACCACACTTTGACAACAAAAGCACATTCAAGAAAGACATGATTACAAGATTCCACTATATTACACATAGAACATATAGTCTTATCAAACCCAATTGGAAGTTTTTTTAGCATCAGGATCCATCTAAAACTATCCTTTTTAGGTTCAATGAATTTAGACCAAAAAAGTTTGGGAGACTATGACAACACTTTGTGTTCTATTTTAATATCCCAAACCCTAGCAATATGCTCAAACACCTCATGGGAGTTAGTAACTAGCCTGTAGAGTTTCTTAGAATCCACATTTAGAAGCTTAGTGCCATCTTCCCATACTAATTTACCCAACCAATCTGTTTCATTCATATTTTCTACTTGACTGAGATTGGCTAGGTCAATTTTACTTAGAATGGAAAAGGTCCTTTTTTGGGACTCAGAAATGCCAAACTCCAGCTTAATCTTATCCCATCTTTTCATACGTTCATTATCAAACATATCATTGATGGTGGATAAGCCTTTCCTATTCCATCTCATGGCAGAGAAACCTTGTAACAATGCTAATGGCTTATTCTTGTGCCTTAGACTCCACCAAAGAGATCTATATGCCCCAAACCACTTATGCCCCTCATGGATAGCCTCCTTATTAATAATGATTTTTTAACCTCTACCCAGGCTTTCCAGATGCTAGCAAAAATAACAGACCCAAAGGGTTTAGAATGATAATCCCCAAACATAATATCATGCACATGCAAGTTCCTCCACATTGGTTCCTTCTTAGGCTAACTATTTTTGATATTGTTCCTGATGAGAACCTTCCAAGGCTCATCACCTTCTAAAGACCCGATGATCCATTTTGTAACTAGGGATACACCTTGGGTCCTCAGGTCTTTCAATCCCAGACCTCCCTTTCTCTGCTCATATAGCACCATTCCCATCTGACAACATGCTTTTTCTTCTTCCCTTTACCATCAGACCAAAGATAAGCCCTTATCAATTTTTGAATATTATCAATTTGATAGTTCGAGAAGATCCACATTGAGGCATAATATATTGAGTAGGTTGAAAGAATTTTTTGACAAACCTGTGCTCTCCCTCACAAAGAGAGGTAATGATTGTTCCAATTGCCAAGTTTCCTCTCTATTTTAGAAAACATCCATTGCCACATTTTGTTTAAAGATGGATCAACAACAAAGGGGATACCAAGGAATCTAACCTGTTTATGCGGTCCTCCCCACTACCATTTATCCACCTCAAACCATTCCAGAGGGTTCTCAATCCAGCTAAGCAAAATAGATTTATTAAAAGATATCGTTTCCCTAGAGGCTTTACAGAAAATGTTAAGTCTATCTTCCATATTCTTTAAGTTACTTTTATCAAGCACTCAGAACAAAGCAGTATAATCAAGAAATTGTATATTCAATAACATAATTTCATTAGGTAATTTAATACCCAACATTTTACCTGGTATCAAATCTATTCTCTATGAGTGAAATAATGCTTCTGATGCAATCACAAAAAGTGTTGGTGCTAATGGGCACCCCTATCTTATCGATATTTTGATTTTAAAAGGATTAGATAAGGATCCATTTATATCAAATTAAGCAGTGGCATCCTTGAACAACATATTGATCATGCTATAGAAAATTGTGGAAATCCAAAGGCTTTTAGTACATTTAAAAAAAATGAACAATCAACTCTATCATAAGCCTTTTCAAAATCTAACAAAAGAATTCCTGTATTCTACCCAGTGACTTTAGCCCAGTGCATAGCTTCCCAACTTGTTACCAGGTTTTTAAGAATGTATATTCCTTTTATGAACCTTGTTTGAGTACAATTGATAATATTAGGAAGGATGTCTGTTAGTCTTCTTGCTAACACTTTTACAATTATCTTATAAGAGACATTTAAGAGAGTAATCAGTCTCCAATTCCTAATATTGGTCTTATCCCCATCTTTGGGCAATAGCTTGATAATGCCTCTATTTATATCTTTCCCCAAAGATCCTTTATTACAGGCTTCTTGGTACACATCATATAGATCATCTACCACCCGTGATATATTCACTTTATAGAATTCCATTGATAACCCATCATACCCAAGTGATTTGCCCCATTCCATCGACACAATTGCATTTTTGATTTCTTGTTTAGAAACCCTTTATTTCAGTTTTTTTTTCATTTCACTATCAACCCTCCTAGTATAAACTTTTAGACACAATTCTTGAGCCATCTTACATTCTTTGCTACCATCTTCAGCTTTGAACAAGTTTTTGTAGAAGTCTCTGAAAGTTCTTTTTATATCATCCATATTTTGAATGAGAACCCCATTTTCATTAATTGAACCAATTTTTTCTTTATTGTGTTTGACTCTAAGCAAGTTAAAAAAGTACTTGGTGCCTCTATCCCCATATTTCAACTAGTTGGCTTTTGCCTTCACCTTAGCCCCTTGAGCTCTGAAAGTTTGTAGTCTCAATTTATTCTTAATCTCCCCTGTATGCCTTATCATTTCCCCATCTCCCAGATTTTTATATAAAAGATCTCCAGCTTTAAGAAATTCTAACTGCAGTAGCTTTTAATATTTCCTCCTATCAATAGCAAACTTCTTCCCACATACTTGAATTTTTTTTACTAGCATTGGCAAGATCATTTCAATATTGAATAGCATACTTACAACAAGACATTGATTTCAAAATATTTCTTAGGTTGCAAATCCCATTAAGACAATCTTAGTTCAGTAAAAGCTCAACATTAAGTTTGAAGAGGTTATCTTTTCTAACTTTTTCCTCAATCTCTTGATGATCAAATATGATGTGATCAGATATAGGATGGTGGTTAGACAAAGTATTAGGTAGGACATTAACAACATTTATACCTTCCAAGATTTGAAAGTGGAAAGAATTCTTATTCACATAAAATATATCTAGTCTATAGTATATCCTCTTATTATCTTTCTGAAAATAACACCAGGAATACCATATATTTTGACTATTGTTCTTGTTTCCCTCAAGACGATCAAATAGACTTAGCATTTTCTTCATTCTTGTCCAAAAATATTGTTCATTACCTTTACACTCAATTGGGTTACCACCTATTTTGTCTTCTTTGTGCTCTACCATGATGAAGTTTCCTGCCATAATCCAGGGGATATTATGGAGTTTATCTACCATCCAGTTCCACAACTCAATTCCGTCTCTATATTCATTAGGGGCATATACAGAGCAGAACCCAAATTTCTTACCATGCTTTTCCAGAACAATCCATAAACAACTGTTACATGGAGAACATCCATTTTGAATGATAAATTGACCCCATTTTCTATTTATTAATATAGCATTGCCTCCTTTGCCTTTCTCATGTTTATAGGTGAAGTACATTGCTTCCCCCCATATAAATCTGAGATTATTCTCCATTTGAAACCATACTGCTTTGATTTCTTATAGCATCAAACAATCCATCTTTTTGTTTTTATTGCAAAACGCCCTTACAATATATTTCCTGTCAGGGGATTCAAGACCCCTTATGTTCCATCTAAAGAAATTCATGGTCACTTATTAGGCAATCACAAGGAGACTTTCAAGTTTGACAGTAACTATTTATTGCACAGTCTGTCAAAACACTTAGGAAGTTTATCCGCTTTCCCTTTCTTACTAGATTTTACATTGCTTTCCCTTCTATTAGCATGCTTTCTTTTTCTATTAGCTTCTCCCACTCTCATGTAGGGTTCTTCAACATTCAAGGAAGGGTTATCTTCCTTATTATCAGAGGTGCTATTATCAGGATCTTCCAATTCTAACCCCTCAGGGTCTGATGTTTTGAAACAAATGGGGGAAACAACACTATTTACTATTTCCTCCATCTCCCTAGCAAAAACGTTATCTCTTATTTTCATTAAAGCTAGTACTTGAGCATTCCTTTTTTTAATTTCCATTTTTGTAAAACCAACTTGCCTCTTATGTGGTTTAGTTTCTAGTATGTTTTCTTTACCAATACTTTCAATTCCACTCTCAGTCTTGGAAACATTAGTTCTAGTAGAATCATTATCCAAATTATTGCCAAATAGTAGAGGAACCTCCCTAGGCTCCTTAAGGGGAACATATTCAAAGTAGGGGTTGTTAAAAAGAACTGTTCCATACCTTGATAATTCCCCATTAACACTGTTGATCTAAATTCTCTCCTCACTGCATTGGTCATCATGTAGATGCCCAATACAGTCAGCAGAGAGACTCCATTCTCACTTAGACCCTAGCTTGGAAGGGCTACTAGAGTCCCCAGAGACTAAGGTTACCCCTTCTAGATTCAAAATTTCAAAGTTACTCTTGATTATAGTCAGGGTTGAGTCAACATCCCTCAAATTAGACTTACTTTCATAGGCCTCTTCAGGCCTTGACTAAGGTGCAGGGTCTTTGATTATTTGGTTAGACTCAACCTTCCACTATTTATTAGGAAGGGGATCATCTTTGTTCTCCATTGAAATGTACCCCTTGTTCTCACTGTTAGGGAAATTGGGTTCAAAATTTCTCCTATTATTGTTTCTCCAAAGGTTAGGGCAATCTTTTTTTAGGTGACCCTCAACCTTGCACAGGAAGCATGAGTTAAGGCCCCCCAAACCAACAATTTCACATTCAAAAATATTTTCTCCCACTTTAATTTCCAGAATCTTGGGAATGTCAATACCAGTATTAAGGGACAATAGCACCCTGGCATCCGTATGGGGCAAGGTAGCCCTAGTTTCATCAATTTTCATAACATTTCCTATAGGTTTTAACAGTCGGTGTAGAAAAGGCCAAAGTTGCTCTGACAAGTTTTTAACAATCAGCCATCTAGGGATTGAGCAAAATAAAATTTCTTTGTGTGAGGCATTCGGTTTCCAAGGGAAGGATTTAAACAAAGATTGCCCCACATTCCAAATTTTTTTATCCATAACCCTTTTTTTGCATAGAATGATTTCTCATAAAGATAACAAAGAGCCCATTGTGCAACATTCTACAAAGAGATATATGAATCCCTAACTTTTTACCCCAAATAGAATTCAACCAACTATCGAAGAATTTTTTAGATGGAAGCCTTCCAACATTAAGGCATGCAAAGAAAATTGTAGTGTTCTTAAGCCTATTTTCTTCTGATTTAATAGCATTTTCCATGTCTAAATTAGGGCACAAAACCAATTTTCTAGGTAGGAGGGGGTTCTTACCTTCTTCCTCCACTCTATCACCTTCTTCTCCTCCTTCGTAGGAGACATTACTTCTTTCTTAGATGACCCCTTCCGCTCCTCCAATCTCAAAGAAAGCATTTTGGGTTGGAGCTTCGGCATCTTGTAGATTCAAAGCTTCTCTAAATGACTTCTTTTTTTTCGTTTCATCTATTCCCTCTCTAGATTGATTCACATTATCTTCCATGACTCCACACGGTTGAGGAGTAAATGCCTCGGCCAACTCAGTACCACCCCTGTAGGTGCTTGAGCATAGGTAGGGTTTAAACCATAGGCTATTCCTCCCTCCAAAACATACAAGCGAGAATGGATTTAAAAATTCAAAAAACTACTACACACTACAAACATTGATGATAACACAAAGGCACACATATACCACTGAATATAACAACAAAAAAACTAAACCAAACTACAAGACCACCATACAATCAGACAAAGATCACAAATGCAGATTATCAAGGCAAGAGGAGAACTCTACTGGATTGTTCATGGAGGGTTTCCTTCTCCACCCTTAAGTAATCCCATAACCTCTTTTGGATCACCTTCTAAAAAGCTCTTGAAGGACAAACATTTTAATATCCTTATCATTCATTTTTAGATTTTTCTACTACTGTATGCAATATGAGTATGCTTTATTAGAAGATTATTATTTATATAAACATTTTTCTATAATTCTTCTCTTTCCCATGAGTTACCATCAATGTCAAATTTAAAAAATGTGGACAATCGTGATGCATTTTTTGTTATTCATGGTGAGGATTATCATGAACATATCAAACTAAAGAGATTAAGAGAGTTAACTAGATTGGAGGAGACTCCACATGTTCTATTGGAACATAAGCTTATCACTTTGCCTCTTGTCGATATGTCTAATCTTGCAGCACACAAGGTTAAGTATTTTTGCACTTATCATTGCATACATGGGCGTTCTATAGATAGATTCATTACATTGCAACATAAAATTCAAGATCTTATAGACCAACACATCTTACAAGTTAAGGTTAATCATATGGAATTGAATGATGAGTATTATTCTCATGATATGTGTATGGATCATATAGTGTACCACATGTTGAGGTTTCACATGAAGAAAATAAGCAAATACATGATATAGCATCTAATTTGGTTCATTCACATCATCTATCACACTTGGCATCTCTACATGTCACATTTTTGTTCATGTTGACACCTTTCACAAGGACATGGATAGTCCCTTGGGGGCATGGAGTACAATGATATGTTTTTAGAGACTATCAAGATAGCCCCACCTAATGAGGATAACTTCATTGGTTAAATATCTTCTCCTAACTCTTTTATTACATAGTACATGGTGTACTTTTATGCTATATCTATTTCCATGCTTCTCACTTGATCTTATCACTTGGGGGGTAAGGTTGTTTATTTTTACAAGTTACACACATTCATGATTGTTGAAATTGGAAGCAAAAGTGGAAGCATATTTCATCTTCCAATTCACATGCACATTGATCTCATAAAGGTAAAGTATTTTAGGAATGTATCTCTAATTTTTTAATTTTATTTCAGATTTATCCTATTCAATTTATCATGCCTATCTTTTCTATTGCACTTATCATGCTTATGCTTACTTTCCAAACAACCATTGTTATGCTTTATTTTTATCCAATCTTTTCATCTCTCCTTGATTTGTGAGTATGCCCTAAGGAGTACACATCAAATCAAGGGAGGCATATATTACTAATCACTTTCTAGTATATGTGTAGTTAACAAGGACTCTAGTTCATTACTCTAGCTATTATGCTTCAAGTTGTGTTTGTTTTTCACTTTTTCTACTTTGGTATGCTTGACTCATAGATTTGCATGCACACCAAAGTGGGGTAAAATATAATGGTTAAAAATGCATAGCTTGCACTTTTACCATTCATTTTATTTCATGTGGGTGTCTTGAGTACTTTGTCTTAGTGCATAATTTTGAGTTATTTGACACACTCCTTGAGCCATATTTCCTATTTGATCATTAATAATAAAATCTAACTTCTCAGACATTTTCTAGCTCCCAAATTACATGTCCTTTTCCCATGTTCAAAACCATGTCCCATTCTCGACACAAATCATTTATGTGCCATATTATAAACCTAGATAATTTTTGTGTCATGGAACTGACCCCAAATATTTTAAATTTAAATTTAATTATAGGACCAAGTTGATCCCTTTCCAACTAGTTATGTGTCATTTACCACACGAAATAATTCAAATTATGCATCTAAGTCAAGTATAAAAGGACATCACCTCTATGACATTTGATCATGTAAGGGATCCCTAATCCATCCATCACAAGGAAAACCCCACTAGATCCATCTATAAAAAAGGAGCATTCATCTGTCATTATTTAGCTTTCCACATCAGCACTTGCAAAAACACACAACACCTTAGCTCGTGCACTAGATCAATCCAATCTCCATTACATTGCATTGCATTTGCACCAAGCCACATGTCTTAATTACCTAGTCACAACCACATGTCCTCAAATAATTTCCAAAATCATTAAATTGATTTATGAGGCTTAACCAAGAAGAATAATCCTCACTTAACAATCTCCAAAGGTATTTGTCAACACTATCAAATATTTATAACAAGTCAAGATAATGAGGTAAATCTCATTTGTAGGTATAGAAGGGTTATAGTTTACCAAATCAAATCTATGCACATCAAATAGATTTTTAAAAAAAATTGTTTATGCATTGTGTTTTCAATTTAGATCATTTCCACAATGTAGATTCAACCCAAGACAAATCATGAGAACCGCCGAGCTCATATCCCATCATTTTGTTTCCAAAAAGTTCAAGATTATGTGATTCTAAACTATGCTTTAAAATTTGTGATCAAAATAATGGACAACTATCTATCGGCGATTGAAATCAACTAAGTACTTTCACTCCTTTTAATTCCAATTTTATTAATGATGCATGAGCATCCAAGGTGTATAGGCAATCTTGCATCGCCAAAAAAATATTTTAATTTCTGTTGTATGTTTTCAATAATGTTTGTGGGCTTTGAGAAATTAATATTTTAATTTGCAACAAATGTATTTTCCTGGGGCATATTGGTAAATGTAATTTTTGGGGAATTATGCTCTCATAAATGTTTCAAAGGCATAAATGGTGGAATCTTCCATTTGGGCATCCCATTTCTAGGTGGGACCACTTGGTATGCATGTTATTGCATGTTCAATTGTATTCTTTGCATGCATTTGCATGTTGGACACAAGCTTTGCATGTTGTTGCATGTCTGGGTCGTAATTATGAGACCCAATCTCGGTAAAATGGGCATAACTTTCTCATTTTTGATCTAAATAGAAAAATTCAAAATGTTTTGGAAAGATGGGAAGGAGGGGCATAAAATCCATAAACGATTTTAGAAAATTTAGAAAAATGAGGGAGCGGTGATAGGAAGAAAGTGACAAGTTTTCTTGGTGGTTGTTTTGAGAAACCAATAGTGGTTTCTTCTCACACAATTTCTATATATTGATGCTTTCTCATTTGGTGAAGGGGGATTTTGGGAGAAGTGTGGTTGCATACCTAGATGCTATCGGATTGAGTCTAGGCAGATTTTTTATGTATGAATCAAGAAAGCTCATAAGCTTCAAGAGATTGTAATGCAATTTTAGATTTAATAAAATCCCTATTGCATATTTCTCTTCATTTTATGATGTTCTATTTTATTTTTTAGCCTTATTGCATATGCTTGTGTGAGTTTTTGTGTTGCAGATTTAAAAGGGAGAATATCCCTTTTCATTAGTGGTATCAGAGCAGGTTGTTCCTGAGTCTGCAGGAAGATCGCCGAATGTGATACAACTTGTAGCAAAACCTGTGAGTTGTGGGTGAAGATCAACATGCCTCCTAGACTTGCCCAACGTGGTAGAGGAAGAGGTAGAGGTGGTGGCGGAAGAGATCCACTTAGAGAGGAGATTAGAGCTCTTCAAAGACAATTGGATGCTTTGCAGGCAGATATGCATAGAAGAGATTTGTATAGGGAAGAATTTGTTAGTGAAGAAGAAATTGAAGAGGAATTTGAAGAACAAGAAGAGGAAGAAATGGATCCTGGAGAAAGTAGATTGCTGAAAGCCATTTCACAGATTGGAAAGAAGCCAAAGGGGGAGGTTTCAAATTTAAATGGAAGCCTAAATCTAGAAGAATTGATAGATTGGATTAATGACATGGAAGATTTTTTTGAGTTTGAAGATATTGAAGACCCTCACAGGGTGAGATTTGCAAGGACAAAGTTAAAAGGACATGCAAGTATTCAGTGGAGAGAAATTCAGCTAGAAAGAGGAAGAAGGGGAAAAGATAAAATTACCAGATGGGATAGAATGGTATATAAAATGAAAAGATAGTTTATTCCAGTGGATTATGAGTTGGAGCTGCTAAAGAAAATGAAAAGTCTGAAACAAGGAACCAGAACTGTGAAATAGTACACAGAAGAATTCCACAAGATCCTTATCAGAATAGGACATTTTGAAGAAAACAAGGAGAAAGTAGCCCGTTACCTAAATGGGTTAAGGTCAAGCATACAAGATGAATTAGTGTTGGTGAGGATGAACACCATTGAGGATGCTTATCGATTTTCATTGGAAGTTGAAGAAAGATTGAATAAATTTTTTGAGAGCAAATAGAGAGGAGGAGATCATGATGAAAGAATTGGAGAAAGGCCTTATGGGGAACAAGACAATAATTAGAAAAATCAGAAATTTGAAGATCAGGGCAGTAGTAGCAAAAATCAAAAATCAAAAAATGTTTACCCTCCGAGAGATCAAAATGCAAGAGGTCGAGACAGATTGGGTAGAGGATTCGGAAGAGGTGGCTTTCCAGGAACTTGTTATTGATGTGGAGAAGAGGGGCATAGAGCATATGAATGTCCTCAAATTCAAGAAAGGATTAATAGGAGACCTGAGCATCATACTAAAGCAGCAAATGTGAACGAGGAGGATATAGAGTCATCACACTCGAAGAAGCTGAAGAAGGAGAAGTACTTGTTATAAGAAGAGCCCTGATGAACAAAGGAAGAGAATCGGATCAAAGGAGAACATTGTTCCAAACAAGATGTATGTTGCAATTATGTGCCTAATCAGTGTTGTCATTGATGTCAACATATAATGTTGTCATTGGTGTCAACTGTATTGTATTTTGTTACTTGTTTAGAAGCCTTGCATGTTGAGGACATTGAGAAAATTAGCCCCTCTAGAAGAATCAGAAAGGAAACAGTGAATCACAGTGAAGGCAGTGAGTTGCATAATGAAGAATAGTCTAGAAGATTGCTAATTCTTGAGTTTGATTCTCCGATATGAAGAATTGAGTGAGATTTATTTACCAGAGTAAAACCTGCTTTTTCTGATTATTCACTGGTGACAGAGAGAAAATGTTTTTCTCCGCATTCCTTTGCATTGAAGCATTTCACTCTACGGTTCTAGAGAGAAGTTTGGGATGATGATAAGTGCCTACAACTGCATTGGTTCATGATTTGGTGGTCTGCAAGCTATCTTTCTTTTATGACAATTGAAGACAATGAAGTTCATGTGCTCCAGTGTGAAGAATCTCATTGATAAAGTTGTTAGAGTTTGTGTGGTTGCTCCTGGTGATTACAACGTGCTTGTGGATGCCTCTTGATCATGTTCCTGTCTTTACATTGGTCTGAGTTAAGGAATTGAGATCGTGTTTGAAGATTATCCCCAAATAATGTAGCATGTAACCAGTCTTAGCTGACTTGGTTAATTCCAGTGATTGCAGAGATCTATTGAAGATTGTAGAAGTGTGTTGTGGCGTGGAAGATCGTGTTTGAGTCCCAGCTAAGGTGTGGCATGATCCACATACATCTTTACTACATTTCCTTAGCATATTTTTTGTATTAGGTCAAGACCTATTTTGTAAATGTTTGTAATGTTGACCTTGGATATTGTTCCAACGGTTGATGAATGTAATGTCGACCTTGATGTACATTCCAAGGTTGATGAATGATATATATACTTGTAATTGAGTCGTGAAAAAGGTGTCCTTGTCAAAAAGATGCGAAGTTAGGTGGAGAAAGCAAAGAAAAATAGAGGAAGGATATTGTGCTTCAATGGAACTGAATCCAGGCATGAAGTAGATGCTATTATCTCAGTTCAAAACCCTTGGCAGTGAGCCTCTTTGAGCAGTGAGCTCTGGGCAGTGAGCCCTAATGGCTGTGAGCCTTTGATTTTTGGTATTGTGCTTTACTTGAAAATCTTGTGGGTTAACCCCCATCGTGGTTTTTCCCTTCACAGGGTTTTCCACGTAAAATCTGGTGTCTATTGTGTATAATCTTGTAGTTGTGTTGGAATTTTTGATTTTGAGTTTTTCATGTTCTAATCATAACAACAGTGAATAAGTGGATGATGTTTAAGATGTAGAAATTGTTTAAGTTTTGTGACAACTGATTCACCCCCCCTCTCTGTTGTCTTGTGCATTTTAACAATTGGTATCAGAGCTAAGTTCCTCAGTAAAAGACTCTAACAACTCGAGGTAGATCCAAGATGGAGCAAAAAGATGGGCAACTTCACAACTGTTACAGATGTGGCAAAACTAATCATTATGCATTTGAATGTCCAAAAGGAAAACTGAGAAATGATGAAAAGAATAAAAGTTGAATGCCTAAGAAAGCATTGTATATTGTTGAAGAAGATGAAGGTGATGACTATTTCTTCTCTAAAACCAAGGGCGTCAACAATCAAAGGTGTTCTAATCTAGAGGTAAGTACCAACAATGAAGTTTTATTTGAAGAAAAGAACTATCGGACTATTGATAGTAGTTGTTCATATCACATAATTGGTGATAAGAGTAAGCTTATAAATTTTGAGAAGTATGATGGAGGGCTAGTCAGATTTGGTGATGACTGCACTGCTGAGATATGTGGTAAAGGGTCAATCAATCTTGATAACAAACAAATTACTAATGATGTTCTTTATGTTAAGAATTTAAAGCAAAATCTCCTGAGTGTTAGACAGTTGTGCGAAAAAGGATATAGCCTTGTATTTAAGAATGATATCTTTGAAATCAGAGAGAAATCTGGAGCTGCAATAGCTATTGGAAAAAGAACATAAGGGAATCTTTATCATCTCAGAAAAAAGACTTTCTTGGCTACACGACTCAGACCAATGAAAGTTGGATTTGGCATAGAAGACTATGTCATATCAATCTTGAGGATTTAGTAAAACCAAGTTCAGCTCAAATTGTGAAAGATCTGCCAGAGATTGATTACTCCATCAACACTATTTGTAAGAAATGTCAAGATAGAAAGCAACTAAGAAGAAACCCATAGGGTGAAGAAAAATATTCCACTGAACGACTGGAATTGATCCATATAAATCTTTGTGGTCCTACAAGAATTCAAAGCTTCCATGATGACATGTATTTCATGTTCTTCATTGATGATTATTCTGGAATGACTTGGGTTAGTTTTCTCAAAGAAAAATTAGAAGTTTTAGATGGACTCAAAGATTTCAAAGCAATGGTTGAAAATGAGTTGAATATGAACATCAAGTGTTTGAGGTTTGGCAAAGATGAAGAGTTTACTTCTAATAACTTCAATATGTTCTGTGAGACTCATGGGATGGAAAAACAATTATCTATAAGGAATAAGATAATGGAAGAAACAAGCAGGACTATTCAAGAAGTTGCAAAAACAATGATGGAGGAAGCAAATCTATCAGAAGCTTTTTGGAAAGAGGCAATTCAGACTACTATCTACACACAAAATAGAGTTAAGGTAAAAAGTAGTCATGAAAAAACTCATTTTGAGTTATGGTATGGAATGGTACCCACTATGAAATATTTCAAAATTTTTGGAAGCAAATGCTTTATCAAAAGAAAGGAAGAGATTGAAAAGGATGATGCTAAGTATGATGAAGGTATTTTCCTTGGATATTCATCTTGGAACAAAGCTTACCACTTCTATAACAATAGATTGGAAAAGATTGTTGAATGTTCAAATGTCAAGGTTGATGAGAATATTCTAAAATACTCAGATTTAATTAAAGAAAAAAATTGAGGTTAAAAAGAGGGAACCACAGGATGAAGCTCAAGGAATCTATCAGACCATCAGTGATAAGGCAAAAAATGGTGTGAAAGGACACATAGCTGATGCAGATCAAATAAATCTATGTTTAATTGCCAATGTTGAATCCAAATCAGCGAATGATACCTGTAATATTGTAGAATCGTCTAAGGAATTTCAGTCCACTAACAGTGAAGAACACAAGCTTGCTCTTTAGAACATCAAGAAACCTGAAGAAGACATGGAAGAAAACATAGTTGAAGTTAACGATTACATCAAAGAGTTAAGAAAGGAAATCAAGGAACTCAAATAAAGTCTTAAAGAGAATAGTGAAGAATTGAGATTGGCGAATGAAGAAAAAGAAAGAATCGAGGAGTGTCTAAAGGGAAAAATCAAAGATTGCACAAAGCTTGAAAAAGAAGTTGAGAACTTGAAAGATAATTTGAAGCATGCATGGGCTCAATACGAAAAACTTAGTGAAAGTATTGCCAGATATGACAGATTAATGGCAAGTCAAAATAATCCTGAAAACAAACAAGAAATGAAACTTGAGGAAGGTGAAAGTTCTAGAATAGGTCAAAAGAAGAATTTCAAGGTCAAGAAGGACAAAGGAAAATAGATTCATGATCAAAGAAATAAATCAAGAAGACCTTTGGTCATGCAACCAACTGCTCAAAGGTACCCATCTTTTAATGGTCATTGTCTTAATTGCAGTAAGTTTGGTCATAGAGCTGCTCAGTGTAGGAGTAGAATGAATCAAAGTGTTCTATCATTTCTTGGTCAGTGTTTAATTTGCAAAAGAATTGGTCATAGAGAAAATGAATGTAGAAATCAGATAAAGAATGACAATGAAAGAAACACTCAATTCTTTCATGGAAAGTGCTTTATATGCAATAAATTTGGGCATATAGCCAACCAATGTAGACCAAGGGACAATCCAAAAATTGGAAGGAATCAAAGATTAAGGAATGTTGTTTGTTACAATTGCAATAGACCTGGTCATGTTGCAAAATTTTGCAAAAGCAATAGAAATTATCCCACAGAAGAAAAGAAAACAGAGCAAAGGGAAGACAAAGGAAAGGATAAGGTTTATCTGGTAGAAACCCAAAAGGGAATGAGTAAGACTTGGGTAAAGAGGGATGCATCAAAAGTCAAGAATGAGCCTTTACCAATATCAGGTACAGACGCTCCCTCTGAAAAATGAGATTAGAGTTTTGGCTCAAGTGGGGCCTTATTGAAAATCTTTACTCCCCTGCCAAAAGATTGGTGCTAATACTTCATCATGAAAAGATAAGATCAGCATCAAAGGTTCAAAATGGGACGAAGATTGTGCTCTTAAAGGACAAAGGAAGAAATATACAAAGTAATAAACCTTCTATGCAAAAATTTTTGATCAGGGAAGAAAATAAGCTATGAGCATTTGACAAGATCAAGCTCAGTAATCTAATTGTCTGGTCCTTGATGATTGGTTTGAGAATGAAAGTAATTGAAGGTCAGGATTGACAAAGCAAAATTATTTCAAAAACAAATGTAGATTGGGTTGGAAATGTGGATGACAGGAAAACTATAGGTGGTGCTTAGAGTTCCTCCTCCAGATCCGGATTGATGCTTGTATGGGATACTTCTTAGTGGGAGTAGTTAGATGGAGAGAGTTCAGAAGGGACCTTGTTTCAGAGCAGTAGAATGCAAGTATGCGTCCTTTTCCATTAATGTCAAAGGAGAGAGAAATCATGTGAAAAACTTAAGAGAGAAAGGAATGCAGATGTGTAAGAAGATAGGGGGAGAATCTTGTCTTGATGGTAGTTACAGTTTTTCACAGCATATGTTGCCATTAGTGACAAAGGGGAGATTGTTGCAAGTATGTGCCTAATCGGTGTTGTCATTGGTGTCAACTGTATCTTATTTTGTTACTTGTTTAGAAGAATTGAATGTCGAGGACATTGATAAAATTAGCCCATCCGGAAGAATCAAAAAGGAAACAGTGAATCACAATGAAGACATTGAGTTGTATAATGAAGAACAGTCTGGAAGATTGCTCCGCATTTCTTGTAGATTAAAGATCTTGGTCTATGGATTGGAAGTTATTTAGAGGCATGTCCTAATATGCTAATTCCTGAGTTTGAGCCTCCGGTATGAAGAATTGAGTGAGCTTTATTCACCAGAGTAAAACCTACTTTTTTTGATTATTCACTGGTGACAGAGAGAGAGTGTTTTGCTCCGCATTCATCCGCATTGAAGCATTTCGCTCCGTGGTTCTAGAGAGAAGTCTGGGATGATGATTAGTGCCTACAACTGCACTGGTTTATGATTTGGTGGTCCGCAAGCTATCTTTCTTTTATGATAGTTGAAGACAGTGAATTTCATGTGCTCTGGTGTGAAGAATCTCATTGATAAAGTTGTTATAGTTTGTGGGGTTGCTCCTGGTGATTACACCATGCTTGTGGATGCCTACTGATCATGTTCCTATCTTTACATTGGTCCACGTTAAGGAATTGAGATCATGTTTGAAGATTATCCCCAAATAATGTAGCGTGTAACCAGTCTTAGCCGACTTGGTTAATTCTAGTGATTGCAGAGATCTATTGAAGATTGTACAAGTGTGTTGTGGCGTGGAAGATTGTGTTTGAGTCCCAGCTAAGGCATGGTGTGATTTGCATACATCTTTACTACATTTCCTTAGCATATTTTTTGTATTAGGTCAAGACCTATTTTGTAAATGTTTGTAATGCCGACCTTGAAGATTGTTCCAATAGTTGATGAATGTAATGCCAACCTTGATGTACATTCCAAGGTTGATGAATGATATATATACTTGTAATTGAGTCGTGAAAGAGGTGTCCTCGTGAAAAAAATGTGAATTTGAGTGGAGAAAGTAGAGCAGAGTAGAGGAAGAATATTGTGCTTCAATGGAACTGAATCCAGGCATGAAGTAGATGCTATTGTCTCAGTTCAAAACCCTTGGCAGTGAGCCACCCTTGGCAATGAGCCTCTTTGAGCAGTGAGCTCTGGGCAATGATCCCTAATGGAAGTGAGCCTTTGATTTTTGGTATTGTGTTTTACTTGAAAATCTTGTGGGTTAACCACCATAGTGGTTTTTCCCTTCACATGGTTTTCCATGTAAAATCTGGTGTCTACTGTGTATGATCTCGCAGTTGTGTTGGAATTTTTGATTATGAGTTTTTCATGTTCTAATCATAACAACAGTGAATAAGTGGATGATGTTTAAGATGCAGAAATTGTTTAAGTTTTGTGACAACTGATTCAGCCCCCCTCTCAGTTGTCTTGTACATTTCAACAATGTAAGTATGAAGGTAAAGCATGTAACATGATAGTTGATGGTGGTAGTACTGACAATCTTGTTTCTGAAGAGATGGTGAGTAAATTGCAGCTAGAGAGGAGAAAACACCCACACCCGTATAGGATAGCCTGACTACAAGATGACAAGAAAGTTTTGGTCAGTGAACAAAGCTTAGTAAAATTTAATATAGGAAATTATTATGATGAGATTTTGTGTGATATTAGGCGTATGGATGTTTGTCATATGTTATTGGGAAGACCATGGAAATTTGACAGGAAGGTCACACATGATGGGTATGCTAACACATACTCACTAATGAAGGATGGAGTTTGACATAAGTTGAAGCCACTCAAAGAGGAAATGGGTAAGGTATGTAGTAACACTGGTAATTGTTTGACTTATGGAGTTAAAGAGTTAATGAAAGAGAGTGAGGATGATGATTGTGATTTGCTAATGCAAGTTGCAATAGTTTTGATTACATTCAAGAGGGATATAATGGAAGTTTTAGTGGAAAGAGAAAAAGAGGTAAAATCTGATTTGTGTGAGAATTTTGTTGAATTTGATTTATTTGGGGATAATAAGATCAACAAAGAGAAGGATATTGCAGAAATAAATACACTAGAAAATGAAGGTGCAAATGAAGAAGAAGATGAGTAGGTGAAGGTTGAGTTGATTGATGATCTCTTGATTGATAAAGAGATTGTGGAAGACGAAGATCTTAAAACTAATAGCTTGTTGCATGATGGAAAATTTGAATCCCTTGGTTATTTTACTGATATTGATGTGAATGTAGAGGAGAAAGAGTTTGCAGTTGAACCTTGTCTTCTAGAAAACATAGTGAAAGAGGAATACAATGTTGCAAAGGAGGAATAAGATGGACAAAATGTTGCAGCAATTTCAAGGGAGGAGATCAGGTATAAATTTGATTATTTTATTGAAGAAGATGACATTGAAGATTATGATTTTTCACAGTTTACTAGTGCATATTGGTGGGAGTTGGATTATGTGGAAAGGGGGAGGAAGAGAGGAAAAATGAAAGAAGGAAGAGACATTAAACTCCAAAAAAAACTAGTGAAGCATATTCAGGTAGATAAGAGAGAGAAGTGGATTAAGAACAAGCACATGATTTATAAATGTTTATGAGTTTCACTCATGAAACATTTCAATCTACCTTGGGTGTTTGATGCATGAGCATCCAAGGTGTATGGGCAATCTTGTATCACCAAAAAAAATATTTTATTTTCTGTTGTATGTTTTCAATAATGTTTGTGGGCTTTGAGAAATTAATATTTTAATTTGTAACAAATGTATTTTTTCTTGGGGTATATTGGTAAATGTAATTTTTGGGGAATTATGCTCTCATAAATGTTTCAAAGACATAAATGGTGGAATCTTCCATTTGGGCATCCCATTTCTAGGTGGGACCACTTGGTATGCATGTTATTAAATGTCTAATTGCATTCTTTGCATGCATTTGCATGTTGGCCACAAGCTTTGCATGTTGTTGCATGTTTGGGTCGTAATTATGAGACCCGATCTCGGTAAAATGGGCATAACTTTCTCATTTCTAATCGAAATAGAAAAATTCAAAATGTTCTAGAAAGATGGGAAGGAGGCACACAAAACCCATAAACGATTTTAAAAAATTCAAAAAAATGAGGGAGCAGTGATAAGAAGAAAGTGACGGGTTTTCTTGGTGGTTTAGTGGAGGTTGTTTTGAGAAACCAATAGTGGTTTTTTCTCACGCAATTTCTATATATTGATGCTTGCTCATTTGGTGAAGAGGGGTTTTGGGAGAAGTGTGGTTGCATACTCAGATGCTGCTGGATTGAGTCCAAGATGTTGTAAAAGAATTTTGTTGCAGATTTTTCATGTATGACTCAAGGAAGCTCATAAGCTTCAGAAGATTGTAATGCATTTTCAGATTTAATAAAATCCCATTACAGACTTCTCTTCATTTTCTGTTGTTCTATTTTATTTTTTAGTCTTCTTGCATAGGCTTGTGTGAGTTTTTTTGTTGTAGATTTAAAAGGGAGAGTATCCCTTTTCATCAATTAATTTTTCCATGATCTATCACAACTCTAAATTAGATTACTTGTATTGTATTGCTTGTCTTATTCATAAAACCTAATTTTAGTAAAGAAAAAGAATTTATTTTATTTCTTTACAAATGTAAAGAGATTTTCCTTGACTAATGATCAACTATTGGCTTTGTTATGGCTTTACTACTAGTCATAACATACATCCATGATGATCATTGGCCAAGACACCTTTAAATAAGGAACATTAGATATTTGCATTAAAAACAGATTGCAATTTAAATTTAAAATAAGAAAAAATATTTTGAAATGTTTTCAAAAGAAATTGAATTGATATAAAAACACATACCTTACACTTTTTTCCTTTCATTTTACATTACTTTGCGTCAATGTCTTAGATGCATGATTTTAACACATAATTTGAACCATTGACCCAAGACCCAACCCAACACTCCCTTATACCACATCTCCCTATTCAAAACCTGCCTCCCTAATTTCCATTAGCATGCATATGCTAAACTGAATCATGATCAGTGCTGTATTAATCGATCTACATGATATAAAGAGTAAAATGTACAAAGTTCTGCTCCACTAAATATAGTTTCTAAGAGAAAAAATCAAGTAGGCCACTAAATTGTGTTGTTAACTTTAGACATAGAAATCATGTAATGAAAGAAATTATGTTTTGATTGTGGTAAAGCAGCAGGGTGTTAAAATAAAATAAACGGTAAAGTTACATAGTAAACAAAATTTAGGAATCATGTCTTCATTGTGGTAGTTCCGCCTATTTCATTTCTCAAACGCATCAAGGTCTTTACTATCGATGGTTGAAGGTTTTTATTTAAAGAATACTTGTTTTAGAGTAAGCATGAGGAAAAAGTAACTATTAATATATGTATATATTCTGACGATCTAACAACTTGCTGTCAATTTTATATGAAAACATGGCAAATGCTTTTTAGAAAGCTAGGTATTTAGAGAAGCTAATTTGTTTTCGCAGTTGTTGCTAAAATTCAAATTCCCTTTAACTGTTTCAATAGTTATAATACCATTTTTTTACATGTTTCCGTTGATGATTTATTATTCCAAATTGTATTTGGAATAAAGGAGAGTTGGATTGTATAACTTACATACAACTATATATATAGTAAGTGTGATTTGTTTTTGCAAAGTAGCAATAGTCCTAGTAGTGTCACATCCCTTCAAACCCATGTTTTGCTAAGATCTTTGAGGTCTTGATCTAATTTGGACAAAGGCGAAAACCTTTATGTTTTGATCTCCAAATGTAATATGTTTATTTGAATGTGGTGATGGTTTAAACTATGAATGTTAAGTTCTTAATAGTTTTGTTAATTAATGGTGTCTTTATAACTTGTTGTTTTGTTTATTAAATTATGAATATAATGGTTTAAATATCTTTACTCTCAAGATGATAGCATAGCATAGTAGGATCAGTGATTAAATTTGAAACTAACTAGATAGTAATGCTCATGTGTTGAATTGTGTATGATGAACTTGACTGGATTTTACAGGTACATGCCTACAAAACAAAGCAAGCTCAGTGGTTCAGCCAAGAGGTGTATTTTGTTGCCAAACTGACCTTACTCGAGACCTTGTATATCAAATCAATTTAGGAGATATCCGAGTGAATGTACCGCAAGAACCAAGTCTATCTTGATGGTTGGGGCTTAATTAACGAAACATGTATGTTCTCCTAATGTTTCGAGGATTCAGTTTCATAATGACCTTGCTTGGCAACCAGTCGGGTATCGATTACCCTAGCCTGGTTAATTGACCTTTGTGTTTAGGCAAACATCTAATTAGACAAGAACAATAACGTTATTTCAATAATAATACTTTACCAAACAAATATTTTCATAGCTTAAAGGAGTAACATAAATGCATAAATAAATAAATAAATAAATGTCTATAGCTTAATTGTAAGCATGTTTATCAAAATGCTATCCATCAAATAAAAGGGAAAAAAACACATGTTAGAAGGGCAAATGGAAGGAGGGCACAAGCAGAGGGAACACAAAAATTAATGGCGAGCAGGGAGTTAATGGTGTTATGGACAAGGAGAGGGCCATGCCATTACTGAGGTATGGCATCCCTGTTTCCTCCCTCAATGATCTCATGGCTAGAAGGATGAATGACACATTGGGGAGGGGGAGACTGACACTTAAATGCAAGAGGTGACTCGTTTTGAGGAAGGAGAAAAAAGGCAAGCATAGAGTAAAGGAAAAGGCAACTGGTAGAGCCGATTAGGGAGGAAGTAGAGCAAAGATTTAACAAGAGGGAAGCTTTCACAGGTAAATCTGCCCCTTTTTGTTTATAAGCATTTCATATAGTTTTTTATAAGGATGTATGAAGGGATATTCTGCACTAAATCCTTTTATGTTGCACGCCTTCTTTGCTTGTAGGCATCCTAGGGTTAAAATCCCCCATTTAGTGTGCAACAAGGTTGAAGGGATGGGGATTATAATATTAGAACCTAGAAAAATTATACATTCCCTCTTTTATATGCTCTCCTTGGATGTTAGAAGATGGTTTGACATTGATATGCAGATGAGGTATGAAATTGTTTGACAAAATGGCTCAAAGACTTATGTGGACTTTAGCAAATGCCTTGCAACCGGCTTGCACATAAATAGAGTTGAAGTAGGTAGAGAAACCTTTAGGAAATTTTTACATGTAGAAGACCAAGACAACTCATATAAATTGTCATTACTGTTAATGTAAATAGTGACTTTATCTAATTAGTTAACTTTTAGTCTACCTAGTTGAAAGTCCTATTCACAGTTGTTAAGTCCACTTAGGAACTTTTTAGAGTTTTGTCTCAACCAACTCATATGGTTGAGACATGTGTCATCATCCTTCTGAGACACCTATTGCATATTTACTTGCCACTTGCTCAAACACTTTTCATTTGAGCTTACAAGTGTGGCACTTCTAGAAGGGTAGTCAGTCATTGATTCCTACCTTCCTACCTCCTCTCTCGTGCCTATTTATACAAGGCATATCGGTCCCTATCAGGCTCGGTTCCAGCATTCTCCTGCTCTCAAAGCCCCTTGTTCGACTTCTTCAAGCACTCTGCTCAGCCCTAGTTTTTTGGGTCTGCAACCCTCTTTTGGCCGGCTCGACTTGTTATTTAACCTCAATGGCCCCTGGCCGACCTCACAATGGCTCACTCTGAGCAAACTCGGCCTCTAAGGATGGCTTCCTCCTGTTCAAGTCGCTTCATTAGGCGGTCCCTGCTCATTTTTCAGCTCAATAAGATCCTTTTGGCTGCTCACATCAGGCGCCTTGATCACTGCCTCTATGTCCAAACCCTTGCCATTTGTTTTGGCTTAGGGTTTCAGCCTCCTTTCGGTCCCAAAGAGCCCTACTTTAGTTTTGAGCCATGTTGTTTCATCAATGGCCTCAACACGAATCGGACTGACTCTATCCTCTCAGCTCTAGCGACTCTATGTTCGATTTGGGATCTTGGCTTGTTTTGAGCTCCTTGCATTTGACGCTTGCATTCAAACATGCCTGTCTTCCAACCCCGGCCACTTAGGATTTTGCAAGTAATTCAACACCTTATCAGGCGATCTCTACTCGTGGTCAACTCCTGCAACAGTAATTCCAATTTTTTGACTCTTATTTTGGACTCTTTGTCCTCGATCTGTTCTTGTGGGCCGCCATTCTTCACTCATGTTTGTGGTTTGTTACAGGTAGTTAATCCAACTCATGGCCACAGTTAATGTCTTCACTATCTTTGAAGATCGCGGGTTTATCACTATTAGGGTTTATTTGTTCTTTGTTTACTATAGTTACACATAACATTTAATGTCACGTTTATTATACTCATAGAAAACAATGTAGCACTAACCACTAGATGTTAGCAAACCACACTATTTATTACAACTGTTAGCACTTTATGCTAACCTTCATGTAACCGCCAAGCAAACTGCTATTTGACATTTCTACCAGGATAGACCATCAGGGGCCTTGTAACTTGCTAAAGGAGGCTATTTTTTTCATTTTGCCATAACTTTCACCCACAGAGGTGTTTTTTGTAAAAATTACAGTCAACGTAAAGGTATTTACGTCCTCTTAGACATAGCATTAAGAGGATTCCCAAATTGTGTTGTTTTAACACTTTTTTTAGCCTTCAAAGTCAACTATAAGCATAATTTTCTACAAGGCATAACTTTCACCCCGATTATCGATAATTCACAAACTTCTTTTTTAAAGTTATCAGAATTTCTCAAGGAATTTATTAGTGCAAGTAAAATTCAATTTTGGTAAGCCTTTTTTCAAAATTTATAAAAATCTCTGTGTGTTATAAATGAACGGTTTGGCTTCCAAACTTGCACAAATTTGATCATGTCTATTACACACAGTCCCTTCTATTTGAGTATTCTCAATAAACCTCGTAATAAATGAAAATCAAATGTAGATAATGTAGGATGAAAAGACATACAACATAAGAATGTATTCCTCGTCAACTCGACGAAATGAAACAAATTATTCATGATTATTGTATTGCTATAGATCATTATAAAGCACTTGTAGAAAAATCCTCTACTCTCACTCAACCAACTTGTGAGACACCATCATTTGGGGATGAACAATCTAGTCAGTTGACTTGCATTGAGATCTCATCTCCACCATCACCTGATGCAACATCCGAATCTAGAGTTGACTCATGTATGGTTTCCAATGATTCATTGCATCAGGACATTGTTATTGATGTTCCAGATCTGCCACATTGGGACATATGTCTACCAGACATATCATTTTTGTTTGTTGAGTCACGCATTGCAGATTTGGAAGACACCATTGAGGACATTTGTCTTCTATTTGATGTCAACTTTGATGAAGTTGCATCGGCATTGTATTATTCGGATATGATTGCCCTTACTTTGCCTACATCAACTTCTATAGTGACAAATTTTATGGATATTCATGAGTCCACATATTTGACTCAGTCATCATTAATTTTGACATCCTCTATAGTAGTATCAGATTCTCATTGGTCCAGTTGTCATCATATATCTATGGTTCCTGTTCCTAAATCTTTTATGGTACATGATTCATTTTATCAGCATTTGTCACACAATAGCATTGGCTTGGAGATACTTGAGCATCCTTCGAAGACATCATGGGCATCATTTGTGTCTTTGGATTATGTGCACAATTCAGAGACTTTCATTCTTCTTTCTACATGTTCCTATCTGGAATGGGAAGATCACTTGCACACTTCTATGGTGCTTTTTCTTCACAAGGGGAGAAATGTTGTTCATCATTCATGGATCATATTCAACATCTAGTGTCAAGCTTCTACCAACATTACATGAGGTATTTTGAGGGGAGGTTGCATGGTTTCTCTTCTTATATCAGTTTTGGGAGGTAACATCTCTTCACACGGAGTTCATTCCTTCACATTTTCTGGGGGGGTCACATTTACCTTCTCATCTTTTCTCTCCTATGGGGGGAACATATATTGTACATTAGTGTTAGAAGTAGTCCTTGGGGGTCATGTTGAGTCCTCCTTCTATCCTCTTCTTCTTATTCACTTGTACAATTTTATCATGTATCATTTCTCTTTTGGAGAGGGGTTTTTCCCATTAGGTTTTCTCTTTTACTCCACTTTTGAGAAAATTGTTTGTACATGGGTACCTAATATGGCCTAGTAGTTGAGACCCATCATCTTTGTACCTAATAATGATTTTATCTAACTAGTAAACTTTTAGTCTGCCTAGTTGAAAGTCCTATTCACACTTGTTAAGTCCACTTAGGGACTTTTTAGAGTATTGTCTCAACTCATATGGTTGAGACATGTGTCATCATCCTTTTGAGACACGTATTGCATGTTTACTTGCCACTTGCTCAAACATTTGTTATTTGAGCTTACAATTGTGGCACTTTTGGAGGGGTAGTCAATCTTTGATTCCTACCTCCTCTCTCATACCTATTTATATAAGGCATATTGTATATTTTTACTTAATTTTTGAATATATGTTATTGGCTTATTTTGTGCAATTTAGCTTGTGGAAGTGATTCTAGTTCTTGTTAGCTGATCTTGGCTGCTTCAACAAATACAACTCTAATTCTTGTGTTGATTCATGGGTGTGATCTCATTTAAGGTTTCTAGCTTCATTGCTCGTATTATTTCTAAGTCTCATTGCACTCTATTTGCCATTCAAGGTAATGATATAAACTGTGTATGTGCATAATAAATTGGAATTCTTACATTCACTTAAGACAAGGATACCAAATTCCCCTTGTATGATGGTTGCACTTCATCCTTTTCAATGGAACCGATGTAGATTTGAATTATATCAGTCCAAAGGATAGGTCTCCAAGTCTCCAAATTGACAGGTTACAAACCCGATAATATTCTGTATAATGGTTCCACTTCTTTTTTTTAAGAAACTTGTATAAATATGTAGTGTTGTTCATAGAGGTTGGCCTTCAAGTCTACAAGTCGTATTATGTTATTTTTCCTCCATTCTCTTGCCTCTCTTGCTAACGGAGAGCTAGGACAAAGAGTTTCCTTTCTAGTTGGTATAACCCTCCTACCTTGATAAGAGCCAAACTAACCTATTTTTGTTTTACCCTCTAATAATGTTTATCTGTATAATAGCTTGTTGGTTGTTACAATTTCTAATTTTATAATGTGAAAGGTGCTTAAACCCCTTAGTAAGACTATAGGGAGATTTGGAAATATAGGGAAAGATTTGGGTGATAGGAAATAAGAATCAAATCTGAACTTAAATGAAGTATAGTTGTTAATATCAAATACTTAGTAAGTCATCGTGTTGAATTACCAAAACTAGTAACATGATAGTTAAAACTCATGTAAACCGGCTATTAGTCATATGGAAAAATGACTCATGTTTTGAGCTCATGGGAGGCTGATACTAGTAAGGTTCTTCATTCAACCCACACCTTGCTCTCCTAAACAACGGTTATATATGATCAAGATGGGGTATGGATCAAAGCCCCACTCCATGAGTTTTTCCTTTAGAAGTGTTAATGACTTCACTTATTGAATGACACTTTTAACCACCTTTGAGTGTAAATAAAGTTGGAAGGACGAGACTAGTAAGACCTAGAATCTTGTCATTTTAAAATAGTAAAATTTTGCCTGTATGATTAATAGTGTATCTAGTTAATTAGGTGCACTTGGGGATTGAGTGTCTTGTCTTACATAATTTCCCTTGGAATTTTAGCTATCCCATTAGGCCAAGAAAGGCATATGTTTATATAGCCTGGGTGGGAAACATCCCTGAGACATGATCAAACTTTACAACTAATTAGGCTGCCATGATTCAAGATTAGATTATACCTCCAAGGGTCGCTCAACTCATTGGTGATAAGGATCGGAAAGGTCCAAAAGCACTTCCAAACAAAAAAATAAAATGGAAAACTCGTACTATGGTGTGAAGCAGTGGGACAATGCAATTATGACCCTATAGTTCAATTTTCTTGTAGCTTGATGCCAGCTTGAGTCAAAGGCCAAGTGCCACCTACTTTTATTAGTCGAATGCCTAAGGGTTGACATTATGGCCAAGTAGCACTTGAGGGAAGGATGTCTTATGGTCTCATATACACACTAAGTGGTTATAAGACCACATGTTAGAGTTAAGTCTAGTACATGTGTGGTTAGCCACCCGTCACCAATACCATGCAGATGACAGATGCCAGGAGCTGACTATTGTGCATTAAGGATTAGTCAACCCTCACTAGTAGCATGGAGGTGAAGGATGTTAGGAGCTACCCATATCATGATACAGTGTCGGGTTAGACGATTGTCACCAATACCATGCAGGTGACGGATGCTAGGAGCTTACTACGGTATCTTTAAGAGTAACTAACTACCACCAGTAGCACAGAGGTGATGGGAGTCAAAGCTACCCTTGGTATGATAAGGTTTAGCCGGCCTTCACCATTACCGTGCAGATGATAGGCCAGTGCTATCCCATGGTAGGATGTCATATGTTCGCCAATGGCATGGAGGCAATAAATGTCTGCATCCATTGACTCAAAAGGTTCAAGGAATTGTGGACTTCTTATTTCTTGCCGAAGGTGTCTTGATTGTTCACTTACCTAGCTAGTGATGGTGGCAAGTATTATGGGATGCTTGCTGGCCATCCTAGCTAGTGATAATCCTTACCCGATCGAGTTGTTCACTTACCCAGCTAGTGATGGTGGCAAGTATTATGGGATGCTTGCTGGCCATCCTAGCTAGTGATAATCCTTACTTAGTCAGGTTGTACTTAAAGATGAGTAAGTGATTTCAAGTCTAGAATTATGACATGATATGTTAAAGACATGATATCGTTCTCTTAATTAATGAGAGGTATAATCAGCCGAGTATAACCATTGTGTTACAGTTCACTTCCTTCGAAATTGCATAAGGGATCTCCCCAACTAGAAGTGTGGTAGGAGGAGGCAAGCCTCGTGTGAACCCATTAAGGGGTCAAAAATGGCAACCACACTAGCTCAATGTACCTAGGCACCATGGATCCTTGGCATCAGAATACTCTCTTGGATGGTGTTGGTTCCCAAATCTGCATGCATCAAATCCTGAAGACTTGCCACTTCTTATACTCAGATTCAATGAAAGACTCGGCCAACAGAGTGGGAGATTGTCTCCTATCTCCCCTGCACTTCAGGTTTTGCCGCACCTAGGGGGTATTCCCTTATTCACAACCAATAAATATAACTTTTCCATACCAAGCAGAATGTTCTCATGTATGCAAATCAAGATGTGTTAAATTAAAATCAGACTGGCAATACTCTTGATTTATCTTCACAGTTTAAATCAGAGAACATGCAAGACCTAAACTAAAACAAAACAAAACATAAATTGATTCGAATGATTTATTACTAAGTTTTGTTTTCTTCTGGACCTTTGGGCAAATAAATCCTAGACCGGTACTTTATCAGGGCAACAGAGTTAAATGTTACCATGCAAATGCTTTCTATCTGACATCTGAAACTCCATATTCAGAGGGCTGGAATCATCAATATTACCTTACAGTAAAGGCCCAAGAAAGAGTATCACCTGTGACTCTTCTTCAACGATCCTTTAATACAATATACTTTCCCCTATATCTGATTTAAAGCACTTTTAATCCATTCCTTGAATAGATGCAACAAATCAAATATACAACATAGCAAATGTATGCAGACAAGCTCAGAAACCCTTAGCAACTTTACTTGAAAAGAAAGCATTCATACTGAAGGAGACAGTCACAGATAACACACAGAGTGTTTTTCATATATTGCAATCTGAATAGAAAACTGTCATATAGAAATTTATTCTCCTCTGAAATCCAGACTCCACAACCTTCTATAGAAATCTATTTCCCAAACATGTGGACAACTTGTATTCGAAGCCCAAAAAAATCCCCCTTCCAATTGCTCTACAAGCCCTCCTTTTATAAAATTTTTTAAAACATGTCGGCCTCTTACCCAAAAAAAATCTTTTTACATATTTTGACCCATTATTTAATATTTGCTATATTGGGACCTGTATCTCTTCTCTGATTGGATCCATCTGTAACACATTTTCTCAAATGAATCTGGGTCATCAAAAATGAATTGAGACTGATATTGCCCTATAGAATTTTGTTCAACTGATTAGTTGGATCTTGCCCTCGGGACTCTAAATTGAAGCTGTAAAGCTTCCAGGCTTATTATTTAACTATATTTCAAGGCTTGGCTTATCATACTAACAATAGGGCATCAGGATTTAATTTCCACTGGTAATATGGAGTCAAACTGACGGTCTAAACAGTCCACCACATCATAAAATAATTGCAAAAAAAACTTTCCCATGAGACATATGCCATTCCTGCGCATCATCACAGCTTCAAAAGAGATGGTCCTTTACTAACATGCGATCATGCAGTATCACTTCAACGTGGACTAATATCGCAAGCTCGCGGACCCTTGATCTTCATTTATCTTTTATCATTGCCACGTATCATTTAACCTAAATTGCATGGAACATCCATCCCATTCTGGAAACATTCATTGTCGTTGTGGGATTTAGTAGGGCTGCGGCTCAGTTAGGGCAGTGAATGAATGTTGTCACCATTATTCTATAACCATGAAAAAATCTGTAGTTGCTTCCCATTGTTTGCAGTAACCCTGAGCAAAATATACACAAGACGAGCAACTCTGAATAGATAGAAAATTGCAAAATGCACGTGCAACGAAATATAAGGAAACTTCGTGAGTTTGTCTTTGAAATCTAATAGAGCAATTTTTGTACAAAGGAGGATTCTGAACTAAGCCGTCAATCATCAACATAAAAATCCTGAGTTTAAGTATTCTAAAGCAAGCCCTCAGATATAGCTTTGCAGCCATCTCAATATTGGCAGAGGTGCCAATGAAATGCTTTTCAACTGACTGTAAACTACTCTCCTGTTTAATGTATTTTTTCTTCTAGTTTTGATCTATTATCTTTCATCAAGGTCATGACAAAGAATGCATAAATTCAAACCTTTCCCTTAAGTAACAACGATCTCCTCATCAACATGAAACCAAATGAAAAAATAGATCTCTGGTTACTGGTGTTCGATCCTTATTTTCTCCTTGTTAATGTTGTTTTCAGATTACCGATAACAACCTCCCTATTGTGAGGAGGACCGAACACCAATGGTAAATAGTCATCTGTATGACATTCAAACTTAAACCTTTTAAAGTGTTCTTCAGTGAGCTTCGACCCACAAGCCTCACATATGTAACTTCACTTATCTTTTTGGAGTTGTACACAGCCCAATAGCGCCTGTGGGAATCTTTGTAAAACTTTCATGTGGCTTTAGCAGATGTAAAGTTTACAAATGCATACCCAGTATTCCACTTATTCATGGGCGGGTACACAAAGTTGTAAGCTGAGTGGGATTCATCTGCATTTGTGATGTATTGGTTCCACAACATGCAGTGGTAGTCGAGCATTTTTAGGAGCATATTTTTGACAAAACTAATCTCTCGGAGACAAAATTTTGCTCAGACCATCAGATGGAACATAAAGAGCCCCCTTGATTGGGGTGGATAAGGCACCTGGTTGGGATGTTTTGCACCTCTACTTCAAGAACTACTGGATTCTGGAACCCAAGCAGCACTATTGTTGAAGGCTATATCTTCCGATCCATATATATGATTAGGAACTCCTTGTTTACTTGTTAATATTCCATTGGTTATAATTGAGCCTATGATATTCATTTGATGTGTAATAAGAGCTAAACTCAAACTATAGTCAAAGATAGCCACCAACTATGATTGTTGAACTATGATCAAAATAATGATGTTTGAGGTAAGTCTGCATTGCTGGCCTGAATTACATAACAATAGCTTTAGTGGGGACTACTTCTAGGAAGGTGATGCTATAACTGACTTGGGCTATGACCGTACTGGGAATGATTCTTTAGAGGTAAAAGGCACCTGAAATCCACTATTTGAATACCTTATTGAGATGCATAGGCAGGGCAGCAAACCCAAAAGCACTAAGATCTTAGAATGGTTCGTTGTAAAAAAAAAAAAAATTAGAAACAACTACTATCATAAATATTTACTATGGGTTGTGTATTAAGAATTATTATGTACTACCTGATCTTACTAAACAAAGAAAATTGTTTTGTGTGGATGTCAATGGAGTACACAGTCAAACTATTATAATTGGTTAAATATTCATCTATGTGGAATTTGGTAATCCTATATGGGGGCAGAAATACTTACCTTTTGAGCTGATAAAAAAAAATTGTACCCTTTGTGGTCACTACAAGTAGATGTAATATTCCTTTATATTAATCTCTCTCTAGTTAAACTAATTTTGTTGGTCTGAATTTTTGGACAAAATCACACCTACAATTGTGCCCTTTCGTTGTAGTCTCATTTTTTTCCACAATCACATTTGTGGCATTTAAAAGCTATAAACTCTTGATTTGAATCAAGTGACCTAGACTCTATCCTTAAATGTGGCAACTTTGAGCCTATTCATACAATTAGAGATCTAAGTCAACAAACAACAATTATTCTTTTGAATAAACTCAACTTGGATTAAGCACAAAATAAATTTATATGAGTTGATAAACTTCCAATAAATATTGAAAATTTAAATGAGAGGATAGAGAGGCTGAGCTCTAAAACTAATGATAGGCAATGACAATTGATGATGTTATGAATTGATTCACTATTTCCAAAAAATTAATAGCTTCAATATACCAATGGTCTCAAAATCAAAACAGACACAAAGAACTGTACAGCTCAGTCTTGGGTGCTGTAGATTTGATCCCAACTGCCACTGATTTTAATTTTTTTTTTAATTGTAGTTTTGCATTTATGCTTTACATTTACATCTCTACTTGTGCCTATTGCTAATATAGGTATGTAGCTCTGAAATTTTGCTTAAATATCTACTTGTACCTATTACTAACATAGTTATGTAGCTCTGAAATTTTCTGTTGTTTTGAAAAAAATAACGATGTATTATGTATTTTTTTAGGCATTTTAGACGATTGGCATCAAGCCATAATATACAAAGAAAAGTAAGTAGAAATTTAAGTTACACTTCCATTGCAACATTATCATCCACATAGACTCACATATGACTATGTCCTTATAATCCGCATTAGTTGATGACACATAAGGAAAAACTAGGGCAGTTACTAAATGCAGGTGCCCTCGGATAAGGGAGAGGGGCCAGTAGCCGCCCACACCCCAATAACCACTATGTTGTTGTTCACCCTACCCCCCAATAAATTTTTTATATTGAACCATTACATGTAAAAAGAATACCTAGTAAATTAGCACATATGCACCAATACATGTTCACAACTACATGAGTAATTTACCATTGCAAAAAAATAATACACATGCTCTTCCACTTGCATTTTCAAGCCAACTTGATGCAAATATGAGAACTTCCAATTTAAATATACACTTTACTGTTTTTATTACAATATGTCATGTTTATAAAAAATCACTCATTTGGACATCAAATAAAGTCAAACTGGTCATATTCACATACTTTTGTGCACAGCTATTGGTACCTAAGCTACCATAAACACACACCACCCCTTAATAAAAAAATAAAATTAAACCAATTTACATTAAAAAAAAGAGATTTGTAAATCACATCAATCGAATACAATAGCTCATACACATTTAATCAAATTCAAATCTCAACAACTGAGTTCAATTCTGCGTATCATAACATCAAATACAATAGCTTCTACACACTTATTCAAATTCAAACTCACCAACCAAATTCAATGCAATTCTTTTTCAAATATCAATCCATTATAAGACGAACATTATGCAGCGTAGAGATTGTTTTAAGCATAAATTTCCTGAAGGAGCACTGCAAACCTTGTCTGCTGCCAAAAAGAATTTTGCAGACTTCCACATTAAGGTTCAGGTTGGTACTTCACCTTTACTTCACCTCCTTATATGAATGTTTCAAATGTTTTGAATCCTACAGCTTTGTCTCATTAATACTTTTACAGTCAGATTCTTCCTAGTTTTGTCTGAATAGTATTTATTAATTATTGTTACATTAAATATTTACAATTGTTTTCCTATGTTGTAATATAATATATTGAGAGTTTTATTTTATATAATCTATCCAAGGTTTATATAAAAAGATTATATATATATATTCAGATTAGACTGTTAAAGTACTGTATATATATACATGTCTATCTATAAAGATATGTATATCTATAGACGTATGTATATAAATAGACATATGTATATCTGTATACATATCTATACTGAAGACTATACTGGTATACAATCATTTATCTTCATTTTTCTCTCATGCTACCCGTGATTTGGGTACTGCTGTGTAATTTACTTTCAATTTTTTATTATTTTGTCTGAGGCAACCCTTGTCTTGTGATAATTTCACTGTACAGAAGAATATACTATTATATAATGATGGTTTTTTGTTATACATGCAAATGGGGTCGTATATTTTTATGGGTATATACTTTTTAGTGTTCATTGTCAACGGTTAAGGGTTTCATTATTTTGTCTTGTAATAATTTAGACTGTTATATAATGAGGGTTTTTTTTTATACATACAAATGGTTTCATATATTTTAAAGGGTATATATTTTGTAGTGGCATTTTTACCTATATATCTGTATATCTATAGACATGTATATTGATATACATATGTATATGTATAGGCATATGCAGCGTAGACAATGTAAACATTTCAAGCTGGTACTTAACATTTCAACATTTTAGAAATATAGATATACATGTTCGAAAGATTACTCCAATTTGTTTGCTAAATTTTACTACATCTTTTTCCAGTTGTTTGCTGCATGGGAGATATACATGTTCACCATGTTCGCCATATGTGTATATTTTAAAGGGTATATATTTTGTAGTGGCATTCTTACCTATATATCTGTATATTTGTATATCTGTATATCTATAGACATATGTATTTTGATAGACATATGTATATGTATAGACATATGTCTATTGATATACATATGTATATGTATAGACATATGCAGCGTAGACAATGTAAACATTTCAAGCTGGTACTTAACATTTCAACATTTTAGAATTATAGATATACATGTTTGAAAGATTACTCTAATTTGTTTGCTAAATTTTACTACATTGTCCACGGTTAAGGGTTTCATTATTTTGTCTTGTGATAATTTCACTATACAGAAGAATAGACTGTTATATAATGAGGGTTTTCTTTTATACATACAAATGGGATCGTATATTTTAATTGGTATATATTTTTTAGGGTTCATTGTCAACGATTAAGGGTGTCATTATTTTTGAGGGTTCATTGTCAACATATCTGGTACTAATTATACATATGTATACATATCTGTATACATATCTACATATCTGCATACATATTTACATATCTGTATACATATCTAGAAATACTTTCCATCGCACCGTTGAGAACAGGGAAAGCAGTCGGTAAAATGATTAACTTTTTGATGAAAAGTGGAATATGTATTCGGACCCCAATGAACATTGAATGGATTTAATGTTGTTTCCCGTCTGCGCCTAAGCAAAAACGTTACCATGCATGTTGTCTGTTAAATCATTCAATAGATTAAATCATGTATGTTAATGTCTCATATATATATATACACATGTATATCTATACACATATATACATATATAGACAAATGTATATCTGTATACACATGTGTATATCTATACATATCTGTATACATATGTATACATATCTACATATCTATATACATATCTGTATATCTATACACATTTCTATACATATCTACATATATGTATACACGTGTATATCTATACATCTCTGTACATAATGATGAAACCAGATTGAGGTGATAATACAGTCTAAAATGGAACACAATGAAACACTACAAAATGGAACAAGTGATGGTTGTCGTCCATGCCACTGCAATAATGATGCTTCAATCTGTTTTCAGTCATTGCACTAAGGATGCCATTTTTTCTACATATCACTTCTGGTATTGATGATGTCTGCATTTCTTGTAGGTGTATAGATACTTATGGCTCAAGGTAAAAAGGGGAGGAGAACTTCTGAAAGGAGGACAGTCAGAAAACCTGGGGGGTGCAAGTTTCCTAACATGATGTCGGGGGACGAAGATACACATAACACAGAACCAGATCATGTTCCAGTGGAATGTATATTTCCCTCCGCACATACAGAGGATTTGGAAATTAATACAGATTGCCTTCAAACTACTACTGTGGAAATAGGTTCTTCAAAGTTGAACAGAAGTATATGGACAAACAATGACATCTAAAGTGCTATGGCTGATGTCGAAGATAAACATATGTCAATCAGAGCAGCTGCAAAGAAATGGAGAGTGTCTGCTAGCAGTTTGAGGGCCTGGTTACTAGGTCTCACAAGTACCAAATGCAGGGGGCCACCAACCATCCTGACTAATGAGGAGGAGGCAGAAATAGTTCAATGGTGCAAGGACATGGTCGACATAGGCCATGTGCTTGAAATTTTACAGCTGAAATCTACTGTGGCAGAGGTCATTCAGTCTAGGCCAAATCCTTTCACAGATGGGATGCCAAGGAGGTCATGGTGGGAGGGATTTGGGAAAAGGCATCCAGACCTAACTATTCGCACTGCACAGGGTGTGGATACCGATAGAGCCATTATGCTAAGGCCAAGCATAGTAAATTCATTCTATGATAATCTAGAAAATCTTTACAAGACACATAAGTATGGGTCCAGCAGAATATGGAACTGCGATGAAACTGGGGTACAAGCTGGCAGGAACTGTGGAATGCGGGTAATAGCAAAATTGGGATCTCGTTGTGTGCCCCACCTCATCTCAAAAAGCAGGGAGTGGATTACTGTTTTGGCATGTGTTAGTGCATCGGGTTGTAGTATACCTGGTTTTTATCTATTTAAATCCAAAAGGCATATCAGAAACTACATAGCCAACTATGAGTCAGGTGCATGCATGGCAGCTCAAGAACATGTGTGGATGACAAAAGAACTATTTCTGAATTGGCTGCAACATTTTGCTGCATCTATCCTCGGAGGGGTTTCACCTACCAACAGAGCTCTTCTAATTTTTGATGGTCATGGCAGCCATGTTGCCTTCAAGACCATCAAGGAAGCACGTCATTTAGGGATTGACCTCATCACCCTCCCAACACATACAAGCCATAGATTGCAGCCACTAGATGTGAGTATTTTTTCACCATTCAAAAACTATTTCAAAAAGCAAAGGTCTGCATGGATGGCAAGCCACCCGCAAATAGAAATTGGAAGAGAAGAGTTGGCCACTCTTGCTAGCAAGGCATTAAAGTAGGCCTTGACCCCTGCTAATATAATTAGTGGGTTTAGAAGGACATGCATTTGGCCACTGAATAGGTCTGCGCTTCAAGAAGACACGAGGCCAAGTGATGGCTTCCAAGTATCAAATGCAGACAGTGAAGATTCTATGGGCAGTGCAGCAGAGAATCAGGCCTTCGCAGTGGAAGAGGATGCCAAGATAATTATAGTTGAATCCTTCTTGCAACTAGCTGGATATTCAGATGCACAAGTTGAGGAATTCATCAAAACATACAATAAAAGTGGAAGTGTACAAAATCCAATGGAAGTACAAGAAGAATGCACTGAAATGCCATGAAGTCAAATACTTTCTAATGCTGTTGAAACTATTTCTAATGCTGCTGTTACAGTTCCTAATGCTGTTGAAACTATTGATAATGCTGTTGTTACAGTTCGTAATGATGGTGATGTTGTTTCCAATGCTGCTGTTATAGTTCCTAATGCTAGTGATGTTGTTTCCAATGCTGCTGTTACACTTCCTAATGCTGGTGATGTTGTTTCCAATGTTGCTGTTACACTGTCTAATGCTGCTAATAGATTTCCTAATGCTGTTGATACAATTTGTAATATGGAAGGTCTTAGTTTGCCAAGTCAAGTTAGCCAACCAAAATGGATGGCTGAAGCTGCTAGAAACATGGGGATACAAACAAATTTTAGTCAGGTGGATGTCGGCCTTTCCATGCCTTCAGCACCAGATCATGATCTATCTGACATCATACACTACTTTACTATTGCATCAAATTGGGATCCACAAAATGAGGACATTGTAGAAGAAGAAGAATGCATAGGTGATTTGGAACCAGATTATGTGCCTTGCACCAAGATAGTGAGTTCAGCGATAGCCAATTAGTCGATTTCTCAAGCTCCCGATTCGAAGGGTGCATGTAAGGGGTGGTAAGAATAAGACTAGGGTACTACGTTTAAGTAGGCAGTCTCAGATCTTAACATCTGATGCATACATTCAAATGCTCAACGAACAAGAGAGGGAGAAAGCTCGTCAAGAAGAGTTGCAGCTAAGGAAAAAGGAACAAATGTTGGAGAGGAAAGCGGAAAGAGAAGCCCAACAACAAGAGAAAGAGAGAAAAAAATTGGAAAGAGTGTTAAAAAAACAAAGAGCGACAGAGGAAAAATGGGAGAAGGAAATTCGGCGTGAGTAGGCAAAGAGTGCTCCGGGGACGAAGACAGCAAAAAAGAAAAGGAAAAAATCAGCAAATGACATACCATTGAGTACCCTGAATTCTCCTCTACCCGGGCAACATCCCATTCTAATGGACATGTTTGCCATCTTGAGCCCAGCTTTTGCAGCTCTAAGCAATCTGCAGGCAGGGTCTAGGCCAAGAAGCTCAAATGATTTGCTTGTAAATGGAGATTCTAATCAGGCTTTGCTTGCCCAGATTGTTGCATCACTACAGACTTTAACTGAGCCACTCAGTTTAACTCAAACTGCAAATGAATGTGCTGCTACAGAACTTGAACAGCCTATGCCTTTTCCTAGATTTATGGAGAATTAAAGAACTATTTTTTGGATAGAGATAGTTGACATTACTGAATTTTCTATGTGTACATCTGATTTAGTCATATCGTTATGTAAGATTTTGTGAAAAAAAGGAACAGATTGATGTAATATTTATATGTTTGTAACTGTTTTGGAAAAAAATCAAGAGTTAAATGGTTATTTTTGAAATATCTATGTGTTGATCTCATGTTTGTATGTTTGTATGACTCTAATTATTTTTGAAAAAAAAAAGACTTGAATGGTTTGTCAGCATGGTACTACAAGGAAATTTAAACTATTCAAAGGAACTTAAATTAAAGTATTGTAAATTAAAATATTATAAATTAAAGTTTAGTAAAGGAAAATGATTGAAAAGAACATAAAACCACTATGAAGAAAAACCTAAAGCCTAGTGGGTCATTACCCAAGTAAAGTCTTATAAGACTTTACCTGATTTGATTAAACCCAATCGAAGGTGTTTCTGAAAGTATTGACCATTGTTGTATGCCTGCAAACATATAAATGACAATCGAGATAGTAACGAACATACATCATAAAATAAAATCATTAAATTGAACTGACCAAAATATAACAATTGAAAAAGAAGACTGTATATAATAAGACATGACAACAAAATATTCCATCAGAGCAAAATATTCCATGAGTAGTGGTGTGTTAACAAACACAATTGCATAGTACAATTCGTCAACCAGTGTTTTAAGTAGAGTCTTATAAGACTTTACCTTCATCGAGTGCTCGCCTTGCAAGGTGCTCTACAAACCTCTCACATGCCTACAATCATAGAAATCAAAAGCCGGGTAGTCATCTGGGTAGTAACGAACAAACATCAAATCATCCAAATAATCTCACGCATTTGCCAAAGAAAATATGAACTGAAAATATGAATTTCATTCAGGCATATTATTTTAAATAATCACATACTATTGAAAAAGAAGATTGTATATAATAAGGCATGATAGCAAAATATTCCATCGGAGCCATCAGAGCAAAATATTCCATGAATAGTGGTGTGTTAACAAACACAAATGCATAGTACAATTCGTCATCCAGTGATGTAAGTAAAGCCTTATAAGACTTTACCTTCATAGAGAGTTCGCAATGCAAGGTGCTCTACAAACCTCTCACATGCCTGCAATCATAGAAATTATATGTCGGGTAGTCATTCGGGTAGTAACGAACAAACATCAAATCATCCAAATAAATTCAAGCAGTGCAATAATACAACTCTATATTGCAGACATATATAGTGATACATATACATATATGTATACATAATAAAAAATTACATGTATCTATATATGTGTATATATCATTTATATCCCAAGTTCACTAAAAAGACAACACACTTGATCATTTTTATAGTTACGGAGCATTAGAAATATGTTTATTAACACCCCACCATAAATCAAGTTGGTGGAGACTTTGAACTTACCCACCCATTTCCTAAACATATGGACTACAAACAAAACGTGTTTGAATTTATATAATTTATGCACACACATATAGAAATACATGTATAATATATACATGTATTCATATATTTGTATGTATATATATATATATATATATATATTAAATATTATTACATGTATTTATTTTTGAGGGTGCATTATAAATGTTTAAGGGTTTCAACATTTTCTAGCATATAGATGTGCTGCAATTGTAAAATTCTTAAATCTTAAGTACCAGATAGGTTTTGCATTGATCCTTCAGGAAATTTATGCTAAAAACAATGTCTACGTTGCATAATGTTCCTCTTATAATGGATGCGAATTTGAAAAAGGAATGCATTGAAATTGGTTGTTGAGTTTAAATTTGATTAAATGCGTAGAAGCTATTGTATTCGATGATATGATAAGTAGAATTGAATTTGATTAATGTTGAAATCTTAAGTACCATACTGAAATGTTAACACTGTCTAGGCTGCATATGTCTATAGATATACATATGTCTATCAATATGCATATGTCTATCTATAGATATACATATGTATATCAATATACATATGTCTATCTATAGATATAGAAATGTATATAAATATGTCTATCAATATACATATGTCTATAGATATACAGATATGTAAATAGATATGTATACAGATATGTAGATATGTATACATATGTATAATCAGTACCAGAAGTGAATTGTAGAAAAAATGGCATCCTTAGTGCAATGACTAAAAATAGATTGAGACATCATTATAGATATGTATAATCCATTCAATGAAGTTACCCATGCAACAAACAACTAGAAAAGATGTAGTAAAATTCAGCAAACAAATTAGACTAATCTTTCGAACATGTATATCTAGAATTGTACAAATGTTGAAATGTTAAGGACTAGCTTGAAATGTTTCCATTGTCTACACTGCATATGTCGATACATATACATATGTATATCAATATACATATGTCTATAGATCTACATATGTCTATAGATATGTAGATATGTATAGAGATATACATGTCTATCTATAAACACATGTCTATAGATATACATATGTATATAGATAGACATGTATATATAGATAGACTTGTATATATATACAGTACATTAACAGTCTAATCCGAATATATGTAGAAGGTTTTTATATAAACCCTGGATAGATTATATAAAATAAAACCCTCAATGTATTATATTACAACATAGTAAAACAGTTGTAAATATTTAATGTAACAATAATTAATAAATATTATTCGGACAAAACTAAGAAGAATCTGACTGTAAAAATATTAATGAGACAAAGCTGTAGGATTGAAAACATTTGAAACATTCATATAATGAAACCCTATTAACAGATACATTAAATTCATATTAACAGATACTAATGTTTGTATCCCCATGTTTCTAGTAGCTTCAGCCATCCATTCTAGTTGGCTAACTTGACTTGGCAAACTTAGACCTTCCATATTACAAATTGTATCAACAGCATTAGACAATGTATCAATAGGATTGGCAAACTAAGACCTTCCATATTACAAATTGCATCAACAACATTAGACATTGTATCAGCAACATTGGAAACAACATCACCAGCATTGGAAACAACATCACATCAGCATTAGAAATAGTTTCAGTAGCATTAGGAACTATAACAACAGTATTATTTAGTGGCCAAATGCCTGTCCTTCTGAACCCACTATATATATATTACATTAACAGACATGATTTAATATATTGAATGATTTAACAGACATGATTTACGAGACAACATGCATGTTAACGTGTTTGCTTAGGCACGAATGGAAAACAACATTAAATCCATTCAATGTTCGTTCGGGTCCGAATACATATTCCACTTTCCACCAAAAAGTTAATCATTTTACCGACTACTTTCCCTGTTCTCAACGGTGTGATGGAAAGTATTTCTAGATATGTATACATGTATACAGATATGTATACATATGTATAATCAGTACCAGATATGTTGACAGTGAACCCTCAAAAATAATGACACCCTTAATCGTTGACAATGAACCCTCAAAAATATATACCCATTAAAATATACAAACCCATTTGTATGTATAAAAAAAAAAACCCTCATTATATAACAGTCTAAATTATCACAAGACAAAATAATGAAACCCTTAACCGTTAACAATGAACACTGAAAAGTATATACCCATAAAAATATACGACACCATTTGTATGTATAACAAAAAACCATTATTATACAACAATATATTCTTCTGTACAGTGAAATTATCACAAGACAAGGGTTGCCTCAGACAAAATAATGAAAAATTGAAAGTAAATTACATAGCAGTACCCAAATCACGGGTAGCATGAGAGAAAAATGAAGATAAACAATTGTATACCAGTATAGTCTTCAGTATAGATATGTTTAGGAAATACACGACCCCATTTGTATGTATAACAATAAACCATCATTATACAACAGTATATTCTTCTGTATAGTGAAATTATCACAAGACAAAATAATGAAACCCTTAACCGTGGACAATGAACACTAAAAAATATATACCCATCAAAATATCAGAACCCATTTGTATGTATAACCAAAAACCCTCATTATATAACAGTATATTCTTCTGTACAGTGAAATTATCACGAAGACAAAATAATGAAACCTTTAACCGTTGACAATGAACACTAAAAAATATATACCCATAAAAATATACGACCCCATTTGTATGTATACCAAAAAACCATCATTATACAACAATATATTCTTCTGTACAGTGAAATTATCACAAGACAAGGGTTGCCTCAGACAAAATAATGAAAAATTGAAAGTAAATTACACAACAGTACCCAAATCACGGGTAGCATGAGAGAAAAACAAAGATAAATGATTGCATACCAGTATAGTCTTCAGTATAGATATGTTTAGGAAATATACGACCCCATTTGTATGTATAACAAAAAACCATCATTATACAATAGTATATTCTTCTGTATAGTGAAATTATCACAAGACAAAATAATGAAACCTTAACCGTGGACAATGAACCCTAAAAAATATATACCCATCAAAATATTAGAACCCATTTGTATGTATAACCAAAAACCCTCGTTATATAACAATATATTTTTTGTACAGTAAAATTATCACAAAGACAAAATAATGAAACCCTTAACTATTGACAATGAACACTAAAAAGTATATACCCATAAAAATATACGACCCCATTTGTATGTATAACAAAAAAACCATCATTATATAATAGTATATTCTTCTGTACAGTGAAAAAAGTAACTATTAATATATGTATATATTACAACGATCCAACAACTTGCTGTCAATTTTATATGAAAACACGGCAAATGCTTTTTAGAAAACTAGGTATTTAGAGAAGCTAATTTGTTTTCGCAGTTGTTAAAAATAGACTATATTAATACCCTGGCCAGTAAAAATTTATATAGGAAACTAAAATTCGAATTCCTTTTAACTGTTTCAATAGTTTTAATAACATTTTTTTACATGTTTCCGTTGATTTATTATTCCAAATTGTATTTGGAATAAAGGAGAGTTGGATTGTATAACTTACGTAAGTGTGATTTGTTTTTGCAAAGTAGCAATAGTCCTAGTAGTGTCACATCCCTTCAAACCCATGTTTTGCTAAGATCCTTGAGGTCTCGATCTAATTTGGACAAAGGCAAAAACCTTTATGTTTTGATCTCCAAACATAATACATTTATTTGAATGTGGTGATGGTTTAAACTATGAATGTTAAGGTCTTAATAGTTTTGTTAATTAATGGTGTCTTTATAACTTGTTTTGTTGATTAAATTATGAATATTGTGGTTTAAATATCTTTACTCTCAACATGATAGCATAGCATAGTAGGATCGGTGATTAAATTTGAAACTAACTAGATAGTAATGCTCGTGTGTTGAATTGTGTATGAAGAACTTGACTGGGTTTTACAGGTACAGGCCTACAAAACAAAGCAAGCTCAATGGTTCAACCAAGAGGTGTATTCTGTTGTCAAACTGACCTTACTCGAGACCTTGTATATCAAGTCAATTTAGGAGATATCCAAGTGTATGTGCCGCAAGAACCAAGTCTATCTTGATGGTTGGGGCTTAATTAACGAAACACATATGTTCTCCTAATGGTTTGAGGAGTCAGTTTCATAATGACCTTGCTTGGCAACTAGTCGGGTATCGATTACCCTAGCCTGGCTAATTGACCTCTGTGTTTAGACAAGCCTCTAATTAGACAAGAACAATAACATTATTTCAATAATAATACTCTACCAAACAAATATTTTCATAGCTTAAAGGAGTAACATAAATGCATAAATAAATAAATAAATAAATAGAAGAAATGTCTATAGCTTAATTGTAAGCATGTTTATCAAAATGCTATCCATCGAATAAAAGGGGAAAAAGCATATGTTGGAAGGGCAAATGGAAAGAGGGCGCAAGTAGAGGGAACACAAAAATTAATGGCGAATAGGGAGTTAATGGTGTTATGGACAAGGAGAAGGCCATGCCATTATTGAGGTATGGCATCCCTATTTCCTCCCTCAATGATCTCATGGCCAAAAGGATGAATGGCGCATTGGGGAGGGGGAGATTAGCAATTAAATGCAAGAGGTGACTCATTTTGAGGAAGGAGAAAAAAGGAAAGCATAGAGTAGAGGAAAAGGCGACTGGTAGAGCTGATTAGGGAGGAAGGAGAGCAAAAATTTAACAAGAGGGAAGCTTTCACAGGTAAATCTGCCCCTTTTTGTTTATAAGCATTTCATATAGTTTTTTATAAGGATGTATGATGGGATATTTTGCACTAAATCCTTTTATGTTGCCTGCCTTCTCTGCTTGTAGGCATCCTAGGGTTAAAATCCCCCATTTAGTGTGCAAAAAGGTTGAAGGGATGGGGATTATAATATTAGAACCCAGTCCCTCTTTTACATGCTCTCCTTGAATGTTAGAAGATGGTTTGACAATGGTATGCAAATGAGGTATGAAATTGTTTGACAAAATGGCTCAAAGACTTATGTGGACTTTAGCAAATGCCTTGCAGCTGGCTTGCACATAAACAGAGTTGAAGTAGGCAGATAAACCTTTAGGAAATTTTTACATGTAGAATACCAAGACAACTCATGTAAATTGTCATTACTGTTAATGTAAATAGTGACTTTATCTAATTAGTTAACTTTTAGTCTGCCTAGTTGAAAGTCCTATTCACACTTGTTAAGTTCACTTGGGGACTTTTTAGACTTTTGTCTCAACTCATATGGTTGAGATGTGTCATCATCCTTTTGAGACACCTATTGCATATTTACTTGCCACTTGTTCAAACACTTTTCATTTGAGCTTACAAGTGTGGCACTTTTAGAAGGGTAGTCAGTCATTGATTCCTACCTTCCTACCTCCTCTCTCATGCCTATTTATACAAGGCATATTGTACATTTTTACTTAACTTTTGAATATATGGTATTGGCTTATTTTGTGCAATTTAGCTTGTGGAAGAGATTCTAGTTCTTGTTGGCTGATCTTGGCTGCTCCAACATGGTATCATAGCCATGCTAGCAAAACCTTTCCCATTAAGCAAATTTCACACCTAACCTTGTCAAGAGTTCATCATGTAGCCAAAGGGACCTCACTATTAAGTCTAGAAGGCCCAAGACAGGTTCTTCAAGCACTCTGCTCGGCCCTAGTTTTTTGGATCTGCAACCCTCTTTTGGCCGGCTCGACTTGTTATTTAGCCTCGATGGCCCCTGGCTGACCTCACACTAATCCAGGCCCAACGACTCCCTCTGAGCAAACTCGGCCTCTAAGGATGGCTTCCTCCTGTTCAAGTCGCTTCATCAGGCAGTCCCTGCTCATTTATCAGCTCAATAAGATCCTTTTGGTTGCTCACATCAGGTGCCTTGATCACTGCCTCTGCGTCTGAACCCTTGTCATTTGTTTTGGCTCAGGGTTTCAGCCTCCTTTCAGTCCCAAAGAGCCCTACTTTAGTTTTGAGCCATGTTGTTTCATCAATGGCCTCAACACAAATCAGACTGACTCTAACCTCTCAGCTCCAGTGACTCTATGTTCGATTTGGGATCTTGGCTTGTTTTGAGCTCCTTGCATTTGACGCCTGCATTCAAACAGGCCCGTCTTCCAACCCCGGCCACTTAGGATTTTGCAAGTAATTCAGCCCCTTATCAGGCGATCTCTACTCGTGGTCAACTCCTGCAACAGTAATTCCAATTTTTTGAGTCTTATTTTGGACTCTTTGTCCTCGATCTGTTCCTGTGGGCCGCCATTCTTCACTCATGTTCGTGGTTTGTCACAGGTAGTTAATCCAGCTCATGGCCACAGTTAATGTCTTCACTATCTTTGAAGATCGCGAGTTTATCACTATTACGGTTTTTTTGTTCTTTGTTTACTATAGTTACACATAACATTTAATGTCACACTTATTGTACTCAAAGCAAACAATGTAGCACTAACCACTAGATGTTAGCAAACACTATTTATTGCAACTATTAACACTTTATGCTAACCTTCATGTAAACGCTAAGCAAACTGCTATTTGACATTTTCTACCAAGATAGACCATCAGGGGCCTTGTAACTTGCTAAAGGAGGCCGTTTTTTTCATTTTGCCATAACTTTCACCCACGGAGGCATTTTTTATTAAATTTATAGTCAACGTAAAGGTATTTACGTCCTCTTCAACATAGCATCCAGAGGATTCTCAAATTGTGTTGTTTTAACACTTCTTTTAGCCTTCAAAGTCAACTATAAGCATAATTTTTGATGGGGCATAACTTTCACCCTGATTATCGAAAATTCACAAACTTCTTTTTTAAAGTTATCAGAATTTCACAAGGAATTTATTAGTGCAAGTAAAATTCAGTTTTGGTAAGGCTTTTTTCAAAATTTGTAAAAATCTTTGTTGTTATAAACAGACAGTTTAGCTTTCCAAACTTGCACAAATTTGATCATGTCTCTCACACATAATCCCTTCCATTTGAATATTCTCAATAAACCTCGTAATAAATGAAAATCAAATGTAGATATTGTAGGATGAAAAGGCATACAACAGAAGAATGTATTCCTCGTCAACTCAATGAAATGAAACAAAATAGTCATGATTATTGTATTGCTATAGATCATTATAAAGCACTTGTAGAAAAATCATCTACTCTCACTCAACCAACTTGCGAGACACCATCATTTGGGGATGAACAATCTAGTCAGTTGACACATTTTAGGCCATCAAATTTAGGCCCTGGATCCATCTGTAAACACATTTTCTCAAATGAATCTGGGTCGTCAAAAATGAATTGAGACCGATATTGCCCTATAGAATTTTGTTCAATTGATTAGTTGGATCTTGCCCTCGGGACTCTAAATTGAAGCTGCAAAGCTTCCAGGGTTATTATTTAACTATATTTCAAGGCTTGGCTTATCATACTAACAGTAGGGCATCAGGTTTTAATTTCCACTAGTAATATGGAGTCAAACTGACGGTCTAAACAGTCCACCACATCATAAAATAATTGAAAAAAAACTTTCCCACGAGACACGTGCCATTCCTGCGCATCATCGCAGCTTCGAAAGAGATGGTCCTTTACTAACACGCGATCATGCAATATCACTTCAACGTGGACTAATATCGCAAGCTTGCGGAGCCTTGATCTTCATTTAGCTTTTATCATTGCCACGTATCATTTAACCTAAATTGCATGGAACATCCATCCCATTCTGGAAACATTCATTGTCGTTGTGGGATTCAATAGGGTTGCCGCTCAGTTAGGGTAGTCAATGAATATTGTCACCATTATTCTATAACCATGAAAAAATCTGTAGTTGCTTCCCATTGTTTGCATTAACCCTGAGCAAAATATACACAAGACGAGCAACTCTGAATAGATAGAAAATTGCAAAATGCGCGCGCAGTGAAATATAAGGAAACTTCGTGGGTTTGTCTTTGAAATCTAATAGAGCAATTTTCGTACAAAGGAGGATTCTGAACTGAGCCGTCAATCATCAACATACAAATCTTGAGTTTAAGTATTCTAAAGCAAGCCCTTAGATATAGCTTTGCAGCCATCTCAATATTGGCAGAGGTGCCAATGAAATGCTTTTCAACTGACTGTAAACTGCTCTCCTGTTTAATGTATTTTTTCCTCTAGTTTTGATCTATTATCTTTCATCAAGGTCATGACAAAGAATGCATAAATTCAACCCATTCCCTTAAGTAACAACGATCTCCTCATCAACATGAAACCAAATGAAAAAATAGATCTCTGGTTACTGGTGTTCGATCCTTATTTTCTCCTTGTTAATGTTGTTTTCAGATTGCCGATAACGACCTCCCTATTGCGAGGAGGACCGAACACCAATGGTAAATAGTCATCTGTATCACATTCAAACTTAAACCTTTTAAAGTGTTCTTCAGTGAGCTTCGACCCACAAGCCTCACATATGTAACTTCACTTATCTTTTTGGAGTTGTACACAACCCAATAGCGCCTATGGGAATCTTTATAAAACTTTCATGTGGCTTTAGCAGATGTAAAGTTTACAAATGCATACCTAGTATTCCACTTATTCATGGGCGGGTACACAAAGTTGTAAGCTGAGTGGGATTCATTTGCATTTGTGATGTATTGGTTCCACAACATGCAGTGGTAGTCGAGTATTTTCAGGAGCATATTTTTGACAAAACTAATCTCTCGGAGACAAAATTTTGCTCAGACCATCAGATGGAACATAAAGAGCCCTCATGATTGGGGTGGACAAGGCACCTTATTCACATGGTTGGGATGTTTTGCACCTCTACTTCAAGAACTACTGGATTCTAGAACCCAAGCAGCACTATTGTTGAAGGCTATATCTTCCGATCCATATATATGATTAGGAACTCCTTGTTTACTTGTTAATATTCCATTGGTTATAATTGAGCCTATGATATTCATTTGATGTGTAATAAGAGCTAAACTCAAACTATAGTCAAAGATAGCCACCAACTATGATTGTTGAACTATGATTAAAATAATGATGTTTGAGGTAAGTCTGCATTGCTGGCCTGAATTACATAACAATAGCTTTAGTGGGGACTACTTCTAGGAAGGTGATGCTATAACTGACTTGGGCAATGACAGTACTGGGAATGATTCTTTAGAGGTAAAAGGCACCTGAATTCCACTATTTGAATACATTATTGAGATGCATAGGCAGGGTAGCAAACACAAAACCAGTAAGATCTTAGAATGGTTCGTTGTTTAATAAAAAAATAAAAAATTAGAAACAAATACTATCATAAATATTTACCATGGGTTGTGTATTAAGAATTATTATGTACTACCTGATCTTGCTAAACAAAGAAAATTGTTTTGTGATTATGTCAATGGAGTACACATTCAAACTATGATCATTTGGTTAAATATTCACCCATGTGGAATTTAGTAATCCTATATGGGGGCAGAAATACTTACCTTTTGAGCTAATAAAAAAAAAATTGTAACCTTTGTGGTCACTACAAGTAGATGTAATATTCCTTTATAATAATCTCTCTCTAGTTAAACTAATTTTGTTGGTCTGAATTTTTGGACAAAATCACACCTACAATTGTGCCCTTTCATTGTAGTCTCATTTTTTTCCACAATCACATTTGTGGCATTTAAAAGCTATAAACTCTTGATTTGAATCAAAGTGACCTAGACTCTATCCTTAAATGTGGCAACTTCGAGCCCATTCATACAATTAGAGATCTAAGTCAACAAACAACAATTATTCTTTTGAATAAAGTCAACTTGGATTAAGCACAAAATAAATTTATATTTTGTGAGACAAAATCAAGCCAACAGTTCCATCCAAAGGACAAGACTTCACTCACAAATATGAGTTGATAAACTTCCAATAAATATTGAAAATTTAAATGAGAGGATAGAGAGGCTGAGCTCTAAAACTAATGATAGGTAATGACTATTGATGATATTATGAATTGATTCACTATTTCCAAAAAATTAATAGCTTCAATATACCAATTGTCTCAAAATCAAAACAGGCACAAAGAACTGTAAAGCTCAGTCTCAGGTGCTGTAGATTTGATCCCAACTGCCACTGATTTTAACTCTTCTTTTTTAATTATAGTTTTGCATTTATGCTTTACATCTCTACTTGTGCCTATTGCTAATATAGGTATGTAGATCTGAAATTTTGCTTAAATATCTACTTGTACCTATTACTAACATAGTTATGTAGCTCTGAAATTTTCTTTTGTTTTGAAAAAAATAATGATGTATTATGTATTTTTTTAGGCATTTTAGACGATTGGCATCAAGTCATAATATACAAAGAAAAGTAAGCAGAAATTTAAGTTACACTTCCATTGCAACATTATCATCCACATAGACTCACATATGACTATGTCCTTATAATCGGCATTGGTTGACGACACATAAGGAAAAACTAGGGCAGTTACTAAATGCAAGTGCCCTCAGATATTGGGCTCCAAAAATTACGGTTCTACAAACAGTGAAAGGATGTGGTGGAAAGTTACTTTCGAGGCGAAGTAATAATCAAGTTGGTGTATTATGTTTACTTTCCGCTAGACCAAGGGAGTCAATAGACAAACTTTTAGGGTTTTTCCTTTTTTAATACCTTGAGACTTCTCAAAAAAAAAAATAGTCAACTTCAATACAATTTATTTTAAGTCCATGCCATGCGGACTTCATGTGAGTAAAATTCCCGCATCTAGATATTTTTATTTGGAGCAAGGGAGAGGGGCCAGTAGCCGCCCACGCTTCAATAACCGCTATGTTTTTGTGCACCGTACGCCCCAATAATTTTTTTAAAAAGAACCATTACATGTAAAAAGAATACCTAGTAAATTAGCACATATGCACCAATACATGTTCACAACTGCATGAGTAATCTACCATTGCAAAAAATTAATACACATGCTCTTCCACTTGCATTTTCAAGCCAACTTGATGCAAATATGAGAACTTCCAATTTAAATATACACTTTATTGTTTTTATTACAATATGTCATGTTTATAAAAAACCACCCATTTGGACATCAAATAAAATCAAACTGGTCATATTCTCATACTTTTGTGCACAGCTATTGGTACCTAAGCTACCATAAACACACACCACCCCAATCCCAAAGGGTTGTTAATCACACATTCTCCCATACTTGCTATCACATCCCCCCCACTTGCTGTCACATTCTCCCATACTTGCTATCACATCCACCCCACTTGCTGTCACATTCTCCCACACTTGCTGTCACATCCACTTGCACCTGCACAAACACATAATGGTATCAGGGTCCCCATCCAGACAATTATTTAATAAAAAAATAAAATTAAACCAGTTTACATAAAAAAATGAGATTTGTAAATCACATCAATCGAATACAATAGCTCATACACATTTAATCAAATTCAAATCTCAACAACTGAGTTTAATTCTGTGTATCATAACATTGAATACAATAGCTTCTACGCACTTATTCAAATTCAAACTCACCAACCAAATTCAATGCATTTCTTTTTCAAATATCAATCCATTATAAGACGAACATTATGCAGCGTAGAGATTGTTTTAAGCTTAAATTTCCTGAAGGAGCGCTGCAAACCCTGTCTGCTGCCAAAAGAAATTTTGCAGATTTCCACATTAAGGTTTAGGTTGGTACTTCACCTTTACTTCACCTTCTTATATGAATGTTTTGAATGTTTTGAATCCTACAGCTTTGTCTCATTAATACTTTTACAGTAAGATTTTTCCTAGTTTTGTTTGAATAGTATTGTAATATAATATATTGAGGGTTTCATTTTATATAATCTATCCAGGGTTTATATAAAAAGCTTCTATATATATTCAGATTAGACTGTTAATGTACTGTATATATATACATGTCTATCTATATAGATATGTATATCTATAGACATATGTATATCTGTATACATATCTATACTGAAGACTATACTGGTATACAATCGTTTATCTTCATTTTTCTTTCATGCTACCCATGATTTGGGTACTGCTGTGTAATTTACTTTCAATTTTTCATTATTTTGTTTGAGGCAACCCTTGTCTTGTGATAATTTCACTGTATAGAAGAATATACTGTTATATAATGATGATTTTTTGTTATACATACAAATGGGGTCATATATTTTATGGGTATATACTTTTTAGTGTTCATTGTCAACGGTTAAGGGTTTCATTATTGTCTTGTGATTATTTAGACTGTTGTATAATGAGGGTTTTTTTTATACATACAAATGGGTTCGTACATTGGAGTGATTGGTGTATCGGCGAAGTAGAATATAAAGTAGCCGATAGCACTTTTCTTGCCGATAGGCAAGAAGCGTAGAGTCACCCATCGGGAAGAGTTGCGATGTCGGGGTGACAAGTTCGAAGACGACCGATGGTGATTTTCGTGCCGATAGGCAAGGAGTGTTGAACTTCACATCAGAGTGACTAAGACTTCGGAGAGATAAGTTGTAAAGTGGCCGACGGACAATGTGTTGCCGAAAAGGAAAGGAAGAGACCTGTTCACCGAGTCTAGGAACGGTTCCAAAAGGTTCAAGAGTTCAAAAATTTAATATTTGATCAATTGTTCGTTCCCGCTGTGCACTCCTCATCAGTTCGTATATTTTTAAGGGTATATATTTTGCAGTGGCATTCTTGCCTATTATGACTAAGACAACCATTTCAGGTTGGCACTTAGCATATAATGGGTAGCTTCATTCAATAGATTAAATCATGTTATATATATATTTTGTTTGGTAAGTGTTGCCAGAGGGGGTAGCTCCCTTATATTAAAATTGAAACAAAATCATAAATTGGTGCATGCCCTTGCCACAAGGGGTGCAATTATGCTGGCAAATAAAAGACCACTATTGTAATCTAATAAATGTGCCTTTTAACACACTTCTAAATTCTCTCCTTTCTTCGAGATCTTAAAGTCATCAGATGCTTTTGATTTGATGAAGGAGTTTTCTTCCTCTTCACTGCTGTCCATCCTTGTTCTGATTCAGGGGGTTGCAAACTAAAGCTATTTTCTGCACTCCTACTTTCACTCTTATTGCTGGTTGTTGGATTAACTGATGAGATCTCAAGGTTCTTGTGCTGAGAGGTAGATTTCTCTGAGGGGGGTGGTGAGGTCTCCTTGGAGGCATGGTTTGGCACTTTATCAGTCATTATATCTTGAAAATGATCTTGATCAACAACTGGGTAGGTAGAATTCATAATTGGAGAAGTGGCAGCATTCTTCGCATCAGGGGGAGAGATAACATAATGGCTTGATTCCACCCCAAACCACCATGAGGGTTTCCGGATAGGGGCTGCATTGTTCTTTTCAACTCGTCTTCCACATTGTGTGGTAGCATGTTCAGTAGCAAAACATATCCGACACCTGAAGGAGATTCTTTCATAATCTATTGGTTGGCACCAGCCCCTGTTGCCAACTTTAAGGAAGATCTCGGTTGGGAGACCCTTTGAGACATCCATTTCGATGCAGAGACGAGCAAAAGTTGAATTTTCATATTTAATTGTTTCTTTTGAAATGCCTTGGAATTTTCCCAATCCATTTCCAATTGCCTTCAAACAATCAATTTCCCAAAACTGTAGGGCAAGGTAGGGTAGGCGTACCCACAGAAATGTTGTAGAAAATGTCTCTATTCGCGGATCAAACAAAGGGAACCACGGTTTCATGCATAAAAAGTCACCTTGGAAGGTCCACGGCCCTATGTTAAGTATCATTTCTTTGTCTTCCACAGATTCAAATTCCAAAATGAAGAAACCTCTTGCATAGGGGTAAATACTAATTTCTTCTTTTAGATATTCTTTCCAATTCGAGCTTATCCAGGAATGGAGATCACAGAGCTTTGGCCATACCTTCATAAATCTGCATATAAGGGCATGGGCTTGTAGATATTCTTCTCTATCACCAGCAAAATTGTCCAAACAAATCTCAGGACCGGGTGTTGAATGATGGATGCTGAAGGGGGGTTTTGTGTTACGCCACCATGAGAAAAGAGCTGCTCCGATTTCAGTGGCTTAGATCGCCCAGCACCCGTGCGAATACTGGACGAACCGATGGCATTACTGCTCAGAATTTTTTTAAAATTTAGGGCTCTGTCCGAGGGTTGATTTTCGCCAGAGAGAGGGTTTGGAGAAGTTTTTCCAGCCGCCGTACCTGAAATGGAGCCACAATCCAATGCCTTTCTGCCATGTTCTGAATTCTGGAGAGGGGAAGAGTGCTTTTGCTCAAGTTGGCGGGAGCATCCAAGTCCATCTGAAGTGCCAAAACGAGCAGGGTACGAAGGAGCAGGAGAAGACATTGCGGATAAAATCCAGAGCTTTAAAATCTAATAGTTTATATATATATATATATATATATATATATATATATATATATATATATATAAGGGTATATATTTTTTGGTTCATTGTCAACGGTTAAGAGTTTCATCATATCATTGTCAACGCTTAAGGGTTTCATTATATCAGGGTTTCGAATGCTTTGAATCCTACAGCTTTGTCTCTATAATAATTTTACAGTCAGATTCTTCCCAATTTTGACCGAATATATATCTAGATATCTCAATACATATCAGTATATTTGTATACATATCTATATATCTATAGACATATGTAGATCTATAGACATATGTATATTGATATACATATGTATATGTATAGACATATGCAGTGTAGACATTTCAAGCTGGTACTTAAAATTTCAACATTTTACAATTATAGATATACATGTTCGAAAGATTACTCCAATTTGTTTGCTAAATTTTACATCTTTTTCCAATTGTTTGCTGCATGGGAGATATACATGTTCCAAAGATTATTCCAATTTGTTTGTTAAATTTTACATCTTTTTCCAGTTGTTTGCTACATGGGAGATATACATGTTCGAAAGGTTACTCCAATTTGTTTGCTAAATTTTACTGCATCTTTTTCCAGTTGTTTGCTGCATGGGAGATATACATGTTCGAAAGATTACTCCAATTTGTTTGCTAAATTTTACATCTTTTTCCAATTGTTTGCTGCATGGGAGATATACATGTTCCAAAGATTATTCCAATTTGTTTGTTAAATTTTACATCTTTTTCCAGTTGTTTGCTACATGGGAGATATACATGTTCGAAAGGTTACTCCAATTTGTTTGCTAAATTTTACTGCATCTTTTTCCAGTTGTTTGCTGCATGGGAGATATACATGTTCGAAAGATTACTCCAATTTGTTTGCTAAATTTTACTACATCTTTTTCCAGTTGTTTGTTGCATGGGAGATACACATGTTCGAAAGATTACTCCAATTTGTTTGCTAAATTTTAATACATCTTTTTCCAGTTGTTTGCTACATGGGAGATATACATGTTCGAAAGATTACTCCAATTTGTTTGCTAAATTTTACTACATCTTTTCCAGTTGTTTGCTGCATGGGTAACTTCATTGAATGGATTAAATCGCGTCTGTTACTGTAGTGATTATATATTGGAAACACATATTGCTGAAACCCTCAACCATTGATAACAAGTCTAAAATGGAACAACACAATGGAACACGTTATGTTTGTCGTCCATGCCACTGCAATAATGATGCCTCAATCTATTTTCAGTCATTGCACTAAGGATGCCATTTTGTCTACAAATCACTTCTGGTACTGATTATACATATCTGTATACATATCTATATACATATCTAGAAATACTTTCCAGCGCACCGTTGAGAACAGGGAAAGTAGTCAGTAAAATGATTAACTTTTTGATGGAAAGTGGAGTATGTATTCAGACCCCAATGAACATTGAATGGATTTAATGTTGTTTCCCGTTTGCCTAAGCAAACACGTTACCATGCATGTTGTTTGTTAAATCATTCAATAGATTAAATCATGTCTGTTAATATCTCATATATATATATATATATATATGTACATAGATAGACAAATGTATATCTGTATACATATCTACATATCTGTATACACATGTGTATATCTATACATATCTGTATACATATCTGTATACATATTTGTATATCTATACATAGTCTAAAATGGAACAACACAATGAAACACTACAAAATGGAACACGTGATGGTTGTTGTCCATGCCACTGCAATAATGATGCCTCAATCTATTTTCAGTCATTGCACTAAGGATGCCATTTTTTCTACATATCATTTTGGTATTGATGATGTTAGCATTTCTTGCAGGTGTATAGATACTTATGGCTCGAGGTAAAAAGGGGAGGACTTCTGGAAGGAGGACAGTAAAAAAACCTGGGCGGTGCAAGTTTCCTAATGTGGTCTCGGGGGACGAAGATACACATACCACAGAACTAGATCATGTTGCAGTGGAATGTATATTTCCCTCCGCACATACAGAGGATTTGGAAACCAATACAGATTGCCTTCAAACTACTGCTGTGGAAACAGGTTCTTCAAGGTTGAACAGAAGTATATGGACAAACAATGACATCCAAAGTGCTATGGCTGATGTTGAAGATAAACATATGTCAATTAGAGCAGCTGCAAAGAAATGGAGAGTGTCTACTAGCAATTTGAGGGCCTGGTTACTAGGTCTCACGAGCACCAAACGTAGGGGGCCACTAACCATCCTGACTGATGAGGAGGAGGCAAAAATAGTTCAATGGTGCAAGGACATGGCCGACATAGGCCATGGGCTTGAAATTTCACAGCTGAAATCTACTGTGGCAAAGGTCATTCAGTCTAGGCCAAATCCTTTCATAGATGGGATGCCAGGGAGGTCATGGTGGGAGGGATTTAGGAAAAGGCATCCAGATCTAACTATTCGCACTGCACAGGGTGTGGATACCGATAGAGCCATTATGCTAAGGCCAAGCATAGTAAATTCATTCTACGACAATCTAAAAAATCTTTACAAGACACATAAGTATGGGTCCAGCAGAATATGGAACTACGACGAAACTGGGGTACAAGCTGGCATGAACTGTGGAATGCGGGTAATAGCAAAATTGGGATCCCGTTGTGTGTCCCACCTCATTTCAAAAAGTAGGGAGTGGATTACTATTTTGGAATGTGTTAGTGCATCAGGTTGCAGTATACCTGGTTTTTATCTATTTAAATCCAAAAGGCGTATCAGAAACTACATAGCCAACTGTGAACCGGGTGCATGCATGGCAGCTCAAGAACATGTGTGGATGACGAAAGAACTATTTCTGAATTGGCTGCAACATTTTGCTGCATCTATCCCCGGAGGGGTTTCACCAACCAACAGAGCTCTTCTAATTTTTGATAGTCATGGCAGCCATGTTGCCTTCAAGACCATAGAGGAAGCACGTCATTTAGGGATTGACCTCATCACCCTTCCAACACATACAAGCCATAGATTGCAGCCACTAGATGTGAGTATTTTTTCACCATTCAAAAACTATTTCAAAAAGAAAAGGTCTGCATGGATGGCAAGCCACCCACAAATAGAAATTGGAAGAGAAGAGTTGGCCACTCTTGCTAGCAAGGCATTCAAGCAAGCCTTGACCCCTGCTAATATAATTAGTGGGTTTAGAAGGACAGGCATTTGGCCACTGAATAGGTCTGCGCTTCAAGAAGACATGAGGCCAAGTGATGGCTTCCAAGTATCAAATGAAGACAGTGAAGATTCTATGGCCACTGCACCAGAGAATCAGGCCTTCGCAGTGGAAGAGGATGCCAAGATAATTGCAGTTGAAACCTTATTGCAATTCGCTGGATATTCAGATGCACAAGTTGAGGAATTCATCAAAACATACAATAAAAGTGGAAGTGTATAGAATCTAATGGAAGTACAAGAAGGATGCATTGAAATGCCAGGAAGTCAAACAGTTTCTAATGTTGCTGATATTCTACAGCCACATCATAATGTTGCTGTTACAGTTTCTAATGTTGTTGTTACAGTTCCTAATGTTGTTGTTATAGTTCCTAATGCTGCTGAAACTATTGATAATGCTGCTGTTACAGTTCCTAATGCTGCTGAAACTATTGATAATGTTGTTGTTATAGTTCCTAATGCTGGTGATGTTGTTTTCAATGCTGCTGATACAATGTCTAATGCTGCTAATAGATTTCCTAATGCTGTTGATACAATTTGTAATATGGAAGGTCTTAGTTTGCCAAGTCAAGTTAGCCAACCAGAATGGATGGCTGAAGCTGCTAGAAACATGGGGATACAAATAAATTTTAATCAGGTGGATGTCGGCCTTTCAATGCCTTCACCACCAGATCATGATCCATTTTACATCATACACTACTTCACTACTGCATCAAATTGGGATCTACAAAACGAGGACATTGCAGAAGAAGAAGAAGAATGCATAGGTGATTTGGAACTAGATTATGTGCTTTGCACCCAAGATAGCGAGTTTCAGCCATAGGGAGTTAGTCGATTTCTCAAGCTCCCGGTTCGAAGGGTACAGGCAAGGGGTGGTAAGAATAAGATTGGGGTACTACGTTTAAGTAGGCAGTCCCAGATCTTAACATTTGATGCATACTGTTGGTTTTTCTTTTGAATCAGCATTAGGGTTTGCCAGTTCTAATGCACAGGCAGATTCAGCCAACTAAATACAGGAGGTTGCGTGAGCTCCTCCCCTTCACTTCTAGTTCTGCTGCACCAAGGGGGGTGTCCCTATTTGATAAAAGTATAACCTTGACTAGCTCAATGACAGAAGGATATAACTTGACAGCAACAGACAGAATACTCTCATGTAAGGACCAAGATTTGTGTAACAAATCACAAGGGTGGCAACGTTCTTGGACATAATGTCTGGTTAGGGATGAGAGCATGCAGGGGTTTCCTACTCCTAATCCTACAACTAACAGGTGGAAGGATGAAATGGTTTGAAATGATGTTTGGAGTTATGAGACTTTCCTAGACCCATTGAATAGACAGATTCCCAAACCAGTGCCTTATTTGGGCAGCAGAGTCATATCTAAAAATGTAAATGTCTCCCCATGACAACACTAATTCATATCCAGAGGACCTGAGAAGAATGCTACTGCCTAACAACATGTCCAAGAAAGAGTATTACTTATGATCATGCTTAACAGATCCTATGATGCAATCTATTTTCCTTTGTATCTGATCAAAAGCCTATTTAACCACTCCTTGAGTAGACGCAATAAATCAGACACACAGTATGCAAATACTGAAAAACTTAGAAGCCCTTGACAACCTTGTTTGAAAGGAAAACAAATGACATACAGGAGACAATCAGAAACAATACACACACAGGTGTTTTTCATTTAAAATCAATCTGCATAGAAAGTCATCACAGAGAAAATTATCATTTACAAGATAAGATAGATTAGTACACCAGACTAAGGACCGAGTCTGTAGCAAAAAATGCCTTTCAAAATGTGAACACCTTATGTTCAGAGCCAGAGCAGAAAGCCCAAAAAACATCCAACCACTAAAATGAGTAACACTTCCTGCTTAAAAATAGCCAGAGGGAAGCGTACTCAGCATTAATTACATGGCCAAAATTTAAAAATCTGCCAGATACATCCATCAGAAAGAATGGCGCTCAAAAGTTATTGTTGCAACAGACAAGAGAGTAGACAAGGGTAGCCTCGAGCTCTGTGCCACCATTTGGAAGTCATCATGCCAAAAATTGGGTACATGACTGTTCAACAACTCGCCCACGCCTCAGCACAGTCGCCATTGATGGCTCAACCACCCGCAGCCAGTGAGATAACTGTTGCAGCTTTCGAACAGAAGTTTCCTGCCAAAACACATTACGTTCAAAGTTCAAATTAGGCAGGAAAATAATCCCACATGTATGCCATGGAGACCACCTTATCACTTTATAAACGCGGCCACATGCATAATAGGTGTTGAGCATTTTGCCGCACTCGACACACGACCTTTCGCCAAAAGCCCATCGGCCAAACTTCTACCATCGGCCAAGCTCAAATCTCCTTCGCCGACATACATTGTTATACCGATAACACTTTGGCCTCCCACTTCTCCTTCCGTCAGTGTTGAACCATTGGCTAGGTTCAGACGAGAAGTTCAACCCGACGGTTCAACGCCGATACCCCTTGTCGGCAACACAAATGTAACCCCGCGAACCCATTGAACCAATGAACCGGTTCAACCCGATGGTTCAACGCTGAGTTTCAAACATCAAAACAATACTCCATCGGCAAAACGCTTCGGCCGAGACCAAAATCACAAAGCATCGAACCATTGAACCTTGAACCATTGAGAAAAGGGTTCAAGCGGGAGGTTCAACGATGCACCATTTACGCAAAGTAAATGCAAGATATGACCCGTTAGAAGAAAAATGAACTTCAAACCGTTGAACCATTGAACTTTGAGAAAAAGGGGTTCAAGTTCAAACTGAAAGTTCGAAGACACAAAAACAAACTCATGCCAATGGAGAAAACATGAAGACCCCTTCCTCAAGAAAGATGATGCGGATGCTGCAAAACACTGAAGGGGTGCCAAAACTTAGAACTTTTTTGGATTTTTTGGGAAGGTGCCTGCATGAAAATTGCTCAGAAACTGACAGTCAATTCAGGCACCAACACATACATTGAAATGCTCAACGAACAAGAGAGGGAGAAAGCTTGTCAGGAAGAGTTGCAACTAAGGAAAAATGAACAAATGTTGGAGAGGAAAGCCGAAAAAGAAGCCCAACAACAAGAGAAAGAGAGAAAAAAATTGGAAAGAGTGTTAAAAAAACAAAGAGTGGCAGAGGAAAAATGGGAGAAGGAAATTCAGTGTGAGCAGGCAAAGAGTGCTCCGGGGACGAAGACAACAAAAAAGAAAGGGAAAAAATCAGCAAATGAGAGACCATTAAGTACCCCGAATTCTCCTCTACCAGGGCAACATCCCATTCTAATGGACATGTTTGCCATCTTGAGCCTAGCTCTAAGCAATTTGCAGGCAGGGTCTAGCCCAGGAAGCTCAAATGAGTTGCTGGTAAATGGAGATTCTAATCAGGCTTTGCTTGCCCAGATTGCTGCATCACTACAAACAATAACTGATCCACTCAGTTTAACTCGGACTACAAATGAATGTGTTGTTACAGAACCTGAACAGCCTATTCCTTTTCCTGGATTTATGGAGAATTGAAGAACTTCTTTTTGGATGGAAATAGTTGACATTAGTGAAATTTCTATGTGTACATCTGATTTAGTCATATCGTTATGTAATATTTTGTGAAAAAAAGAACAGATTGATGTAATGTTTATATGTTTGTAACTGTTTTAGAAAAAAAAGCAACAGATTGATGTCATGTCTATCTATTGATCTTTTTGTAATATTTTGTGAAAAAGGAACAGATCGATGTCATGTTTATATGTTTGTAACTGTTTTGGAAAAAAATCAAGAGTTAGATGGTTATTTCTGAAATATCTGTGTTGATCACATGTTTCTATGTTTGTATGTTTGTATGACTAACTATTTTTGGAAAAAAAATATGATTTGAATGGTTTGTTAGCATGGTACTACAAGTTGTCTACATAATTTGCACTGAAATAACATGTTTTAACATTCTGTTCACATAATTCTACCTTAATTGAAATCATTAAAGCATCCAAGTAAATGTAGTTCCATTTAAGCAACAAGAAAATTTAAACTATTCAAAAGAACCTAAATTAAAATATTGTAAATTAAAGTTTAGTAAAGGAAAATGATTGAAAAGAACATAAAACTACTATGAAGAAAAACCTAAAGCCTAGTGGGTCATTGCCCGAGTAAAGTCTTATAAGACTTTACCTAAATTGATTAAACCCAATCAAAGGCATTCTAGAAAGCACTAACCATGGTTGTATGCCTGCAAACATATAAATGATAATCGAGGCAATAACGAACATACATCATAAAACAAAATCATTAAATTGAACTGACCAAAATATAATAATTGAAAAAGAAGACTGCATATAATAAGGTATGAGAGCAAATTATTCCATCGGAGCCATCAGAGCAAAATATTCCATGAGTAGTGGTGTGTTAACAAACACAATTGCATAGTACAATTCGTCAACCAGTGTTTTAAGTAAAGTCTTATAAGACTTTGCCTTCATCGAGTGCTCGCCTTGCAAGGTGCTCTATAAACCTCTCACATGCCTACAATCATAGAAATCAAAAGTCAGGTAGTCATCCAGGTAGTAATGAACAAACATCAAATCATCCAAATAATCTCATGCATTTGCAAAAGAAAATATGAACTGCATTCAGGCATATTATTTTAAATAATCACATACAATTGCAAAAGAAGACTATAATATTGTAGCAGAGCAAAATATTCCATCAGAGCCATCAGAGAAAAATATTCCATGAATAGTGGTGTGTTAATAAACACAAATGCATTGTACAATTCGTCAACTAGTGATGTAAGTAAAGCCTTGTAAGACTTTACCTTCATCGAGTGTTCGCAATGTAAGGTGCTCTACAAACCTCTCACATCCCTGCAATCATAGAAATTATATGTCGGGTAGTCATCCGGGTAGTAACGAACAAACATCAAATCATTCAAATAAATTCAAGCAGTGCAATGATACAACTATATATTGCAGACATATATAATGATACATATATATATATATGTATACATAATAAAAATTTACATGTATCCATATATGTGTATATATTATTTATATCCACTCCTCCACTAAAAAGGCAACACACTTGATCACTTTTATAGTTAAGAGTAGGTTAAAAATATGTTTATTAACACCCCACCATAAATCAAGTTGGTGGAGCCTTCGAATTTACCCACCCATTTCCTAAACATATGGACTACAAACATAACGTGTTCGAATTTATATAATTTATGCACACACATATAGAAATATATGTATAATATATACATGTATTCATATATTTGTATGTATATATATATTAAATATTATGACATGTATTTATTTTTGAGGGTGCATTATAAACGTTTGAGGGTTTCAACAATTTCTAGCATATAGATGTGTTGCAATTGTAAAATTCTTAAATGTTAAGTATCAGACAGGTTTTGCAGTGATCCTTCAAGAAATTTATGCTAAAAACAATGTCTATGCTGCATAATGTTCCTCTTATAATGGATCCGAATTTGAAAAAAGAATGCATTGAAATTGGTTGTTGAGTTTGAATTTGATTAAATGCGTAGATTCTATTGTATTCGATGATATGATAAGCATAATTGAATTTGATTGTTCAGTTTGAATGTTGAAATCTTAAGTACCAGACTGAAATGTTAACACTGTCTAGGCTGCATGTCTATAGATATACATATGTCTATCTATATACATATGTCTATCAATATACATATGCGAATAGGTCTCTTCCTTTCCTTTTCGGCAACATGTTCGTCGGCCACTTTACAACTTATCTCTTCGAAGTCTTAGTCACTCCGATGTGAGGTTCAACACTCCTTGCCTATCGGCAAGAAAATCACCATCGGTCATCTTCGAACTTGTCACCCCGACATCGCAACTCTTCTCGATGGGTGACTCTACGCTTCTTGCCTATTGGCAAGAAAAGTGCTATCGACTACTTTAGATTCTACTTCGCCGATACACCGATTACTCCAATGTACAAACCCATTTGTATGTATAAAAAAAACCCTCATTATATAACAGTATATTATTCTGTAAAGTGAAATTATCACAAGACAAGGGTTGCGTCAAACAAAATAATGACTAAAGTAGCAGACACGATTTAATCCATTCAATGAAGTTACCCATGCAGCGAACAACTGGAAAAGATGTAAAATTCAGCAAACAAATTGGACTAATCTTTCGAACATGTATATCTAGAATTGTAAAATGTTGAAATGTTAAGTACCAACTTGAAATGTTTCCATTGTCTATGTTGCATACGTCTATACATATACATATGTATATCAATATACATGTCTATAGATCTACATATGTCTAGATATACATATCTGTATATAGATATGTAGATATGTATAGAGATATACATATGTCTATCTATAAACACATGTCTATAGATATACATATGTATATAGATAGACATGTATATATAGATAGACTTGTATATACATACAATACATTAACAATCTAATCCGAATATATATAGAAGCTTTTTATATAAACCCTGGATAGATTATATAAAATGAAACCTTCAATGTATTATATTACAACATAGTAAAACAATTGTAAATATTTAATGTAACAATAATTAATAAATATTATTCGGACAAAACTAGGAAGAATCTGACTGTAAAATTATTAATGAGACAAAGTTTTAGGATTCAAAACATTCATATAATGAAACCCTATTAACAAATACATTAACTTCATATTAACAGATACTAATATTTGTATTCCCATGTTTCTAGCAGCTTCAGCCATCCATTCTGGTTGGCTAACTTAACTTGGCAAACTAAGACCTTTTATATTACAAATTGTATCAACAGCATTAGACATTGTATCAGTAGCATTGGAAACAACATCACCAGCATTGGAAACAACATCACACCAGCATTAAAAATGGTTTCAGCAGCATTAGGAATTGTAACAGTAGCATTATTCAGTGGCTAAATGCCTGTCCTTCTGAACCCACTATATATATATATATATTACATTAACAGACATGATTTAACATATTGAATGATTTAACAGACATGATTTATGGGGCAACATGCATTGCAATGTGTTTTCTTAGGCACGAACAGGAAACAACATTAAATCCATTCAATGTTCGTTCAGGTCCGAATACATATTCCACTTTCCACCGAAAAGTTAATCATTTTATCGATTGCTTTCCCTGTTCTCAACGGTGTGATGGAAAGTATTTCTAGATATGTATACATGTATACAGATATGTATACATATGTATAATTAATACCATATATGTTGACAATGAACCCTCAAAAATAATGACACCCTTAATCGTTGACAATGAACCCTCAAAAATATATACCCATTAAAATATACGAACCCATTTGTATGTTATAAAAAAAACCCTCATTATATAATAGTCTATTCTTCTGTACAGTGAAATTATCAAAAAACAAAATAATGAAACCCTTAACCGTGGACAATGAACCCTAAAAAATATATACCCATAAAAATATCAGAACCCATTTATATGTATAACAAAAAACCCTCATTATATAACAGTATATTCTTCTGTACAGTGAAATTATCACAAGACAAAATAATGAAACCCTTAACTGTGGACAATGAACCCTAAAAAATATATACCCATAAAAATATAAGAACCCATTTGTATGTATAACAAAAAACCCTCATTATATAACATTATATTCTTCTGTACAGTGAAATTATCACAAGACAAAATAATGAAACCCTTAACCGTTGACAATGAACACTAAAAAATATATACCCATAAAAATATACGACCCCATTTGTATGTATAATAAAAAACCATCATTATATAACAGTATATTCTTCTGTACAGTGAAATTATCACAAGACAAGGGTTGTCTCAGACAAAATAATGAAAAATCGAAAGTAAATTACATAGCAGTACCTAAATCATGGGTAGCATGAGAGAAAAACGAAGAAAAATGATTGTATAAACACCGCAATGGAGTGAAAGCAAAGCTCAAATCACATGGAGAGATGATGTTTACTCATTACCTGCACGAAGACGTATCTGCATGGAGAGCGATAGCCGGCGGACGCAGTGAAACCCTCGCATTTCAATCGCACCATGGAGAATAGGGAAAGCACTCGGTAAAATGATTAACTTTTCGGTGGAAAGTGGAATATGTATTCGGACCCGAATGAACATTGAATGGATTTAATGTTGTTTCTCGTCCGCGCCTAAGCAAACACGTTAACATGCATGTTGTCCCTTACGATGGGCGCGGGGATGTTTAGGAAGGGGGCGGGTAAATTTGAAGGCCCCACCAATGTGATTTATGGTGGGGTGTTAATAAACATATTTCTAACCTACCGTAACTATAAAAATGATCAAGTGTGTTGCCTTTTTAGTGAACTTGCGAATTTTTTGGGGGGCCATGGCGAGCGGTTACCGGCACATCGGTGCGCATGTATGGGGTGACATGTTGAAATGACACTTTTTCGACCCATGTGCACATAACGTGTCCTACAGGGAAATGTATAAATGCCCAGAAGCTGAAAGAATAGCTTTAAGCTTTTCACTCGCATATAGAAAAACCCAAAAAAAATTGTCAAAATTTGACATGTCTAGCTATGTGCTTGATGTGCGCGAAGTTAGGGTGTGTGGCTACTAGCCCCTCTCCCTTAAGTTTTAAAATCTCAGTTCAGTTTACAATATCGAGAGATACTATTATCATCTAATTAGGTTGAAAGCCTTCCCTATGTGAGCATCACATGTTGAATTATATAGATGAAGGGCCTAGATTAAAAAGACTACCATGAAATCAATCTTGTCCATTGATTGTTTTTCAAAATGTCATAAATGATTAAAAAACAAAAAAGTTCCCTTTACCTTTATCACTTTGACAATTGATAAATTGTTATTTTTTTATTTTTTATTTTTACAAAATGTCATAAATGATTAAAAAAAAAAAACGTTCCCTTACTTTGACAATTGATAAATTGTTAATTTTTCATTTTATTTTTATACAAAATGTCATAAATGATTAAAAAACAAAAAAGTTCCCTTTACCTTTATCACTTTGACAATTGATAAACTGTTATTTTTTATTTTATTTTTCTTTATTGCAATAATTTTTTTATCTAGTGATTACCAATCAAAACAAAGTATTATTTTACATGAAATTTTTTTTGGGAAATATTATTTTGAATAAAACAAACACACTAAAATAAAGTAAAAAATAAGACACGAATTTAGTTATTCAACAAATAATATTTATTTTAATGTTTAACAAATAATATTTTTTCTTTAAATCTATACAAATATTATAACAAAATTGTAATATTCATATTAATGTGATTATTTAATTTTGATTCATTGTATATATATTATTTATAAATTTGATATTTTAAATATCAATGAAATAATATAATTAATTATATATTAATAATAGAATGTATATTAAATTATTGATTATACAAATTAGTAGAATTAATATGTGATAGTTATTATGAAAGTTCATATATAAGATACATACTTATAAAAATGATTATGAGCCATCGTAATATGTATTTAATAGAAAACTATAGTTATGCATTATGTGCATAATATTAGATATAAGTTGTAGAATATAAATCTATTGTACCCTCACATAATTATTTTTAAACTAATTATATGAGTAAATATGCATTTGTTTTTATGGCGTATTATATAAAAATCAATAAGAGATTCAATTAATTTAGTGGATTAAATAACTTATAGAATTTAGTGGCATAGATAACTTATAAATTAAGAGATAATAAAAAATATCTAACAAATTCTATAATTTCTTGAGAAAGTTTTCAGCCTGCCCATTGAACCTATGGGTCCAATTGCTAGTGTTGTACTTTGCTGTCGCCTACCCAATAAAGTACCTTCGTCCATTGCTTTTCATTATAAATCAACAAAATGCATTGAATGTTTACGTGGATTTGAGAATTGTTAAATCATTTTCATGGTCAGCAATCACAACATAGGCTCGCTTAGCATTCCCTGCTCCCTGTTCTCAACTATTGTATTCTCCTATTAACTGCTCATCTACCCATGTGCAGAAGGCCATAGTGAGTATGCATACAACACGTACAATCACTGTCTCTATGAAGGAGCTTCATCTTGAGACATTTAAATGATACTTCAGTACATTGCTCCTTTTGGCTTGAATTTCAGGTTCAAGTTTTTAGATGGTTTCCAGAATTACCAGCACTAAGTTACGTGGTTGTCTTTAGGCATCTTTCATGATCATTTGCACCTCCCCTTCAAAACTTCTCAATCGATGACTGATTGTTAAGTTTTTATATTGTGCTGACATTAATTTGATCATATGGCTAGAATATTAATACTATTTTGGCCCATGAAGCTTCTTCCAAATTATAAGATACTGAATCTTTAAGTATGATAGTACAATCGATGACTGATTGTTGAAGTTTTTATATTGTGCTGACATTAATTTGATCATATGGCTAGAATATTCATACTTTTTTGGCCCATGAAGATTCTTCAGAATTATAAGATATTGAATCTCTAAGTATGATAGTAGGCATCCACCATGAGTTTTTTACTTTAGGGTAAAAAGGTGCAGCATTGTGTGTCACATGCTTGCATGGTATAATAGAGACCGAAATAGAATAATCTTCTTGATTAGAGTGATTAAGAAAATTTTTGGAACTGAAAGCGAAGAGAATTGCAGAAAAGGAGAACGACACATACAAATCTATCATACAATTAGAATATCTTTAACAAATGTTTTGATAATACAGTGACTTCAATGAGCTTTTACAGGACCTCAGAGGTCTTACTCTATTCAATGCAACAGACTCTGTATAGAAACTGCACCATTGTCGAACTTGACCTCTATAATAGCAACATGCAGGTAAAATGCAACAGAAAAGAAAGCAGATTTGCATTTTAAAGTAAATTTTAAGAAATCATTCTGTTTTGGTTCTCTTGGTAGAATTTTAGAATGGGAAGCTTAGAACAGAACATTTGTTTCAACTCGTTCAAATTTGATGGGGTTGGATGATTTGAATTTTGATTTTATTTTAAAATGTGTTGCAGAAAAAAACTCAGTTTAAATACTGTTCTATACTTTTTGAATGATAAGCCTATTTTTTGGGAAAAAACTAACTTCTAGACAAGCTTCCTATAATACTGACTGTTATAGTCTAAACCCATGGAAGTACATTCTATGTAAAAATATCAAATATGAAAGCTAATAATACAGTTATAGACTTTAATGAGTGGGTACATGGCACATCAGGTCTACAGCAACCATGATGGTTAATGGTATGACTCCTATGGACAAACATATAATTAGATTTAGGTGCCTCAAGGGAGGACACAGTAAATTATTGAGAGATTCTTATAAATATTTTTAAAATTTCGAAGTAAAAAATTGCTTTCCATCTGGTTGTCTCCAACTAAATCTGGCAATGAATTGATTCAAAATTTTGCAAATTGACAAATGTTTTTTTTTGCTGAAACTTAGAGACTTATTGGATAGACATCTATAGAGGCAGAGAATTATTTTGAGTTTCCTGAATCTATAAGGTATGTAGTGCAGCCATGTGGTTTTGGTCTTCACTGTTTTGTCACTTTTGTGGAATTGAGAATTGTTAAATCATTTTCATGGTCAGCAATCACAACATAGGCTCGCTTAAGCATTCCCTGCTCCCTGTTCTCAACTATTGTATTCTCCTATTAACTGCTCATCTACCCATGTGCAGAAGGCCACAGTGAGTATGCATACAACACGTACAATCACTGTCTATATGGAGGAGCTTCATTTTGAGACATTTAAATAATACATTAGTACATTGCTCCTTTTGGCTTGAATTTCAGGTTCAAGTTTTTAGATGGTTTCCAGAATTACCAGCACTAAGTTACGTGGTTGTCTCTTTAGGCGATAGTAGATTCAAGGTTCATTTAGCCAGGAGTGCAGCCATTAACAAGAAGCAGAGACCCAAAATAAAGGAGGAAATCATGGAAATCAAAGGCATTGAGTATTGCTTGATTGAAAAGCACATGCATAGTGCAACCGTGTGGTGGCACTGGGCAGTAGACAAAGCTAATGCTTTAAGCATAATGGTGGCCATGTGCTGGTAAAAATCCAACATTAGCTTTCCCACCTGCAGCTGTTCCAGCTCAAAAATCTGCTTCGGTCCCCAAAATATGGTTTTTGAGTATTGAGTTTATAGGCATTATCCAATATCTCTGCAAATTGCAGGGTTTTGTATAAAATGTGCAAGTTCAGTTAACTTTTATAATTTAAGATAAATACTGATCTGTAACATACACATTTCTTATTGTTACAGGCTTACAGCATACTTTAATGGTTATTTTTTCCCAATCAGTCAATTCATTACAAAATTTTCATCATAATTTTGAAATGGGAGTAAATGGCAGTCTTCCCCTGCATGTCAGCACCGGGAAAAATAGAAAATGTCAAAGGCTGTTGGAGCATAACGCTGTCTAGGTAGGATTTCTTATTGAACCATTTTTCCAGAAATCATATTAGTAATACATACACCCTACCTGCTTGAGCTCAATCATAGTCCCCAACTTTTTGCTGAAGGATTTGACCAACTTCTTTTGGACAGCAATAAACAAGGCCAGGTTATAGCTGGGAGAAACCACGGCAGACTAAAATCAAATAACTCGTATAAACCTGAATTGTGAATAGCATAACATTTAGAACTGCACTCTCCAGGGAGCAGAGTATGCCCTTCTTTGTATAACCTGTGAATTAAATAAGCAAATAAACATAATTGTACATTGTACTAATGTTCACTATTAAAAGGTGAGATGATTTTTTTCTCTCTCAAAGGATACAGTTTAGTGTCACATTTAATTTTTAAATCAACACTCTACCCAGAAATTTTGCTTCTAAAACAACTACAAACCACTGATTGTAATTTCATGCACTGCAGTTCAGAGTTCACAATTAAAATCTGATATTCTCAAACATCACTAAAGCAGGAACACATAAAAATTACTGTCCTGAGGAAAACTCAGAGGAACTCAAATCTAATACAGAATAACAGTCAGGTAATAAGTGAAAAATTCATGGAATTAACTTATCTTAAGAGTGGGGAAATGCATGGAAATAACTTACGAAAAATCTCTTTGAGAAAACTCTGGTACACATGCAGTTTTGCACAAAAGAGCATGTCACATAAACTATGGTTTTGCCAAGTGAATATCTAATTTTGTACACTAATAAAGTTTTTATAGAGCATATCAGTAACTTATAAAATAGATAATATGGGACGTCGTCGTATCAGTAACTTATTAAGTAGATAATATGGACCATCGTCACCATCTTTAATGAAGTTGCAGTATCAGAACTCGGTCAAACTGCCAGCACAAAAAAAATACAGTGATTTAAAATAAGATCTTAATTAAATATTTTGCAATTAAAGATATGAAAAAATACCATATCATTTCAATTCCACAAAAAAATACCATTAAAGCAAGAAGAAGGATAACACAGCAGTATTGTCAAATTCCTGAAAACCATCTTTGAAAACAACAAGAGGTCTGCATTTCCCAAATATTCAAGCATAAAACCTCCACATTTAAAAATTCAAAGAATTGTGTTATTTTGGTAATGGGTGTGAAGGCTATGCACCTTCTGATATTCAGGGGGCCTTCACCAGGAGAACCAGTGCCTCCTCTGATACAAGTGACCACACACTTTATAGTCCATGACTCTGTTTTCCATGATTTTGGTTTCTGAATCCTCAGACCTTTGTCTGCACCTGCAATTTAGGATTCAATATTAGAAAAACTGATCTGGGTAGGGCTGAAATCATCCGAATATGAAAGCATACGATTTACATTACATGTCTGATAGCATCTGTGGGCTGTCTGAAAACACATCTTCTGAGCTAGAGGAGACAGAATTAGCATTGGTGGCAATTACAACAGCTGCCAAAGCAGAGGCCAGGCTTTGGGGAACTGAACCTTGAACCCGGCTCTGATAGCCCTGAGAGGTGTGGAAGAATGTGAACATACAAGTGGTTGTGAGTGTTTTAACTGTACAGTGTAGCAACAGTATGGGAATGGTTTTAATGGAGAATGACTGTATGGGATGGTGGGCAGGAGCCAAAAAGACACGATGAAGCTTTCAGAATCTGTGGTAGCTTCCAGAATTACTTGTTCCTAATGTTTGATGCATAATTTTTTTTATTTCTGATTGGTTCATAATAAAATTTATTTTATTAATGTTTAAATTGCAAGGAAAATAAGACATTAAAAAGATTTATAGTCCAATCAGAAACTTAAAAAAATAGACCTTAAAGTTTGGAAAACTACCAGAAATAGTATTGTTATGAAGCCAAACATTTAGAAAGTGAAAAATAAAAACATCTCATTGGTCATTTGACTAAAGTAAGAAAAAAAAATTGCATTAAATGAACGCTATAGTTACCTGCCTACATCAGGATCTAATAAGAACAAAAAGAATAGAAGCATAAAGTCCAGAACAAGTTAGTCAAGAGTGTGAACTTTGGGTGTAAGTGGACTGGTCACTGACATATGCCCAAAATAAAAGCATATAGCGGCATAAGCAAGGTATAATATAGCAATGTCAGTGCAACAATAAACGGAACTAATAAAATAATTAGATATTAAATGCCTAGGAAGACAGGCAAAGGATAAAGTTCAAAAATCTACTCTATGGTTTTCACATGTACATGGACTGTCTCAAAGACAATTCTATTAAGTAATCCAATAGATAGTAGTCCATGTAGGTCCTGCCTGAGAACAATGTCTTATTCCCAAAGTTATGTAATGGCCCACACTCCCTTCAAAATGACAACTGTTGATTCTAGCTTTGTGCCATGCTAACAAAACCTGAACAAATAAAGGCCTCACCATTTCCATAATATTGTCATTAAGGTTTGACACATTCAGTATGTGAGGCAGCCTCATCTCTCTCTGCAAGAATAACATTTTCTGTTCCATCATCAGCTTTTGACAAAAGCACCTGCTCCTCAAACCTAGCTTTACAATTATCCACAATGGCATCAACCTTGATGTCAACCTCTGGCTGTGTCTGTGCTGAAACGTCTTGTTCCAAATCAACCGAAACCTCTACCTGTTTGTTGGGATCTTCAACTTTGTTGCCAACCTCTGGCTGTACCTGTGCTGAAACACCTTGTTCCATATTATCCAAAACATCTACCTGTTTATTAAAATCTTCAATAGACAAATCCACAACTAACTTTGAGGGAGGATTCTGCAACTTCACAGGTCCAATAACATCTTTGTTGATATCATTCAGAGAAGGTATTGATAATTCCACCATTTCTTCCTGTATTTCAACTTGTTCAATGTCTTTATCCTTCACTAGAGCATTCTGACCATCTGAATTAGCTACCAGGTCAGTATTATGTTGTTTTGCTTCTTCAACATTCTCACCCAACAAAACATCATTCTGAACATCTGGCTGAGCTACGAGGCCTGTATCATGTTTTTCTTGTTCAACATTCTCATCCATTGGAACATCATTCTGACCATCTGACTGAGTTACCGTATTTGTATTCTGTTGGTTTGATTGTTCAACATTATCATCTGTCAAAACAATATTCTGACTCTCTGTCTGAGCTACCATGTCAGTATTATGTTGCTTTTCATGTTGAGCATCCATGTCATCTGCAACAGAAATCTGACTATCCAATGTGACCATCAAGTCACTCTGTTGTTGAATCACCTGTTCAATATGTTCACCATGCAAAACAGTAGTCTGCCCAGCTGAATCAACCACCAGCTCAGCCTTCTCATGTGGAAGATGGTCAATTTTTTCATCCTCTAAAATAGAATTAGGCCCATCCAACTTAAGTAAATGGTTAGCCTTTATATTAGTAGCATTTTGAGAATTTTTTACATCATCTTTGTTTTGACCAGGAATGCTAACGTTCTCAATACCATCCTGGACTGGTGACAAAGAACAATGATCATCAAAAGCCTCATTGCTGTCCAACATTGCAATATCATTGCCTTTAGATGAAACTTCCCAGGCTTCTGTGACAACCTTCTCAGTTTTGAATTCCCCCATATCAACCTGGCAAGAAGCCAACTGTGCCAGCTCAGGGTTGCTGCCATCTACAACCTTCTCAGATTCTAATCTACCCATATCAACCTGGTGAGAAGCCAACTGTGCCAGGTCGGAATTGCAGCTATCCACAATCTTCTCAGTTTCTAATTCACTTATAACATCCTGGCAAGAATCCAACTGTGCTGGTTCAGGGTTGCTGCCTTCCCCTTTGCTAATTTCATTTTGTTGAACTGTCCTTTCCTTGTATTCCTGTAAAAGTTTCTGCACGTTATCTTGTTCAACAAGCAGATTTTCATATCGAAACTGTAGTTGTCTTTCAAGGTCTTTCTGCTGACTGACTGCTTCTCGCAGGCTTTCAATTCTGTTAGAAGCTGCCAATTCCTCTTGCTTGTGTAATGCCCGGAAACATTCCAGTTCAGTCCCAGAAGTATCTGCCTGTTTGAAGGCTGCCTCTATTTGTGTCCACAATTTACCTGCCCTCACCTGTCCACACAAACAACAAAAGATAAAACAATCAGATTGCTAAATAATGTATCCCTGAAGGTAAGTTAAAAGTAATGTTAACATGATACACAAGAAGGCTAAAAGCTGAAAAAAGCTCTAGCCTCTGATTCTACACAATTAAAAAAGTTAATACATTCTTTACAAGGGAATGCATACTAAACTGCCCCAAATGAGAAAAATATCATAAACCACGTTGGAGCAGAAAAATATCCTACTCTCAAGTCTCATACACTCAAACAATTTTTAAGCATCCCAGTTCTTTTCAAATATGAAGGAACAAGTGACATTTGTATGTTATGGTTTTCTCTTCCACTTACTATGTCATTCATCAAATTATAATGATTCCATCCCAAGGGAAATTCAACAACAGAAATATAGGTTATAGAATGGAGTGGATACCCCAGTTGTTGGGGAACTTCACTTTCTTGGAAGTTATATTTTGCTTAGAAACTCTAGCTAAGTCCACAACTAACCATTCTACAGAAAGCCTCAAGGTCCCAATCCATGATAGGTATTTTAAAACATTTTGAATAATTTTAAAACAGAAATATATTCGTCTTGGCAAAAGATCATGTATACCTGATAGCCTTGAGTCAACATTTTCAACTTCTGCTCAAGACGAACAGCTTTTCTTGTCCCACTTTCCATATGATTCCGCACATTCTCAAATTCATTTTGTAGTGCTGCAAGTTTATCTGTAGCACTGGCCACACTTGCAAGGCCATAGGTGTTACGACCTGGGAAGAACATCATATCTTCCAGACAAGCATTATGGGCTTCAGCAAAGTCATCCACTGAAGCTTCTTCATGCCCCATTCCCACCCTTAAGATTGCAACCTCTTCTTCAACTAATTGGGATGCCTGGATATAAACCAATAAAAACGAGATATGTTGGCATAAATAAAAAATCCCACTTATATGACAAAGCTGATAAACAAAAAAAATTCAAACTTCACGATTCACAATATTTGGATGGAGATTTACTAAGTTTAAACCATAGACAGTTGAATGACAAAATTCATCACAGCTGTAAAATTATTCTCATTATCATTTATGCAACCAAACTGAAGACATTATTTTCTGTCTTTTAAACAAGCTATAAAAAATAAATACTGCCAAAGCAAATTAAAGAAAAGATTGAAATATAGCTTTCTGAGATAATCTACAAAAGAATCATGAACCAGCAAAAATTACCAGGTCACATGCATTAACATAGTTTAAGGCAAGTCAAATCTGGAAGATATACCTCTGTCAGTTCTCCCTCATCAAATTCATCTATTTGAGGAATAGGAACTTGTGGCCTTCCATTTGAGGTACTCTTGCTGCCCTTCTTTTTTTCCTTTCCCAGGCCATCTTCAAGTGGATACTTCGCATTGTCATGCTCCAGTAAACACATTAGTTCTTTTCTGATCAATTCATCAGCTTGCTCCATGAAGTTTACCGGTGCAAGGGAACCATTATCATCATCTACTCTTTTCAGAGAATTCCTAATGAAATCCACAGCAGCAACAGGAGGTCTTGGAAGATCCCTCTGCAAAACCTTTGATCTTTTTCTAAGCAATGCTGCCTGTCTTGCAGCTTCTTCTGCTTTCTCTCTAGCTAACTTATCAGACATGTCTTCCTCCATTTGTTCCACCATTTCAATATCCTCTGTTGGAGGGTCAGGGGCAACTATCTGATATTCATTCTGTGGTGCAGGAAGTCCACTTAAACCAGCTCGCAGATTCCTTCTTATCTCTGCTTGCCTTCGACTTTCAGCCTTAGAGCTGTCAGGAGTTTCCATACCTTCATTTATACGAAGCTCGTCTCGAATAGGGGTGCCTTTAGGAGTCATGCCGAATGTTGATAACTCTCTTGATGGTGTCATTCCAATTCGAGGAGTTAAACCAATTGCTCCAGGTGTGTGTAGAGGTGTTGCAATAGGATTTGGAGTCTGAATCTCCTTTTTTTTGGGAGTCACTCCCGAGAAATCCGAGGGATGCAACTCTGGATTTTCTCCCCCAAACAGTGGAGTCTGTGCCTCCCTTAAACGTGCTTGATTTTCAGCCTCCATCATAATAGCATCTCCTTTCCCACCTGGAGTTCTTTGTGGTGTTCTTAAAGGTGTCATGCCCAGCCGTGGGGTCTGATTATAGTTTGCAAGTAGGTCACGGGCAGCACCACTACCTTCCGCAAGTTCATCTTCCCCCAAGACAAGATCACTTGCATAACCCATTTTTGCTATTTCTTCAAGCTCTCGATCTGAAATTTGTGGAGCTGGAAGCATAAGTTTTGATCTCTTCCTAACTGCTTCTGGATCATTGAGCTTGTTAACCTGCATTACAGCTGAGGGTGTATCATGCCTCTGTACTATTTTATTGCGTGCAATATCTTGTTTTCTTAACTGAGCTTCTATATCGACCCGTCTCTTTCCTTCTAGCTCTTCTATTGTGGTTGGAAACTGAGGCTGCTCAACCTGTCTTTCCTCATCTGCAACATCAAAAAATCCCGGTGGAGGCTTCTTCTCAAATGGAATCTCTGCATTATAATCAATCCCTTTCCTCTTTCTTTTCCTCTGTTTGCCTTCAATGCCTGCTGCCTTCAATTCCCTCCGTTTCTGTAGGGAGGCAAGCCTTCTTGCCTCCTCAAGTTGCTTTTCACGTGCTTTTCTCTTTGCTTTCTTACCTCGAGTGTTGGCCAAGCGAGCTCGTGCTTCAGATAACATCTCTTTTTCATCTTCATCCATATCAACTGGATCAGGCCTTGCAGGTTTGGATTCTGGATTAGGATCTATTTCACCAGGCCTTAACTTCCGAGGATCATCAGCCGGTTCATAGTTTTCATCCTTTACACATGCTGCATCCAAAAGTTTCTCGTAACGTTCCAGGCACTGAGATGGAGTTCGCCCAACAATTGGTGCAATTGTCCTCCACTGTGTCGGCATAAGTTTTGCAAGATGAAGTAGCTTCTCATCCTCTTCTCTTGTCCATTCTGTCTGCAAGCAAACAGAGAAAAAATTAAATGAAAATTTTCAAACCAGAATTTTAACCAATATCAGCAGAACCAAAAGTAGAACCATTATATGAAAGATTTGCACAGGAATGAATAGTTGGGAAAGAACCAACTCAAAAATCTTAGGAATAAATAAGAGATTTTTCTAGCTTGCCTTATATAAGATCTTTGATGCTTATTGTGATGGAAAAGTAGAAGTAAAGATCACACAGTTCATATTTTTTTTACAGTAGTATGCTTACAAAACATGGATATGATAACAGAATACAAATAGCTTAAGTCAAGGAGAAAGACACACACACACACACAGATTGATGGCCTCAAAACAAATGGCACCTTGTGTTAATTTTATTCATATTTTTATTAGTCCGACTGCCACAGAGACTATAATTTTCATGTTTTAACATTTCTTTGCATTGTTAATCGCACTGAAGCAAATATATATATATATATGATGGCCTCAAAACAAATGGCACCTTGTGTTAATTTTATTAGTCCCTGACTGTCGCAGAGACTATAATTTTCATGTTTCAACATTTCTTTGCATTGTAAATCATGCTGAAGCAAAAATTATTAGTCACATTAATATTTTTGAATTGTAGGTAATTCACAGAATCTATTTTTTTGTATTAGTGGAGGATTTTTTTTCTGATCCTAGCATGTAGGAAGAAATAAGGAATTTAAAAATATTTGGCTGATTTAGCCTTTGCAGCTGCTGAGAAAATTGTTGAGAGGCTGCTTACCAATTTTCCTCTTAACTGTGATCTTTTTCCTCTGGCACCCTTTTCTTCACTGCAGAATGTTAGCGTATGAATTTAACCAATTGTCCACTCAGATTTTTCTCTATATCACTCATGGCAACAGGTATGCCAGTCATCTGTATGTCTGTTTGTCTTTCATTGTTTTTATATTGACGGTATGCATCGTATGCCCTAGCATGGACACCTGAGAAACTGGGATTGTCATTGCTTTTTAAGGTTTCTCTTGATATTTGTCTTTCTGGTGTGCTTTCCTGTGTAGGTCTGAAGATTCACAAATTGGGAGATTCACTAGAAGCCTCAGCTGTGCATCTCAATCCTTAGCATAAATGGTAAAATATGGATGAGTTAAATTTCTTAAATAAATTTGAATTTATTGACTTGAAAGTTGTTGCAGCAATTTCCATTGTAGAAATAGATAAACATCGCAAGCAGGGTCCTAAGAGGATTTAGTGCTGGCAATCGCAGCTCTGCAGATGGATTTCTTACAAATACGTCCCAATGCATACAAAATTAAACAGCATAAACCCTAGTTCAAAACAAAACCCAGTTTCTTGCAGATGTAAAGAAGAAGAATGCTTCAAGTGTACGACCTCTTGTCAAAAAAAAAAAAAAAAAGACTTCTGTAAATATACAATAAACTCTAGCCTCGCAAACAAAACCCTAAACAAATTTAAGTAAACAATAATTACCTTTTTAATAGAAGGATCAAGCCACTCATACCACCGGGCCTTGCACTGCTTTGCCGATTTACGAACAAGCAGAGAAGAAATACGTGCCCATTGATTCTTCCCATATTTCATAACAGCCGCCTTCAGAATCTCATCTTCGGTGTTTTTCCAAACACCTCCCTTTATCATAATCCTCATCTTGCTCCAATTTTACTTAAACCTCACCACAAAAGCTCTGTAAATATCCGGATCAAAAAAGATATATACACTGTATATATATCTGATTTATATATTCAATCAAGTAGCAGGTTTTGATCTTTTCCTTCGGAAATTTGAATTTTTTTCACAAAACCCTTATGAACTGCACAATGTTCTGCGAAGCTTTGTTTTTCATAAATCAACTGTCAATCTGACGGCGGAAGCGCGGAGATTGTGAAGATAAAATCGAGGCCGGCCAATATGTCGAAATTGAAGAGAATAACGTTGCCCTTTCAATGTAGTAGCCAACCATTAGAGCTGCTTGTTCCCTGTTATAAATTTTGCTTCCATGTATGGCTACTTCAGAGCTTCCGAAGGGATTGTTATTTCCTTGCTCCAAAATTTGCTTGTCATGGGGGAGGAAGTTCGTTTTACAAGAACCAAATTAATCGATCTATGAAATCTTGGATAAATAATAATAGCCCGCTTTTTTAGATCCAACTAGATGGGCAACTCATGCAAATCCGAACAAAGATTTTGAGAAAGAGGCTTATATCTATGGGAGAGGGGCCACTAGCCACCCACCCTAACTTTGCGCACGTCAGACTCATAGCTAGACATATCGGATTTTGACGATTTTTTGGGGTTTCTCTGTATGTGATCGAAGAGCTTAAAGCTATTATTTCAGCTTCTTGGCACTTATACATTTCACTATATGATGCGTTATGTACACATGGGTCGAAAAAGTGTCATTTCAACATGTCGCCCCATATGTGCGCAACGATGTGCCAGTAACCACTCACCATCACTTTGTGCATTTGTCTTCATTTCATTGGTTAATTTATTGGAGTTGTGAACATGTATTGGTGCAGTTGTGAACATGTACAAATGTTTTGAACATGTATTGGTGCATTTGTGTTAATTTTTTAGGTTGGTATTTTACATGTATTCGTTCTTTTTAAAAATTTAATTGGGGGGTCAAGTGATTAAAAACATAGTGGTTATTGGGGCGTGGGCAGCAACTGGCCCCTCTCCCCTAGATGTATGGATTAATTTTGTTTTTTGTTTTTTGTTTTCTTCCCCTAAAAGTTAAGGATTAAGGGGTATCCATTCCACCAAATTTACATAGACCACAATCTTGGATCATTCTTTATGGTGTCGAGGGTCTTGCACTCAACAAGACTTGATCTCTAGTGGGCTCATTCAGAACCTTTCAACTTCACGAGCAGACCAAGGGTCCTTTGACTAAATCAATTTTGTTTGGTTTTAGTATCTTTTATTAACTTGTAATCTTGGCCTATAGATATTTTTTGATGAATTAATAAAATATTTTTAATTTTATTAAAAAAAAATGGGAAGCCCAAAGTGCACCCCTACTTTCTTTTTCTTTTTTTTTAATAAGGATAAAAGCACAGGGTTGAAAGGGTCATATAACCTTCAACAAAGTTAGCAGATAACACAATAAGCACAATGTAAGAATAAATAAGAGTCTAGAGCTTTAAACCAATACAAGCTTAACATAAACACAAAAAAAGTGAGCAAAAATTGAGCCAAAAGATAGACAAGGAGGCCCTAAGCCTACTAGATAACTAAATTACTAAGACATGCAGCCTTGCAAAGAACATTTTAGCAACTTTTTTTTTCTTGTGATAGTCTTTTGCAAGGAGTCAGTGTGCACATCTTATTGAATTTATCAACTACCATATATAAATTATCATGTACATGTCTACTCCACATCTACTCATAAGGAATTCTCCTATAAAGCCCATATAGATGTTTTCCCATGGCCTTGTGGGTATAAGAAGAGCTACATACATTCCTTTCTTTCTTGTTTTATATTTGTTAGTGCAATACACTTTGCAACCTCTAATAAATCTTGCTACTTCATGTTGCATTTTTGGCTAAAACATACACCTTTGCAAATAAGCCACTATTTTACCAATCCAAAAGTGACCTACCACTTTGTAGGCATGTATCTCCCTCACGAGAAAAAGTATTTGTACTTTTGGCACACATAATTTTCTAACCTTGTAAAGCAAACCTTTTTTGAGATAGAATTCATCACTTTTTACAATATTTTGAGCTTGGAGCTTTTTGAACTTCTTCCCAAAGTCTTCATCATTAGCATATTTATCAATATAAGACTCTTTTGTAAAGGGCTCCAATTATGTCACTATATACATAACTAAATTTGGCCTACATAACATATCTAGCCACCACATTAGTGATTCGTTTTTTTATACCTAATCACCAAATGAAATTGTTATAAGAACCCCATTCATTTATAGTACTTTGATCATTCTAATTTATTAAATTCTTGTAGATATTGTAGAGGTTGATGATTAGTGTGCATGTTAGTTTCTTCAAATAAGTAGTGCCTCCATTTTTTAATCACTTAAACAAGTGCATGTAATTCTTTATCATAAGTAGGATATCCTCTAATTGTTGAAGTAGAAACCTTTAAATGATAACAAACAAGATTACCACCTTGAAGCAAAATGACACCCATTGCGTATTTGCTAGCACCAATCTCTATCTCAAAAGGTTGTTGTAAGTTAGGAAGAACAAGCATATAAGCATGTCTAATTATGTATTTTAATGTTTCGAGAGCTTCATCATGTTCTCTGTCTCAATGAAAACTCCTCTTTGTTGTTGCAATTTGGTATGAAGGTGAAGTTGTAGATGAAAAGGAAGGAAGGAATTTCCTTATATACTATGTAGCCCCTACACAACTTTTAGTTTTAGTAGCATTTTTTAGTGTAGGCCAATTTACTATTACTTCCACTTTTAAAGGATCTATTCATAATTCTCCTCCTCCTACCACATCCTAGATATACTAAAGATTATTTTCCAAATTCACATTTCTTTATGTTTCATAACAATTGTTTTTGTTTCTTTTTTCAAGACATGTTTTATGTGAGGTGTTCTTCCAATGTTGCACTAAAAATTAAGATTTCATCTAGATATACAATTACACGCATATGTATGAAATCCCTTAAAACATCATTCACAAGTCTCATAAAAGTAGTTGGTGCATTACCCAAACCAAAATGAAGAACTAACTAATCATAAACGCATTGCTTACTTTTGAATGTTATTTTCCATGTGTCTTCCTTCTCCATGTGCACCTAATGATAACCTAATTTGAGATCCAAGTTAGTAAAATATTTTTCATGTTTAAGTTGGTCTAATAAGTCATCTATCATTGGAAGAGGACATCTATATTTTTAATGATCTTATTCAAAACTCTATAGACATCACACATCCTCCAAGAACCATCCTTCTTTTGTACCATCACAATAGGTGATCGACAAGGTGAAATACAAGGGCATACAAATCCTTGTTCAAGTAGCTCTTGAAGTATTTTCTTAACCTTGTTACTCTCTAAAAGTGATTGTCGATATAATCTAATGTTTAGTAAAGGAGATTCAAGTAGGAGTTAATTTCACCCTCCACCTCTCTTCTTGGTGGTAACTCCCTTGGCTCATGGAACACTTTTTGAAAAGATTACAAGTCTTCAACCAAGCCTTTCAATTTATAGAGTGATGGTATAAATACCCAATCCATCATGTTTCTTATCTTTGAACAAAAGAAACAAAATTTTTTAGTTTCTCAAATTAATTTAATTTCTTGATTAAAGCTTATTGTTGCTACCTTTTCTTTTCTTTGGTACATTGATAATATATTTGATTCCATCTTTGAACCATTTGTATTTGTTACTCATTCTCATAAAAACAACATTCTTAATATACAAATATGGATTACCAAGAACTATGGCAAAAACATCACAAGGAATAACATTTGCATCCACTTCATCTATGTACTATGCATTCAACCCAAATTTGAAATTGCACAAGTCTTAGTTACTTTTATTTCTACACTATTTTTCACCCAACCCAATGGATGAGGGTGAGGATATTCATGTGTTTTTAGACCAAGCATTTTAAGTAATTCTTCTAATATTATATTATATTGTGAATCGAGATCTATCAATGCATTAACCCTTATCTTTTTTACTTGTAAATTCAAGATAAAATGTATGTTCATCTCTTCAATTTTATCTTTTTCCTTAGTATTGGTGACTATTCAACCAAACCCATCATCTACATTTGAACTATTATTCAATTTAAATTTATTTTTGTATAGAACTTGTCATGGATTTTTTTAGCCTTCTTTCTCCTTATTCTTATTCTTTGGATGTAGTTAAGGATGTGATTTCTAACACTTCACATTAATGCAACTTTATATTTTGTAATCATTAGAATGATTCTGTGTCACTTTATTTTAGAATGACAATATTAGTTTTTTTACCTTCTAGTTACCTTTGAAATTCTTGTTCTTTTACTTGTTGTTGGTGCTCCAAATTATATGATATAGCTCTAGAGAATGCACTTCAAGGTCTAAGGTTGAGAAACTTAGGTTAATTCAAACTGACAAGGTGAAACTCATGATCAAACTACAAGCAACTACGGGACAATTGAAAAGAGTGAGAAACTCTTCTACACTTCTAGTTCTACTAGACCGAGGAGAGTATTCCTAGAGACCTTTACATGACAATTGAAGATAAATGAAAAATAATTGGTCACAAAGCTTAGCCACACCCTTTGCAAAAAGATATCTCAAATAATTATCACTAAGCACCCCTCACACTAACTTACTGGTCTTGCAAACTAAAGATATTTGAACAAAGTAGATTACTACTAGGTTGCACATGCAACTAAAGATGCAAAACCAAATTTTATTCCCAAATGTAAATCATGTACAATATCTTACTTTGTTTGTAACCTTTAGGAACTAATAAATGCATAATGGCTAACAAATGAAGGCTCTCATGCAAGATATGACAAAGGTAGATATTAGTGAGTCTATGCAAATTGGTAGGACACTAACTATATTAACCTGATCTATAAAGAACAAAGGGTGCATTCAATATAGAACATGATCAATTACCAAAGAGGACCGGTGCCTTAATCTATTGGTGAAAGAGTCAAGACATGACTGTTACTAATTTTTTGTTCACACTTAAAATTAGTTGGACCTAAGTGTAATTGTTCAAAAGGAATAATAGAAAACTTCAAAGTTATGCATTCATTGAACAGTTGATGCCTTGACAAAGCAGAGAATGATATCCAGTTGTCAGGATAACCCATCAGTCCAATCAGGACTAATAAGTTATCATGACAAGAGAATTGGTTGTCAAGAAATCAAAGATTCAAGAAATAGAGTTGTTCTACACAGTTTGATCTTTCAGGAGTTATAAGTTAGATTGATTATTTAGTTAATCGGTTTTGAGTAAAAGAAAGAAAGAAATTTTGTATTGAACTATTATTTCATGTCATGTTTTGAACATACATTCAAGTATTTGTTACTTTATCTCATGCATTGATGGAAAAAGGAAATACATATACATCATATGCATAAGAGAAATTAACTGATCTTGTTTAAAAGAAGTGTTCAAATGTGTCCCACACAAGCCATGGGAGTAACTAGACTGAGCAATTGCAGACATGCAAGCTATGTATTTGTTTGATAAAATGAAAAGAAATGAACATCTGATAAATCTAAACATCCATCATTGCTTGATGATGAAGATTGTTGTGGATGTCGGCATTCAAGTCTTCAGCTTTCAGTCTTCACTCCAAGCTCCATCATCATTTGAACCTGCAAAATTTTAGGGACAGCCCTATTAGTGCTCCGGATGTTTACAGTTATCACATGCTTTTATCAAGCAAAGACATCTACTTATCACATCATGCATTCAGATGATAAATTAGATCAGATATATGACACAAATAAGGATCAAATCATGAAGAAGATCAATCAATGCTATCAGGTACTTTTTTATGCTAACTTGTTTGTTCACTGTGCAGGTATAGGACAAGTTTTGTTGCTGATTTGAAGGCAAATAAACATGTGGATTAAATGTGGCTCCCACAAGGGTTTGAGCCTAGCATGTTTCTTTTCATTTTGAAAAGAGTATCAGAAAAGACAGGATGCATCATTCAAATTATATCATGCATCATCTAATCAACTTGCAGAAAGGTTATGCCATCATGGCATTATTACAGTTGATTGGAGCAAATCGGATTAACATGACTGAGTCAAGATTGACAAGAACAAAATGCAAAAACTAGATTAAAGTCATCCAAGCTACAGGAGCCATCTAAGTACAAGGATATGATACAATTTTTCAGATTATTGTGCCTGATAAAGAGAAGAGAGACAACATAAAGAAAGATACAAGTTATGCCTTTTAAAGAGACAAATCAAAACAACAAGGCATCATTAGCTCTAAGCTGATATATGGCAATGTGAAAATGCAATCATGAATATATCATTGTCTTGGACCAATAACTGGGTAGTCATCAAAGCCTTGAAACTTGAAACCATCAAGGTACAAGGAGGTAAAGATGAAACACTTCAAGTGAAGCAGCATTCTATACCAGGTATTTCTCATATTGTTAAAGATGTTCAAAGTTTAACAGTTATATCACATTCAAGTTGCAAGTGTGTCATAGAGATAGTCAAGCAAAATGCTATATGGAACAGCAGATGAAACAACATCCAAGGCAAGACAATCATATATACACTATGCCAACTTGACTGTCATAAAGAAAAACCTAGCAAGGATATATGAGATAAGTATAGCAGTCACATGCTAGAGGCCAAAGATGCAAATGACAAATGCATATGACATGCTCTCCGAAGAGCATTCATCAAATGATAAAGACTATCACTTAGTACCAGAGATCTTATAAGAAGAACAAGGTAGGAGCAGCATACATATATCATCGCTGACATGATAGTTAGATACAAAGTCAAAAGAAAGAGACTGCCATGTCTAGAGAAAAGAAAGAGCAATGAAAACTATAGAAGGATGGCCATGATAAATAGAAGCATTGAAAGTAGAGAAAGAGCAAACCCTTGATAGAAAATTTCAACCCTTGTTTCTTTTCTTCATTTACAGTCAATAGTGAAAGAGATAATAGTGAAGAAGCATAGTCGTGGCAGTGTGAAGGAGTTCTTGTGCAAAGAGGGTTGAAACCCTAGTTTCAAAATTTACAAACCCTCAACAGTCTACACAGTTTGGTGCATGTATACAGATGAAACATGGCTGTAATAGATGGAGGCCTTGAAAATACAGGGAAACAGCAAACCCTCATCTCAAAATCTCAAACCCTCGGGTTTTGTGCATCTAGAGACAAGACAAGCTAAAAAGAGATATATACAGTCATGGCCGATAGTAGTAAGCCATTTTTTTTACCAAAAAATGCAATACCCATGTCTACATATAGGCCTTGCCATTTTCTTCAACTGTAAAAAGAGACAAATGAAGTTACAGAGGATGAGAAATGACAAGTGCTTACCTCTTTTGCTGACAGGAAGAGAGATTATCCATGGCCTCACAGTGGCATCAAGTTTTCAAGAACAGGTGAAGAGTTGCAAAAGAAGATACAGAAACAAGAAAGAAGGTATTAAAGAATGCATAACATATAGAGAGCCATGAATGAAGAAGGAGGTTGCAGCCATGAAAGAAATAAAGCCACAGATCAAATAAAATGCCTCATATAAAACTCAAGCAAGTGTTACCTTCTTCCTCATGATGCAAAGTTCCAAGATGCAACCAAGAAGAGCCATTGAGAAGGAGTGAAAAAACCAGAGATATGCTTTAAACCTTCAAACCCTAAGCCAGCATAATGCAGTTGCAAAGCATCAAAGAAGGAAGACCAAATGAAGAATGAGCAACTTTTAAGGTTGGCTCTTTGTTTTGTTTGAAGCATTCTTTTCTCTCAAGTGTAATTTTTGACTTACAAAAACAAGTAATTACCTTATCCAAGAAGTGTCGTGGTCAAGACTTTGGTCTTGAAAGTCCCTAGTCATCATAACATGGAGTGGCCGACAACCTTGTTTTAGACTTGATTTTTTTAAGTCAAGAAGGCCGATATGATGAAGGGAAAGGATTCAATGCCTTATAAGCTTTTTAAAGATTCCTTGGTGGTCGGGTAATGCATGGACAAAGATACACATGCTAACCAAGTTCCTTGTCTTTTTTGCAAACACTCAAAAGTAAAGATGCTTCTTGATTATGCATGGTGGCTAACAAAGCCAGAAGAGTATGATTTTAAACATGGCATGCATGAAGGTTGTGTATGGGGTTTCCCAAGGTAAGCAATTATGCATGGTGGCAGTATAATGGTGTAGTGATGGAGTTATGGAGTTATTGTTTTTCTTTGCATATGGAGGTATAAGGAGTTTTCTTTTCTTCTAAGTCCTATTTGTGCTCATATCATGCAAAATAGGCAAGTGTAATTAGAGTGATAAGGAGTGATAGTTTTTCTTCTAGTCATGCACGATTTTACAAAGTCATTAATTGTAAAATAATAAAGTGATAGTTTTCAAATTACTTTATTATTTTCCACAAGTTGTAAAATAAAAAATAGAACAAATTGTAACCAATAATAAAGTAATTTTCTATTACTTTATTATTCACTCACAATCAATTTTGCTCATGCAAAATCATGCAAATTGATTAGTTGAGGTAACTAGGCCACCTAGGAAGTTTTGCATTACTTTTAGGAGTATTTTTAGGGTCCTTGGTCAAGCATATGGAGAGGCCCAAATTAAAGCTATTTTTACGCAATTTGTGGCAGTTTTAGACCTTAATTTTGAGGATTTTGGAGGTTGCTTGGGAATGATTATTTTTAGAGGCAGTTATTTGCAAGTCCATATTTTTTGCATGCCTCTTGGAGAGAGCAAACCTATATATTGTAAAGCAAAAGTTTGTTTTTGCTAGTTCTTGATTCTCATTCTAATTCAGACAGATTGGAGAATTCTTGTAGCTCATATTTTACAGTTTTATTGAGAGATCAACAGGTTACAAGTTATACTTTTGTCTCCTTTACAGAGCTTTCCTTTGTTTTCTTTGAGATCAATTAAATTACCTTTCCCTTTAGTGCTATTAGTGAAGTGATTTTGATGAAATTTTTTCGTGTTTTATCATTAGACCTTTGAAATTATTGTCTCACTTCCTTGTTTACAACATTAAAGCATATAATCATCACAGGTATTAGGTTGTGTTAACCAGAAATAGTCTTTTGTGTTGTGAAAAATCTTTTCCTTCATAGAAACCCTATTTTCAAACCTTCCTTAGAATCACTTTTGTGATATTTATGAGAAGTCTGAATTGTGTAAAAGTCAGATTTCTGGGTAAACATTATGGATCAAATTACATTATTTTTTATCCAAATCAGGTGCATCACCATTTTACCTTTAGCATTCATTTAGTTTCTTTCTTCCCTTTTCCAAAAATAGTAAAAACATACATCTCAATAGAACATATAAGGGAACCAGCCCATAATCTGGAGGTCTAATTTCATCATAGGGTACCCACAACCTAAAATTAGTCCCATGTTAAACAGAATTGCAGTGCTTTACCAGCCTTGCATACAGGTGCAATTCCCAGTGATAACAATAACGAAACGAGTAAACATTCTTGTAAATATAATCCTAAGAGATAGATATGAATCAAAATAAAATAAACAAATAGTATTGTATTCAAGATCCCATTAGTCTAGCTATAATTGAACACTTAAATGCAATTCGAAGACTCAAGAATTTTCACACAAATAGATATTATTTAAGCATCCATAGCTAATCAAAGAAATCCCACATATGACATTCTAAAAAGGATTTTTTAAAGACTTTAAGAATATTTTATAATTGTTGTGAAAATTAACTAATCAAATTAACAACAAGCTATAAAATGTAGCCTTGAAGATGTATTTCTTATCCCCTAAATTCTCAACTAGTTATGTAGACATCCAGATCGTAGAGAAGATTTCTACTTGACAACACCTTCTCTAGGTTTTACAAAAATGATGAATAACACAAGACTCCAAACTTGAACTACAACATTTGACATGAGATTGAATTTGGCCTAAGCCCCAAATGCTATAAACAAACCAAATTTTGGTAAAAGATCAACCCTCAAAGAGAGAACTTGCATTTATAACCAATAACCCTCAAGATCAATGTGATTATCTAATTAGATCTTCTACATAGATTACACTTGTTCCAATCTAGTACACTTAGGCCTCACAAAGGTAACATTTGACATGATATTTAATTTAGCCTAAGGCCCAAATGCTATAAACAAACCAAATTTTGGCAAAAGATCAACCCTCAAAGAGAGAAATTGCATTTATAACCAATAACCCTCAAGATCAACGTGATTAGCTAATTAGATCTTCTACATATCTTACACTTGTTCCAATCTAGTACACTTAGGTCTCACAACACCTTCTCTAGGTTTTACAAAAATGATGAATAACACAAGACTTCAAATTTGAACTACAACATTTGACACAAGATTGAATTTGGCCTAAGGCCCAAATGCTATAAACAAACCAAATTTTGGCAAAAGATCAACCCTCAAAGAGAGAACTTGCATTTATAACCAATAACCCTCAAGACCAACATGATTATCTAATTAGATCTTCTACATAGCTTACACTTGTTCCAATCTAGTACACTTAGGCCTCACAAAATGGGACATGGTCATATCGCAAAAAGAGTTTACATACAATAACTTAGTAAACAAAAGTACTGAAAAGACATCATTTTAGATTGTGAATGGTAGCATCCCAAGGAATATATTAATTTGAGAGACATTAGTAAGGAAGACAAGAGGACTGTGGAGGTAGAGGAGTTTGTAGAACACATGAAGAAGGTGCATGCAAAGGTAAGGAGCCACTTGGAGAATATGAATGATAAGTATAAGTAGGAAACTAACAAAACAAGAAGACACAAAGATTTTGCAGTGGAAGATGAAGTAATGGTGTACCTCAAGAGGAAAAGATTTCCACTTGAAACATACAATAAGATGAAGATGGAGAAGTTTGGTCCCTATATAATTAAAAGGAGATTTGATTTAGGAAATGCATGTGAGGTAGAGTTACTAGAAGGATTAGGTATATCACTAGTGTTCAATATTGCAGACTTGTATGAGTATCATGAGGGGGACTCAAAAGGAAGTAGCACAAAGGAGTAAAGAAAAAACCCATACCTCCACAACCAAAAGAAGAGATTGAGGAGATATTGGATAGTAGAATTCAAAAGAATGCCAGGAATAGACAATATGAGGAATACTTGGTGAAGTGGAGAGGAAGGTCAAAAGAATATTCAAGTTGGATTTCCAAGGTTGAGGTTGACCATATAGATTTCCCTCTAGTCACTAGAAAGTGAGGGGCTCACTTTTCAAATAAGATTGGGTGTCTAATGAAGGACTATCTCTTTGGGGAACAAAATAATCTTGCATCACCAAAATTATTTTCTTTCACTTTGTTTATTTGTTTGTAGGTTTTCATTCATCGGTCAATTGTAGAAGAAGTCATTGCACTTTGTTATAGTTTACATTTTAGTCTTGTAGTTTTGAGATAATGTTTTATAGAGTTATTGAGATGTAATATCCATGTTTTAGGACAACTGGATGCATAGGGCCCAACATAAATTAGTTTTAAGACTTACACCAAAATGGAAAACTATCAAAGTTACAAATTTACTAATGGTGCTAGAGTATTTGAGGTTTGTGGTAATCAAAGAACACATGTGAAGATTTATTGGGACCAGGGGAGCAACCAATGAGCACCACATAGATTTATTTTTCCATTCCTATTATTTTGTTTGAGGAATTAGTTTTCCCAACTGACCAAACCTTTCATGGAGTATAGAACTTTGTGCCACCTTGTAGCTGATCCAAATTATTTTGTAAGTTTGAGATTGCTATATATTTATTATTCATGATCATTTAAAACTATCAAGAATAATTAGAAGGAATTCAATAGAAGGTTGGAGGCCTGAGTGTGTTCATAGGAGGTTGAAGGTTTAGAATGGAGTTTGAGAGTGAGGTTAGAGATATCACTGATGTATTAAGTTTCATTTGCATGTAGTGATTTCCATATTAGTAAATAAATAGTTGTGGACTGGCATGTAGGAAGCCCATTGTGGAAGATTGTGATCCTTTATAGTTTGAATTCAATAAAAATCATGTTATTGTTCCATTAATTTTTGTTGTGAGAGTTGTGTGTGTTTTGGTTTTTACTAAATGGTTGGACTATCCTTCATTGGATCCTCCATTCATGACTACATTAGAATCAATGCAAAAATGTCTAATCTTAGAGAGGGGCTAGTATTCATGATGCGGGATAGTGACTACCTCATTTTCATGAATGCATTTGAGGCATTGACAAAGTTCAAAATGACATCCTACATAGCATTGAGCCAAAGGTGGCCCAAGAGAATGCTAAATTAACTAGAGATCTAAGCATGATATGATAGAACACTTTATACATTTATGACCCACTATAATAACAAGAATAACACAACAGGTAATGCATCAATAAAATGTCATCATAGCATTTCAAAGAGATAATATATGTGACATAGGGTTCTTAGTGGCAAGCTAGTTATATAGGTGATCTTTAGTTACTATGATGAAAGTATAGTCTAGATCTATGAGAATCACATCAATATACATGCTCAAAATTAACACTTAAACATACAAAGGCCCCTTATATCTACTATTAGGGATTTTAGTAGGAGAGAAAGTGATAAGAGAAGGAGAAATGAGAGTAGTAAAAGGTCACATGTCAATGGAACCAACCAATTTTGAAAAGGATAAAATATTAGAAGAAGGAGCAATAATAGTACCAGGACAAGCAATAGAAGGGACCACTATAGGATCAACTTGATTAGTCATGTCATTTTGAGGGACAAGATGAATGGAGATCTATAAGTTTTGGTTTGAAGGAGAAACTGACTTGTTCCCTTTGTCATTCTGACCCTCAACATGTATAACATTATTATCCATTAGATCTTGTACTTGATGTCTTACACACATACACTTTTTAATGTGATGTCTTGGGGCATGATGGTACTTGTAATAGGCCTTTGTGTCATACCCCCTGGAAAAGGAAGAGAAGTGCCCAAGGGACATATGGTAGGTAGCTAGATAAGGTTATTGGCTAAGAGATATTGGAGGATAGAGATATTTAGAAAAATTTGCCAACTGAGTGAAGTGACGAGAGTTTTGTGAATTATCAAACACTACAAGAGAATAATAAGAAGGTGTTGACAACCAATTTGAGATATTAATCTATGGCTTAAAATTGGGTGAAGTCTACATGGCTTGTTGAGTCATCTTATCCCTAGCCTTGTTAGAATTTCCATTATTATTAACCTTGGGCAAAGTCTTTGTTAAGCTTCCATGGTGGATGGTTATGCAATTTGTTTTCACTTTTTTTATAATTCAAAAATATTTGGTTTTCAACAATGGCATGCTTTCTAAGTGATGTTTTCCTTGTGAAGAAATGATTAGTTACTGATATGAATATATCAACATACTAGCTAAGGATTGTAACATGTTCATCGACTTATCCACTTAGGAGTCCAAGTCATTAGCAGATTAGGCATTTCCCTTAGAGATCTTCAAATAGAAGGTAAGATGGGTGGAAGTTCCTTATTGATCCTGGTGGTGCCTACATAAGTATTTAGGTTTCAAGCATTTAAATATGCAGGCACCTTCCCAAAAAATCCAAAAAATTCTAACACTTTCGGCCTCTGCAGTTGTAAAAATTGCAAAAATCAGTTAAGGTGCGAGTGTCTTTGTATATACAAGGGTGTTTGTATATACATGCAGGTCTAATGTACATTGGCGGGCTTGCAAAATTTCCATCGGCCTCCAAAAAGTGATGAAAAAATGAGTTATATGCATTTTCGAGTGCATATCGGGTGCATATACAAAGGCAGAATCTTTTGTAGATTCTTGGGAATATTCGTTGCTTGTATATAAGGTCTCCTTGTATATTGGGCTTGTATGTTTAAACATACAACAACTATATACAAGGGAAAAGAGGCAGAATTGAATGTATGTTTGACATACATTGGAGACATACAAAGGAAAAATGTACAAGGGCGGAATGTGCATTGAAGATTTCTAGAATATTCTGTGGTTGTATCAGGCAGAATTGTATGTATGTTTTGTTGTACGTTCAACATACAACGCGACGATACATTGCGGACTTCAAATCAGGTTCAAATTAGGGCTAAGGTGGTGGTCGTGTTCGCATGTATGTGCAGGCAGGAATGAATGTATGTCACAATATACAAAGGGAATATACATGGGTTATATGCAATCCAGACTTGAATAGAATTCATAGATGTTTCATACAAGTTTGGGGTCCGCAACATGTATATTAGGCGTTTGTATGTGCCGATATACATTGCAATGATACAAATAGAGGATACAAGCTAGATTTCAAAGCAACTTCAGCATGCTTTATGAAAATTTAAAATCTGCGCCTTGTATGTATAAGGTGAATGTATATGCAAATATACATTGTGATATGCAAGGAAAGACATACAACCCGGACGCGGAGGAGAAATCAAATGTAGCGAATAATAATTTGAGGTCCGTGGGTTGTATAAGGCACTTGTATATGCCGATATACAAGCTGATGTGCAATAAAAAGGATACAAGCTAGACTTCAAAAGGAGGTTCATTTTGATGCATAATGACTCAAAGTCCGTGGCTTGTATGTATGTGTGTGTTGTATATCGCAGATATACAAAGAAGAGAGATACAAGTCGGAACTGAACTTGATTTCAAATTGTTCTATAAAATTTGAGGTTCGACTTGTATATAGGGTAATTGTATATGCTTTTGCATATACAAGGGCGAAAAGGACAAAATGAGAATAGGAAAAGTTAGCGATGGAGAAACTAGGTGCCTACGTGGCACAATATCACTGGCTGACGACTTTTCAAATTTTTTTATGCCATAGATCTCAGCGATGGAATCAAAATCGACGGCTATCTTTCAATTTCGCTGCAACGATGAGTTTCTTTGTATGCGGCCGCGTTTGGGCGGGAAAAACTCCAAAGGCGCGCCACTAAGGATCTGCGGGTAGCTGAGCAATAATGGCGATAATTGCAGGATTTGGGTCGATGATGGACAAGTCAACCACCGATTTTATGACAAAAATCTTTGGGCGGCGACTCAGATCCCGATTCCACCTGCTCTTTCCTCTGTTTCTCGTTGCTGCATTGAATGATTTGAGAGCCATTTTAGATGCATTGTATCTGGCAAATTTTTGACTTGCCTTGTAATTTTTTGTTGGGTACACAGTCTTGGTATAAAAAGCCAAACTGTGTCACTCATTAGGTTGTTGAAGACTTGGGCAATTTTGGGGGAAAAATAACAAAATATAGAGCATTTCCTGTCTGTTTTATCTCTATGGAGTTTATGTGTTGCATTTGAGTTGTATCTTCCACATATGTTTAGTTTCTCGTCATTGTATATGAAAAATGCATTGTTGCATGTATTTATCTGTCTGTCTCCACTTGTTGTATGCATTTTCTTCTTTTGAATCTGGTTGCTAAGGGTTTCTCAGATTCTAGGGTATAATTTTGTTGTATCACACACTTGATCTCTAACTTCCTTTCAAGGAGAGGATTAAACTGTTTTAGGTTAAGGTATGGAGAAGATTGTATGTCAGCTGGGATATTTGTACGTAGAGACAATTAAATACTCATCCTTGGGTGGTGTTTGTAAGGCAAATACCAGTCCTAACCCCTTGAAACTTGAATGCTAGTTGCAAGCCATTCTCTTGTATACGTCTAGTTGACTCCCTGCCCTGAGATAGACATCGGTACGCTTCTTGTGTAGTAGTTATGATCCAAAACCCTTGTCTTGCATCCAAACCATAATTTCAATCCATTCATATTTCCAACCTGTTAGTTGTAGAAGTAGGATTAGGAACCCCTGCATACTCTCATACCTAACCAGTCATATATGTCCAAGAAAGTTGCCAAACTTGTGATCTATCATTTAGATGTTGGTCCATGCATGAGAGTATTCTGCCTGTTATTACAAAGTTAAATCTTTCTGTCATTTGGGTGAGTCAAAGTGTTAAATCTTTAGCTATAGGGATACCCCCCTTGGTGCGGCAAAACCAGAAGTGAAGGGGAGGCAGCTCACGCAACCTCCCGTATCTATTGGTCGAATCTGCCTGTGCATTGGAATTGGCAAACCCATTGCCGATTCAGAAATAAACACCAATAGATCCTACTGAAAAAAGTGGAAAAACATCATATGAATCTAGACCATTGATGGTGCCATGTGTCATGATTTCATAAAATCTTGACTGTGCAAGACTATTTTATTTTCCAAATTCTTGTGAACTATCGATCAAAGATGATGTGTTTAAATCAACTTAAGTTAGGGATATTAACAAAAGGTTATGATCTACATCTTCAAGTTTATCTATTTTAACCCTAGATATTGATTTTCCTTTGATCAATGTAGCTTGTCAGATCTAGTCAATTTTAATGAATTTCAATGATATAGTTGAAAGATTGTAGTAAATAAACTTCATTTATTTCTAATCAAGTTGACTATTTCTATAAAGGGAACTAGGTCAACTATAATAATTGATCTCACTATCTAGATTGTATATGGGCCACTAATCTTGGACTAAGATTTTTGTCTTAAGGCCATTTAAGGGTGTTGATGGTGGTGATGTGTTTAAATCTTATTCACTCAGGTAAAATGACAAAAGGTAGTGAAAAGCATCTTGGTGTTTCTCCATTTTACCCCTATCCATTGATCTTGCATTGATCAATGTGAGTTGAAAGACTATAGTAAATAATCTTCATTTATTTCTAATCAAGTTGATTGTTTATACAAAGGATTTTGAGTTAGCTATATCCATTGATCTCATTGAAGATTGTATATGGGCCACTAATCTTGGACTAATATTTTTAAGGCCATTTAAGATTGTCGATGTTGATGATGTGTTCAAATCTTATTCACTTAGGTGAAATGACAAAAGGTAGTGGCAAGCATCTTGGTATTTCTCCATTTTGCCCCTAGCCATTGTTCTTGCATTAATCAATATGGGACATTAGGTATGGTTACCTCTTAACAATTATATTGTGGGCCCAAAAAAGTAAATAAGTGGTTTCTAAAGGACACTTGGATTGAAGTATTTTAATTTAATTAGTTATAGGGTGAGTACTAGTTTACTCACATGGGATTTTATCATAGGAACAAATCAATACTTTCCACATGTCATCTAATGGCATGAAAATTATGAGCTCATTTAGTCTATTTAGTAAAGGCTCAATTATAAATGTTCTAAAGTAGATCCTTTTCATTTTTCTATTCTATGTATCACAATTGCACGAACTTGGGGAAAAATGGCAAAACCTAGTGGCATTCACCTTTGTGTTTCCCCATTTTACCCTTGATTCTTGATCTTGCATTGATCAACACGATCTATCAATCAAAGCATAGAATTCAAAAGATTTATGTGATGGGTTAGGTGTCTACTTTTCAAATATGGTTCATCATCTCAATCCTCTTACCCTTCAAAATTTTAAAACTCAAATAATTTTTGAAAAGGTAATGATTCAAAGGAAAATGTCAATCAAGTTGCTACTACTTCCACTTTTCATTCCATTACACAAAATGCTCCTAGGAAGTTCACAAAGTTAGAAGTATCCTTGGATGATGTGCTTTAAAGTCTATTGAGTTATAATTTGATTACTCACCTCATGTCCATCCATTGGATCTTAATAAGCCACTTCCAAAGAGCTTTAATGAACATGCATTTTGTAACTTTTATAGAGTCAAAGGACATAACACACAATTATGCATGTGATTAAAACATATAATGCAAGATCTTATAATCAATAATAATCATTTAGTGGCACCTCCCAATAGCAAATTGGAAATTTACACTAATCCATTCCCATATCATACAAACAATATCGAAGAGCAAAATACTATCACTATGGATGATATACATACAAATGATGACATTATGGATGATTTTCATGTAGAGAATTGTTTAAAAGATTAATCAAAATTTCATACTTGTTTAGTTGTAATTAAGACCAAAACTATATCTGCTTCTCCTCTTCCTATTCCATTGATTACATTTTTTGATAAGGAGATCCCACAAGTGAACTTTTATGGTCAATTATACATACTTGGTAGTCTCAAATGTACATCGCATACTTGATCTTGTATGCCAATATGCATTGAAGAATTTTTATTTGATATCCATATTTGACATAATCAACATGCACATTCTGGGATTTCATTAAAGATGACTAATGGAATGTTAATAAATACATTGGGATGCACTATTCTACATTTGAAAGTGGGTCCAAAAGAACTATTGGTCTTATGTCATGTGATACCAACATTTAATAGATTTGATATATTACTTGGTTGACCATGTATTGAACAATGTAAAGCTATTACTTCTATTTTGCATCAATGTGTAAAAATTATATAAACAAAGGAAAGATTATCAAATTTGAAAGAGCCCATTGCAAGACAATATTTTATTCTAGTCACTTTATATTGGATAGATTTGCAAAAACACCAAAAAACATTCCCTATAAGAGGGATGGCATTATCCATGGTTTATACAAGATATATTTGGATAAATTAGAAAAAAAAAAGATGAAATGAGATTCATGTCCTCCAAAGCATCAAGAGCCTCGACTTACACAACTCAAGGTCAAGAACAAAGTACTCATATGCTAAAGAAAGACACAAATGTAACTACAAATGTAATACAAAAGCCATAATTTCATGGAAATAAGAACACATGGGTGCCAAAGAAAAGTGTTGTGGTGCATCAAATACCAAATGTTTCTATAGAATCCCCATTTGTAATGCCCACTAGTGTGTTTGCCTTGTGTGCTTTTTGATTTATATAATATATGTTGTATCAAGTGTTTCATTAGTGTATTGTGTGATTCATGTGTTATGAGTCGTTGCACCAAACTTTTTGGTGAGGCCTATTGTACCATCGAGGTGTTCTAATGGTGTATTCTAGATGCTTTTGTTGAGATGTTATGTATGGCCATCGATATGATCCCAATGAGGTTTTGTATTGAAATTGAATTTTTGACTATGCATTATGGGATGCATATGTTGTGCCTTTGTATTTTAGATCATAATAGTGTTTCAGCTTCACTGTTTTCACTATATGCAATATAGTTGTGATTATTGTACTTGTTTCAACATTATGAAATATGGTTGATTATGCATCTTGTTTCCTGGATCAGGCTAGTTGTAGACGATTTACAGTTAGATGTAATGCCTTACTATCATGTTATGATTTATACCATGTTAGGTGGATTATGTTGCTTCAACTATTATAATGTGGAGTAGGTATGCCTGATGTTTGACCTGAGTGTGTAAGTACAAGGTTATTCCCCAATGGTGGTTATATATTAGAGATGGTCATCTTTGGGTAAAACATGTGTGTCAACCTCTATCTCACTTGGCTCAAGTGTGAGATGAGTCTTGTGAATCCTTGTATAAACCTGGATCTGAATGAGTGGCAATTCTAGAGTTCGCATGTTGTTGAGACCCGTAAATTGTGTGAGTCATTTGTGTGTGTTTATTTTATCTTTTTGCATTGCATTTTAATTTATTTTGAAATGTGTGCTTTTAGTGTTTAATAATATTTAATGCTTGCATCGAAAAGATAATAGTTATACTTTAGTGGAAAAAGGTCTATTGCATCATTTTATCTATGATAGAAGAAAATGAATTGAATTGATTATTTCTTCAAATTAAAATACTTAGCATAGTGAAATTAAATTGGTTAAGAGTTTAAAAATGTAATTTAATTTAAATTGATGTAGCTCCTATGGCTATATTTGAAAATATCAATTGAAATTAAACTAGTATATTTATATTTTAAAAAATATATCTAAAGTACGTCGATGGGTATCTCTTTTCCATAGTTTATTTGAAAAAGAAATTGGAAAAAATAAAAACTAAAAACCAAAAAAGAAATTGGAAAAAATAAAAACTAAAAACTAAAAAAGAAATTGGAAAAACTAAAAAATAAAAACCAAAAAAGAAATTGAAAATAAGAAAATCACAAAAACTATCGAACCAAAAAAACAAATTGGAAAAAATAAAAACTAAATTTTAAAAAAGAAATTGGAAAAAATAAAAAACTAAAAATCAAAAAAGAAATTGAAAATAAGAAAATCACAAAAACTATGGAACCAAAAAAGAAATTGGACAAGAATTTTTTTCCAATGAATCTTATTTACATGAATTTATTTATTTAAATATTTTATGATTTTTGTTTACAGAATCTAAATGTTTACGTGAATCTAAATCTTTCAGCCTTTGCTGTGAGTGTAGAATGCCTCTCAGCGTAATGATTTTTGTTTACAGAATCTAAATGTTTACTTGAATCTGAATCTTTCAGCCCTTGCTGTGAGTGTAGAACGCCTTGTTCGTGCCTACATCATTTATCAGGTTCCAGGTTATTAGCTTGCAGGCACCTTCCCAAGAGTTCATGAAGTTTCTAAGTCTTGGACCCTATCTGTGTTTTGTAGCATCATCAGGATGCTGCTGATGTCATGTTCCTGCGGGGGTGGTATCCGCTCGACCTTTTCCTTCAATCTTTTTTCCTGCAGGATGATATTCTCAATATCGGGCGATATTCCAAATATCGGGTCATCTTCTGAATATCACCCTTGCTCTAAATGTGATGATGACATCATTAGGACATTTGCGGATATGACGATGAGGCTGTCGGCATGACTTAGGTCATCGGCATGTATCGAGAGGTGATCCTCCGATGTGGTTTGTCTGGCTGACGCGGAGGATGGTTTGAGGTTTTCAGCGGTATGTCCATCGGCGAGAGAAAGGTTGATCGGTTGGAGAATTTCTGAGTTGGCCGATGGAGTTGGTCTCCCTGATCCTGTGGTGTCGTCAGCGTAACTTTTGATGTTGGCGAGGGAGTTTTTGATTGTGCCGATGGCGTGTGTCTGGCCGACGGAGGTAGTTAGGATGTGGCGGTCGGCGTGACTGGGTGTGTCGGTGGAGGGATTTTTGGTCACCTCGACGATCTGGTCTTAGCGACGGGGTTTGGTATCGGCAGGAGTCAGGGCGATGGGCTATTGGCAGGGGGTTCGTGGGTCGAGCAGGGTAAAATGCTCAACACTTAGTGTGCTTACGGCCCCGTTTATAAAATGATAGAGTGGTCCCTGCAGGACAAATGTGGGATATTAAATCATGCAAATATGAGGGTCTTCCCGATAGTCTTGGTCACGCTGATGGCGTGATACACAAAGCAGAACATACATATGCAAGGTGCCTACGTGGCACATTTTCGCAGGACGGTGACTTTTCAATGTGGATTTGGTGCCATGGATTTTCAAGCGATGGGAGGAATCGACGGCCATGTTTTAAAATTGGAGTATGGGTTTCCTTTGCATCTTCAGGCATGTTTTGAGCAAGAAATTTCCATATGAGTGCTGCGACTGTTTCCAAGAGAAGATGTCGGTTGGTTGAGCCATTAATGGCGATATGCAGAGGCATGGGCCGACGGTCGAACTGCCATGTACTTGATTTATAACGGAAAGAGCTTTCCAGCTGCGGCACAAGGCTCGAGCTCAGCTACCCCTTGTCCTTCTCTTACTCTTTCCCATCCTGTCCTCTGCTGCATTGAATGTTTGAGCACCATTTCCTCAGAATGAACTATATTTGGCAGACTTTTGAGTCGCCCAGTGATTAATGTTGAGTACCTGCCTTGCTGTATATAGCAGGCTGTGTTGCTCATTTGTTGGTTGTTGAAAACTGGACACATCTGGCATTGTAATAAGATACAACTGGTTTTGGTTGCTCTGTGCAGGAGATCTTGTGAGTTTATGAGTCGCATGTTTTATGTATTATGCATAGATTTATTGGTTTCATGTTGTTTTAGATGAATAATGCTATACTGCATGTATTTTGTTATCTGTCTCTTGTATTGAATATACTCTTCTTTTGAATCTGGATATCTAAGGGGTGTCTTGGGTTCTAGGATATAGGCTTACTATATTGAATGCTTGATCTATTAACTTCTGCTCAAGGGGTAGATTAAAGTGTTTTCAGGTTAAGTGTTGAGGAGAATATATTGCAGTAAGGATGTCATAAGTAGAGATAACTTAATACTCTATTTTGGGAGGTATCTGTAAGGCAGATATCACACAAATCCCCTTGAAATCCAATCTTGATATGTTTATGCTGAACATTTACATGTGTATGTCTACTGACTCCAAGCCCTAGATAGGCACCAATCTAGCTCTGTGTTGAGGTTATATACCAGGTCCAGGTTTGCATCCAAACATAAAATCAAATTCAAACTTCTAAAACAACCATTAGGACTGTAGAAGTAGTTTAGGACCAAGATCCTCTGATTCACAACTGAACATAAGCCCAAAGCTAGCCCCTTTACACTTATCCCACAGTTTTGGTCTTCACATAGGAGGATTTATCTGCTTTGTATCAATACCCCAAGTCAACCTACAAGCATATTCTCATGGGTGTTGAGTAGGGAATACCCCCCTAGGTTTTGCAGAGCCTGAAGAAGAAGAGGAGATAAAAATAGAGTCTATCTCCTACACTGTTGGCCACTGGCCCGGGAATCCTGTTGATCAATGATGGCTACCTTGTAGGGATACTGGGAACAAGCATCCAGTTTGGGAAAAAACCAACACGCCTCTCGGCGTAATTAGTTGTTTAGTTTTATTTAATCAATTTTGTTGATTTATTTACTAGTATATTTATACGCCGAGGGATATCTTTTTTCCATAGTTTCTTTATTTTCTCACTTTTTTTTTGTTTGCAATTTATTTTTTGGTTTTTTTTTTAATTTTTCCAATTTCTTTTTTGGTTCCATAGTTTTCTTGATTTTCTCCAGTTTTTTCTCCTTCCAACAGTTTCCAATTTCTTTTTTTGTTTTTGTTTTTTATTTTTTCCAATTTCATTTTTATTTTTTCCAATTTCTTTTTTGGTTCCATAGTTTTTGTGATTTAGCTTTTTTTTTTCTTCAACGCTTTTTAATTTCTTTTTTGGTTTTTTTTCTTTGATTTTCTTAAGTTTTATTTTTTATCTCCTTTTTGGTATTTTAATTTTTTTTTCTTATAAATTTAGGAAAAAAAAATGAGTGCTCTCATCCCCAACCCACTGTAATTGTATAACACCTCTCGGCGTAATTATTGAAAATATATTTTCTTGCAAAAGTGAATATTTAAAATAAAGAAAATAGAAAAATAGAAAATGGAAAGAGGAAATGAGATAAAAGGAAAATGAGAGTTTTTTTTTTAATAAATAAAGTGAGGGCATGGGTCCTCTCTCTTTATATTAACTTGCATAAAAAAATACATGTTATTTATCTGCATATTTGACATAACTATGACCTTGGAACCTAGAATAATTGATGATGTTTCAACAAGACAACCAATGTAGATGTATATAACTGACAACTTGAACAAAAATTACCATAATATGTGATGGCACCTTCAAATTTTGCAAGTTTGAAGTGCCTATCTCCTCTCAATGTATTGATAAAGGTTAGGTCAGGATACTGGTAAATCTACCCTGGAGCCCATCTTCACTGATTAAAATTTTGCAACTCAGAGGTCATCTTGCAAGTCCGTATGGTGGAAAGTTTTTTGGTACATATGGTAGTGCGCCTGTTCAGTTTCGCGCTTCCTGGATGAGTTCTGATGGGCTATTTAATGCTTTTCTGACTGTAACTGGGCTAGATTTGGTGTTCCAAAAAGTTACAAATTTCACAAATCTGAAGGCAACCCATTTCTTGTTTTGGTTTAAAATATCTCTAGTTCTATTTTCATCAGAAACGAAGTCCATATGATGCATTATTTTAGTGTGTTTCGGTTGCGACAAACACGTTCGGTAGGCTAGTTTACAAAGGAGGTCCCAGAAGTTGATCTTTTCAGTGCGCGACAACTATGTAGAAAGGGTTTAAACAATTAATGAAGGTCTTCTACAAGTTTTTGTGGCCTCTGGATGTTGTTTGCACCTCTAGTAAAGATTCGGTCATGTGGATGGCGAGGAAATTTAACATGTTGGCGCAAGATAAGTTCTATTTTTAATGCATATTTGGTGAAGTTTTTTGACTTAGTAATCCTTAGCTGAGTGCAATCAAGGAGTGCCACTGATGACGGGCCACGTGGCCTTGTATCGCAACATCACAGAGGGATGAGGGGCCCTCTAATGCGTGACTGCGACGGCGCGATAAACAAAGGTTAGGCATATGTGGTGAACTAAGTTTCATAAGATTCAAGGGAAATAATTTAATGTTGATTCCATGTGTAAAAGTAGCGCATGAGCGCATTGTGGGAGGAAACATTATAAGGAAGGGTTGCGCTTGTGCGCTAGGTTGTCCTTTTGGTTGCTTTGACCGCAAATATTGATGGGAGTTAGTTCATGTATATAACTAACCTTGTGTGGGTGCGAATATCATGGAGATTCAGTTTGAAGAACTAGCCAAAAGTCCAGATATTATTGCAACTCTTGTCCATCTTATCCATCATCTTGCTAAGAGATTCCATCAAATCTTGAAGTTTCTAAGGATTTGGTGAAGCTAATGTTGGAGAGAATGAAATTCCTCAGCACCAAAGAACTTATATCTCTAGAACAAGAAGTGTGTACTTGTGGATTGGGTTCTTTGCTTCAAGAATGAAATGTGGATGTAAATGCCAAGAACAGTGGTTGTTGCCTTGCGGATATACTAGTTAAGCATGTTTCTCATTTGGAGGCAGAAGAGTCTGCAGCTTCTACGTCTAATGTCTTATTTAGAGCTTCTAAAAAGAAAATCTGTCAAGAAGACGTATCTGATTTAGGGAGTGTTCTTGCAAAGCATACATCAAAATTGGAGAAAGAAATAGCAAAAGCTAAAAAGTCATACAAAGGAGAGGAGCAAAGATGTTGTCAATAGTTGGGGCATACAGTGGAAAGTCTTGATCAAGTCCTCATTAAACACATTTCAAAGTTGGAAAGAGATAAGAAGGAAGCAATTGCAATAGGTATGACACTTGAAGTTCAAAAGGCCACCAAATCTATAAGATCTTGTACAAATGAGCACAATACACTTGGATTGGGTGACATTATGAAGAAACGAGCTTCTTTCATGAAAGAATTTTTTCATGGGTTATGCCAATAAAAAAGAGAACAAGGATGCAAATATGATAGGTGATATTCCTTTTGATGACTTAAAACAAACTAATATTGGTAAATAAGAGTCTAAAGAACATGTTGAGATTTTGGATAAGATTCTCATTAAGAGAATGTCCAAGTTAGAAATGGAGAAGGCATCAGCAACTACTTTTGCAAAGGCACATGATGAACAAAGAAACTTGACATCAATAAATTATGAGATAAAAAATTGTGATGGTCCTGATGTTGTTCTTACCCATAGAAGGAATGCACAAGATGATATAAATGATTATGTGTATAGGGAAGATTGTGTAGAAGAAGTGTCATTGTAGATTGTGGAGTATGAAGCTTTTGATGAGGCAGACCGTTTAACAAATGACTGGGCTTAAACAACACACTCTAAGCTTTGACTTAGACGTGTACTGGTGGGCCCTCTCCAACTCTGTTTCTTCCAAAACAAATTCTGTTAAACATCAACCACCAATTTCAATAAACCGTGACTGCCACACCTGCTACTACCCGCAGTTAAGTTTTAAATTGGGGTTAAGTTTAATTTGAATGTCTCTCCCTTAATGTGATGCTTTGGAACTATTGAAATACCATGACCGTAGGATATGCATAAAATGGATTTGTTGAAAAGGCTTTAGAAACTTTCAAGCAAATGCAATTGGCAGGTGTAAAGCAAACTCCGCAACCTTTGCTAGCATCTTCCCTACCTATGCCAAAATGGGAGCTTTCGAACAGTGTATGGACATCCATGCAAAATGCGTAACCACAAACAAGGTATGTGAACTATTTGACAGGATACCTCAAAGAGATGTCATCTCAATGACCTTCTGTGTTCTGTTCGGGATGGATGTGTCCTCCACGATTGACCAGTCCATTGAAGGGATTTGTTGGGCATAAATTTTGTCTTGTTCATAGGAAGGGGTTGGGATCGGGTCAATCCTCTGCTCGACATAATGCCTCAAATAAATGTGTTCTCATGGAATCCCTTGATTGTAGGATATTAAAAAAATGGATTTGTTGAAAAGTCTCTAGAAACTTTCAAGCAACACCATTTGTATGGTGTAAAGCCAAAAACCTTTTCCAGCATCCTCCTAGCCTGTGCTTAGTGGGAGCTTTGGAACAAGATATGGACATCCATCAAAGCGTAAAGGATAGATGAATTTTGTTAGATATTATAGTTGCTACTACTTTGGTAGACATGTATGCAAAATGTGGAAGCATAGACAAGGCATGTGAACTATTTGACAGAATGCCTCAAAGAAATGTAGTCTCATGGAATGTCATTATTGTAGGATATGGAGAAAATGGATTTGTTGACAAGTCTTTAGAAACTTTCAAGCAAATGAAATTGGTAGTTGTAAAGCCAACATCCTCCCTAGCTTTGGAACAGGGTATGAACATCTATCAAAGCATAATGGAAGGGGGACTTTTGTTAGATATTATAGTTGGAAATGCTCTACTAGACATGTATGGAAAACGTGGAAGCATAGACAAGGAACATGAACTGTTTGACAAAATTCCTCAAAGAAACATGGTCTTATGGAATGTAACGATTTCGGGATATGCACAAAATAGATTTTGTAAGGATGTTCTCAAAATTATTGAATTAATGAAGCACTCTAGAACATATCCTAATATTACAAGCTTTGCTTGTGTTCTATGTGCATGCAGCCATGCAGGTTTAGTGGATGAGGGTTACACATGCTTTAATCATATGAGTAGTTCCCTTATTGCATTATACCTACAATTGATCAGTATGTGTGCATGGTTGACCTTCTTGCCCATGTTGGCTATCTTGAGGACACTCTAAACTTTATCATTAAGATGCCAGTTAAACCTGTGGTGTTGTGTGGATGTGTTTTCCTGGTGCTACAAATCATATATGAATATAGGCTTGGGAGTATTTATAGTAACACTGCTTTTCATTTGGACCTTAAAAATATACCGTGACTTGTGTTCTCTCAAACATCCATGAAGAAGTGGGTAGGTGGTGTGAGGTTCAAATGGTAAGGAGATTGATGAAAGATAAAGGAATTATAAAGATCCCTATATGTAGTTGGATTGAAGGCCATAAAATGGTACATGCTTTTTGTGTTGGAGATAGATCACATCCACAAACATAGGAGATCTATGCAAAGTTGGAGAAATTGGCTTGGGAGATGAAGGCAACAAGGTATTTTCCATATTCAAGACATTTACTTAGTGATGTGGAAAAGGAGGACAAATAATTATTTATCTACCACCATAGTGAAAAATGGTAATTACTTTTGGTTTGTTACACTCCCCCTAGAACAACTATTAGAGTTGTTAAGAACCTTCAAGTATGTGTTGATTGTCACAATGCAATGAAGTTTATCTCCAAGATTGTTGCAAGAAAAATTATTGTGAGATATGTGAATTGTTTGCATCATTTAAGGCTAGGAGAATGTTCTTGTGGAGATAATTGGTGACACTAAATGAAGTGACCTGAAAAATAGGCTGACACTATAATAATGTGCACCATGTCAGAGGTGCACTAATAATGAAGGAACAAGGTTGTATTTTCAATTACTAGCAAAAAAATGGTTTTGTTTTTGTTATGAGTATTTGGCAATTTAGACTATGATGTTGGCTTCATAAAATTAGATGCATAGAGTGCAATGGAGATCACTACTTATATACACTATTGGGGTATCTGTCAAAGACTTATTTTATGATAACATGGGCATTTAATTGAATTGTTTTCATAAAACCTACATGTGTATGAAATATGAAATGAAAAGATGGAGAAGGTGGTGGAGAAAGAATGAAAAACAAAAGATGAGGAACACTTCAAGTACATGGAAAGATGCTTAAGCAATAGGAAATGGGAGAGGAGGGCTCACAATTAACCTTGTCATTTTGTATAGTTATTTTGTTTCGATTAATCATATTGTCTTTTGCCTATGTTAGGTTAAGCATTTAATTACACATTCTAGATTCAATATGTAATTTTTTATAAGTGTATGTAGATTTTGTGTCATTTATGGTTGGATATTTCTAATGTTGCTTCGCATCCCTTTGATTGATGAGATAGCTAATAGATTTGTGAATTCACATATATTTTTTAATTTAATTTGATTTCAATTTGTTTGGTTTCAATTAGAAAGAAAGCACTATAATTTATATGAAGTAGAAAAAGAAAAATTACGAGTGTGTTTATGTTGTAATTAGTGATTATGCATGGCACTTGAAAAACTCTCATAATGAGGTGTATATAGATTGATGTTAGAGAAAAGAATAACATTTGTATATTTAAAATAAAATAACGATTTATATCACATTGTAATTGCACGTTCGTGGCATTATAAAATTGTGCATGATGAGATTTATAAATTAATACTAATAAGATGATGGTTTGAAGGTGGTTAGGAGAGAGCTAAATAGGGCATTTCATAAGTGTTTGTAGTGACAATAGGATTTAAAATAAGAGGAACTTAAAGGGATGAAGAGAATTTTAGAGAAACACAATGGAAGACATCATAGGCTCAAGAAAGGAATATTATAATTATATTCATAATATGGTCAAATTGACTACTTTATTCACTTGTGCAAACCTAACAAATGGTAGTAAAGTTAAATTTCATTTGGTAAGATAGGAATTGAATGATTTTGTACTAGTCATGTATCTAGCAAATGCTAATGAAGACTAAGTTCCATATGCCACGTCTAATGTTTATTTACAATCCTTAATCACAACTACGTTAAGAATCTTGAATTCTTGTACTTGATTCAAGTCAATTTAATAACAAGGGATGCATTTCATAATGTCCAAAGACTTATGATATGTGGCTAACAATTTTTGTTTAGTTGATTTAAAATGGAATGTTATCATAAGCATACATGTATGTATAAAATGAAAGCAAGAAAAATAGTTTTTTTTGGAAAGAATCAAGAATGATGAACTTTAATTCTTCATCTCATGCAAATGCATTTGATAGCTTCGTGATTATAAGAAAACATACATTTCTAAGTTATTATAAGTCTTTATAATGACTGTATTTTTAATGTTTACAATAGAAGAAGGGGATTGTTATGAAGCACCTTCTATTCTTATAAAATCTAGATCAATCTGTAACTATGACTGATAGTATCACACGAGAGGTCCTAAGGGACATCTAAAATTATAAATGAATATTTTTGTGTATGAATTAAATAATAGTAGGCAACATTTGAATGGAAGCAACTCCATTGCCATTAAAAATAAAGTAATCATAAAATAATCCCATAGATCACATTACAAAAGTGGGAAATAGGGTAGTGGTTCTTTAAATCATGTGTCATAAAATGATCACATAGATTGGATCTTGCATCACAAGGGACAACAATAATTGTTTTTACATGATGAAATGAAGCACATTGACTAATAGCCTTGCTTGATAGGTTGGATTAAGCTATTAGCGGCAGATTTTAAGACACTATAATATCTTCTCGCTATGGCTCGCCATTTTTGTTTTGTGGCTATGCTCTATCTGGAATGGTGAATTTTTTCCCTCTTCATTATTGGTGAGTGCTTTGGTCTTGGTGCAATGGCCTTTGGAAGTAGCTCAGGGAAGAGGAAATGCTAGGATTGTAGGGTGGAGACATCAAAACAAAAGGGTAGGAGGTAAAAGGAGAGGGTGGAGAGCACCGAGAGGGTGGAGAATTTCATCTATGTCTAGAAAGGGAGATTACGAATCTTGATCTCTGCTCCTAGTTCTTATGTATCGTAGTTGAATAATAGCTTTGACAGAGCATTTGGTTACATAACTTCTCGAGTAGTACAACCACATGAAATAGATGGTCGTAGTGGATAATTTAATATTAGTGGAGCCTCCTCATCCACACATGTTTGTGTGCCTCATCATTGCATTATGTACAATAATTTGTGCTTAGGTCCTCTTGGAGTGACGACTGAGCCAACCCTGAACACATAATATTCAATGTCCATCATATTTCAGCTACACAAGCCAGGGCATTAGGGACTAGAACACAAGATGAGTCATAACAAATTAGTGCACAAGATTAAAATTATTTCATGATATTCCCATTTAAATTTTAAATAAACAAAGATTCTAGTACTAATATATCTAAGTGGGATAACAATTGATGATAGACGAGGAGCTTATAGAAGTTCATTAGGGTATTCTTTCTACTACTTAATTTGGCTAAGACTTGATGGTATTAACTTTTCTACACATCTAACCTTTTCTTATTGTATGCATTTCCTTTTTTCCAATAATTATATATTAATTTATATCAATGTTTCTTTACTTTTACAACCTATTCCAAATGTGAGTGATGTGCCACCTTTCCCAGCATGCTTTAGTAGGACTTTTGATCATCCAGTAAGACCATCATTCACCAAATGACTCTTTGAACATCAAAAACAAGTCAAAGTAATTGAATTGGATTTTCTTTAATTGATAGTTTAGATTTTATAGTTGAATATAGTGATTTAGATGTTATTAATTTTTTCTACACATCTAACCTTTTTTTATTCTATGCATTTCCTTTTTTATTAGTAATTATATATTAATTTATATCAATGTTATTTTACTTTTATAGTTTATTCCAAATGTGCTAAGGATGTACCAACTTTCCCAACATGCTTTAGTAGGACTTATGATCATACAATAAGGCCATTCACACCGAACACTGCTTTGAATGTTAGCAATGAGTCAAAGTAATTGAATTAAATTTTTCTTTAATTAATAGTATAGAGTTTATAGTTGATTATAGTGATTTAGAGGTTAATTGAAGTTAGTACATACAATCTTAGGTTGGACTTGTCATTTTTCATATAAGAACTCTTAGTTGGTCTACCCATGATGATTCCTTCTTAGTTGATGCCAGAGGCCTCATTAGTGGTATATGTTTTTTTTTGTCATGAAATAAAACTAGGTAAAGGGACTGACCTATCAACTAAACCAAGAAACATGTCACTAAAGATTGTAATCGCTAAAAGGGCCATTAGTCATAACATGCCAGAAAGGATATTACCTTGCAAGAAAGTGGCCGTCTTGTAGCATCAAGATAGTATTATTATCTTTTAGATAGATAATAAGAAAGTCATGAAAATCAAGTGGACTATCATGGGATTAATAATGTATCTCAATTTCTGACAACTTCAAACCATTTGACCATGCCGACAATGAATACATTCTTGCAAAATGTCTCAACTATGTTTAGTGTAAGGGTAACAGTAGTCATTTTTTGTTCTACACCTCGTTGGACCTAACCGATGATGCAAACACATTAGGGTGGGTGGGTGAATGCTAGTGGAGACCTCATTTCATTCCCTAGATGTCCTGATCCTTTTGAGTAACATCAGACTGAGAAAGTCCCTTAAGAGCCCTAAGAGCAAAAAGGTATCAAACTTTGACGTAGTTATTCTCAGAATCCATGGCACCTAGGAATTTGTTTTGTTTAAACCTACAAGTGGATGTCAAGTCCATTTACAATAACCTATCTCAATTTCCAACAAATCCAAACTATTTGAATATGCTGAAAGTGAATGTATTCTTGCAAAATCTTTGAATTACATTTAGTGTTAGGGTGCCAATAGTCATATTTTTTGCTCTCCACCTCATGGGATAGAACCAAGATGCCAACATGTTGGGGTGGGTAGGTGAATGCTAGTGGAGGCCTCATTTCATTCCCCAGGTGTCCTGATCCTTTCGGGCTACATCAGGCTGAGAAAGTCTCTTGAGAGCCCTAAGAGCAAAAAGGTGTCAAAATTTGACATAGTAATTCTAGAAATTTGTGGCACGTAGTAATGTTCTATTTGCACCTAAAAGTGGAGGTCGAGTCCATGTACAATAATCTATCTCAATTTCAAATAAATCCAAACTGTTTGACTGTGCCAACAATATTGCATTCTTACAAAATGCTTGAATTACATTTAGTGTAAGGGTGCCAATAGTCATATTTTTCATTTTCCACATTGTGGGACCAAATTTACAGTGCCAACATTTCACTCGATGTAAGGGTGAATGCTAGCGGAGGCCTCATTTCATTCTCCAAGTGTCCCAATCCTTCTGAGCTACATTAGATTGAGAAAGTCTCTTAAGAAGGTGTCAACTTTGACGCAACAATTCTCATAATCTATAGCACCTAGGAGTGTTCTATTTGCACCTACAGGTGGATGTTAGGTCTATCTACAATAACCTATCTCAAGTTCCAACAACTCCAAACCATTTGACCATGTTGACAATAAATGCATTCTTGTAAAATGCTTGAATTACATTTAGTGCAAGGGTGCCAATAGTCATATTTTCTGTTGTGCACCTTGTGTGACCAAATATGGTTCCAACATGTTGGTGATAGTGGAGTTATTGGAGTGCTATGTAATGCCCCATCATACAACCCTAGAGTGCTAGACTAGAGAGTGCAAAAATACATAAATAATTTGTTTTTTTTGAAAGGAAGAAATTGCATTAATAGTAACCAAAGATATTATAATACACAACATAAGGAAAAGAGCACTTCTAACTCCTCTAGGGAAACATAATTGCATCAGTGAAATTAAAGTTAATACCACACGAGAAATATATTATACTGATACTACAGAAAGAACGACTTTTACATTTGCAAGATACTTAATATACAAAGTTACAATGCAAGAATACAAGACCGATCGCGTCGGTTTACAAAAGAATACATCTGAAAGTAAACATCTTTGAGGGTGGAGAGCAAACTGGAACTGGAACACCTCTGCACAGGACTCGAACCGAATCTCCAAAAAGGCCAATGGATAGCTCTTCCACCCAACCATGTGGAACCCTAAGGTCCACCCCTCTGAGCTAGGAGATAACAACGAGGATTCCACTAAGCCAAAGTAACAACATCTAATATAACCAAATGACAACAAACCTGACACAACTGACCATATCAACAAAGTTGCACAAGACAAGACATCACTCCAGAGGTACCAATGAAAGCATTAAGAGGGAAGTAACTAAGCTACAGCGAGGAGAGTGTCATCGCATGGTCCTAGCATGGATTACCCAAGCTATCTCTCATCAGAATCCGGCCCCCATCTATGGTTACCCTGGCAGCCTCTCTCTAGGCCCCAGTCCCATAGGGTGACACATGTGGAACTGACATGTCCTCTCATGGAGACAAGGAGGTCGGCCTTGCCAACCAGATGATTAGATGCATTAACATGCAGGGAGAACATATTGTTAGATGTAACATCACATTTCCAGAGAAGAAGGAGAAAGAACATAGCATACACATAAGTAGAATAAAGCATTCATTTCTTAAAGAGCAAGTCTATAAACTTATCAACCTTCATACTAATGCATACAGGTGAAAGGTACCATTACCAACTCACCACAAAGAGAAAATCACTTAACCTAGAGCAACAACAATAATCCAGAGGTCTTAGTGTTGCAACCTGGCTCTGATACCAAGTGTCAACAAATGGCAAATAAGTGTAAACAAATGATAACCCATACCTTCAAATAGAAACCAAATCATGGTAGCTCCAACCAGAACACTAGCAAAGACTTGTTTAAGCCTCCCTAGGCTATCTCTGTAACCAGCATCATTCCCCCAATGCAGAGATACCAAGGGCACCTATATACTTGCTATATCATTAGTTCCAAGTAAAATCTTCTACAAAGTTTTGCCGAGTCCTCTCTCCCTCCAACCACGCATTTACAAAGGAGAAATCCCTCCCCCAGAGTCAAGCTCCCCCCAGGAAACTCCCCTCTCGGAGCCAAAAATAGCCAAGACTCATTAATATCAAAACTGCCACACAGAATCCCACTCCTAAAAAAATCAGAAAACAATGAATTCTTCTTTCACCGAGAGATTCTCCAAAACAGAATTCTCATATGACAGCTCACAAAAAATCAATTATTAACTAATAATATTTTCAAATTATCATGCAATATTAATAAGAGAATATTATTAATGACTTATGACAATATCAATTAGAATCCATAAAAATCAATAATTTAATCACTTAAACATACTCCTAGCTTCCCATTAATAAATATCGACTATAAAATGCTATTAATAACATTATAATAATAAACTCATTTCTGACCAATACACAAAGACTGAAACCAAAGCATACCAATGACGACCATAGCCAAGGCAAGGACCATTAGGTGACAACAAAACTCACGACCACCGACTGAAAATAGAACTGACTTAGGGCAACCCTCATGTTATCTCCCATCAACGTTATCCATTGGTGCAAGGGCTCGCTCAGACATGTTAAGTCAAGTGGAGTCGAGGCCCAGTACCTACAACCTGCATCCAAACAATACATTGCATTCGAGTATATATATAGCACACATACACAGAGTTAGGGATTCGCAGCGTAGTAGGGTGCTCAGGATGAGCAATACTACACTGTCCCCTCTCTGAAAGCATTACAACAACATAAACACCTGTAACTATAAGTTAGATACCAACAAATCACATAAGCATGATTCTAATCATTACTGATTATGTCAATCACAAGTCAATAATCACCTCAGTCAAACATAGTCCAGTAATAGCATAAACCATAATTCTAACAACTCAAATGTCTCAAAATTATCAAAATGCAAACTAAAACTACCAACTATCACAAGCTAAAAACGAGGGGGCACTACATCCTCCCCCCCTAAAACTTGACTTGCTCCTGGAAGTCACAGACTAGGGTAGAAACATGATATATTAATATTGCCATATTCCATTGCCAACATACTCATCCATAATAAACAATTGTTCATAAATCAAGCTCAAATGTTTAATAAAAGACAAGAAGAACATCAATTCTTTACCTTTATGGTGTATTGTGTGATCTACTTATATCTAGTTACACTTTTTTCGACAATCTCATACAATCCAAAGAATTGCAGTCACATATAATTAAGGAAAAAAAATACATCTCATATCTTATTTCCACTAATTACCAACCATGCAAAGTGCAATTCTCCGCGGAGTCCTCCTTTGAACATACTATCAAAGGTTCGAAATGAACATGATAGAAACAACACTTACCACAAAATGGGGCCATCAGAATCAAACATTTGGAATATCCACCATAGAAAATTTAAAAATAAATATAAACCCACATGGAAAAACAATCAAATCCAACTTTAAGTCACAAAGTGCCAGCAATTTTCAACAATAAATCAAGTATAAAGAAAAGATTTTTGGTGTCCATTCCTATCATAAGAAGGTTCAAAGAAAGAAAACTCACTGTTAACCCCTCTAACTACACAAGAAACAACTGTCAAAATTTCCAAAACAACCAAATTACAACAAATCCACATCACGATGTGACTAATTTTAGCCACAAAAAGGGAGTATCCGCTTCACAATACTCAAGGACGCAAAATCTAGAATGTGTTAGAGAATGTACACCAACACTCAAACAATTGTGTTAACTACATCCTCTTATCTAAACAACTTCTATCTTTAATACAATACAATTTCTTTCTACTAAACTACGGAAATATGCAATTGCTTCCTTATGCAAGAGGATATAAAAGGAATTTATGATATCACATACATGAATACTTCAAACTATAATTGACTTACATTATCACGTTCCTGATCTCATAGGCCCAACACAAGCTCTCATTTGATCACCTGCCTACAGTTCTTACACAGGCATATACAATGATAACTTCCATAAATTACAACAATTCTTCCATAAGAGGTGATGACCATCTAGGGGTTAGATATAGATTTTGAAGCAACCATGTAAAGATGTCAACATCACATAACCACATAACTCATGATGCATGATGCCACCAAAATGTTCTCATACCTTAACTGTGATTTTATACCTCAGCTTGTATTGCTTAAGAAAACATTAGATTTATGGTTAAAAACTCTTATTCAGTATTATCATAAGTGGCATTGAATTCTCTGAGAAGTTATGTAAAGTTGCTATGTTTTATGACTGATTTTAATCTCTCATGCAGAGGCATCGACCATGATAGAATAGATATTTATAGAACATTTATTATTTCCATTTCAAGAGAACTTTTGGTTTAGTTTAACTAAAGATGCTTTATATACTCTTATGGATGCGTAACCTCCCTTGATAAGCTTTCTTTATTTAATTTAGAAACCATGCTAATTCTCAGTGATCCTCTAAGAATCTTATCTCTAAGAAATACTCTCTATTTAAAATTACACCGGATAGTTACCCGTTTCAGACTTGCAAGAAGATATTTTAGAGCATAGGTAGTTTTATTGGAAAGGAAGTAAGTTATGGGATAGTTAAGATGATTATTATGTAAACCGTTACCCTAAATGTAAACCGTCCCTCTGTCCTATCGTGGTACGGAATGCTTTTCTTCATGGATGGTCTCAATCGAAGCCTGTAGTGTAGGGCTCATCTATCCTTGTATCTTTGACAGCCGCATGGTGTCATGATGTCGCCGTAGGAATGGTTGACGTTAGATGGGACTCTTAAGGATAACAAATTGATGTCAAAGATATTATGTATGATAGTTTTTAGAAAGCCCAGTGTGCAGTTTCTTTTGTTGGAAGTTTTTAATTTACTAAACTTTTCGGGGGCTCGTATGATGTCTTAGAAGTTGTCCCTAGTCGTTTCTTAGAAAGCTTTTCATGCATTCTATAGCAAGTTTCTTTTTATATATATGATTTATAGAATGAATTCATCATGCTAAACATATTCAAGTTGATTAAATTTTAGGTTGGTAATGAAATGTATCTTTTGTCTGAATTAATTTAGATTGTTTCTAATGAATAAAAAGTATAGTATAAATAAATACATTAGTGGAGAATATTTTAGTATTGTCTATGATTATGAAATTATTTTTGTAAATGTTTAGGTTATGGATGGATTGGGAGAATAAATAGATAGTTAAATATATTTTAAAAAATATGGTAATGAAGAGAATATTAGTATTTGGTCCAATGGAATAGAGTTATTTATTTATGTAATTCTTATATTAGAGACGTAGTCAATTTTGGGTAAGATGTTATATTATGTGAACTTAACACCATTAAACTTGCTTTAGCAAATTAATATGTAGATTAGAAAGAGATTAGTAGTTTTAATGATAGAAAGGTAACATTAAAGGTATGTAGTTGTGTTATTCTTTCAACAGAATTTAGATCTTAAACAAATTTTGCATTGTGATGTTTAAAAGATTAATAGCTTGTTATAAGGTTAAGGAATAAGTTAGATTATTAACCTTAGCTGGTTAAAGCTAGTTGCCATTTTATGAATTTAGTCACTGGTTAAAATCGATGTGTTGATTATAGTATGTTTTAGAACCTAGTATAGTTGACCTCTTATGCATTAGCAAATTGGTCGATTTAATGTTAAGGTTATTGTTTCAAATAGAATTGTAAAAGGTATTGTTAAGTAATATTACCAACTTTGTGCTCAAATGAATCATGGCTTTGAGTGTACTAATAGATTTAATCCCCATGTATGTTGATTGGAGTTATGTTGAGTTAAGCTTAATTATGGTTATGTTTGAAATTCCATTATAGTCAACAAGTAAAGAGGTAATTGGTTGATTTTGTTATTCTTGGGTCCAGAGTCATGTTGTTCAATGGATTGTCATGGTCATTAAAGGTCAGGTTGCTAATTTTTTTTCACATCGAGAGATGGATGTAACCATAGCAGTCGTGTGTTCAATTTGTCGACTCCAGAGGCCTAACCTGTTGGGTTATCAACTTGATATTTGAGTCTCACTATTTCTTGATGTTTGGTTTGAGCTTGAGGAGGGCAATGGGATTTGTATTGTTGAGGCCAAGTGAATGGCATGGGTAATGGTTAGCAGTCATTTTGTACCTTATCCTTGCATGTTGTGTTTTGGTTGATTGATCAGAGATTGCTAAGGAAGTGGCTTTCATGGTGGGGCCAGTGCCTAGTGAGAGGCCGCCTGGGTAACCCCATGGAAGTTTTGAGCAAATGGAAACTTAATAACTTACTAGGAGGGTTGGGGTAGTAAAACTCATAACAAGATAAGTAAGATACCTCACCCATGCCTTGAGTGCTCTTGCAGGCTAAGGATGGGATGAGAAGGCCTGGTTGGCAAGGTCGACCTCCTTGTCTCCATGAGAGGACCTGTCAGCTCCACATGTGTCACCCTATGGGGCTGGTGCCTAGAGAGAGGCTGCCAGGGTAACCATAGATGGGGGTCAGCTTCTGGTGATAGATAGCTTGGGTAACCCATGTTAGGACCATGTGATGACACTCTCCTTACGCAACTTAGTTACTTTCCCTTTTATTTTGTGGACACCTCTAGAGTATAGTCTTGGCTTCTTGTTTGATCTTGGTTGGATGTTTGTTTTGTCTGGTGGATTACTATCATTTATGTGCAGTCTTGTTATCCTGGTTGTCTGCAAGGAGTCTGGATTTGGTTTTTGTGTCCTTGGTTGTAACCTTAACCTGGTAGTAAACCTCATTGTTATCTCCTAGCTTGGTGGGGTGGACCTCAGGGTTCCACAGGTTGGGAGGTAGAGCTATCCATTGGTCTTCTCAGAGAATCAGATCGAGTTCAGTGCAGAAGTGATCCAGTTCTAGATTGCTTTACACCTTCAGAGATGTTGTATACTTTTATATGTATTCATTGTGACTGATATGACCGGTCTTGTAATCTTGTACCATAACTTTGTAAATTAACTATCTTGCTAATGTAAAAGTTGATCTTATCTGTAGTAGCAGTATAATGTCTATCACTTGTGTGGTTTTAATTTTCTATTCACTGATGCAATTATGTTTCCCTAGAGGAGTTGGAAGTGCACTTTTCTTTATGTTGTGTATTATGTTATCTTTGGTTACTATTATTGCATTTACTTGCTTCAAAAAAAAAAAATTTCTGTAATTTTTGCACTTGTTGGTCTAACACTCTAGGGTTGCATGACGGGGCAATACCTTGTTAATCTCCTAACTTTATGGAAGTCTTGATAATCATCTTACTTGTTTTGTGGGCAATACATGTGCATATTTTGGCCTCCAATAATACTTTTTTAAAAAGATCACTTTTTTACATCCCATACAAAACCAACTTTTATCATCTAGGTGTTAAAATAAATTACATATTTGCAAACTAGATTTAAAATCATGCATGTCATATTTTTAGACCATGTTAATATTCTATGTATAAGTGCTTCAATTTTTTACCCCAGCTATGACAAACTTTAATTTTCAAGAAAAAAGTTGCCACTTTTTGGCTAAAAAGTGGGCCCATTATCTTGTATTGACCCATTGATCCTAGTATTAAAATGGTTTGTACTAAGATTTAGATCCTTAAATTCAGAAGTTAGTGTTAACAACTCCTCAAATCCCTCTACTATTTTGAATTTTAGATAAAACAAGTTAGAATCATCTTTCACAACTAGTCCTTGAGTCAATATCTAACCTCTAGTTGTTCCTCCCTACTCCTAAGTTCTCTCTCCACCACCACTATAGTGCCTCTCCTCCATGAATCCAAATCATCCATACTTACTAATGCCTCATATTCTTTTAACTATTCCATCATTCTTTTTATACTTTTATTGTCGATTCTCATGAGGGTAATTCACCTTTCAGGTTCATTTAGATTTGTAAGTGGTGTGTCATTTGATAATCTAACTAACTCACAAACTCTTGGAGATTTTACTACAACCTCTAGTATGCTCATTAGATGCCTCTTGTACCTTTTCAATTCTTTTCTAGTACCTTTCCTCTTGTTCTTATCTTTGTTTCAATTTCCTTCCTTCTTCATTTTCCTTCTCAATCAAATCCATTATCTTTCTCTCTTCAACCCCCATCTCATTCTCAACAATGATATCTCTTAGGTTGTTGTTATCTCCTTTGGTTTGTACTAATTTAATTTATCTTTTCTTAATCCCTTTTATATATCCCCAGTAGTTAGACATGTTTTGACATAGTAGCCACATCTTTTCAAGTTCACCCCCCATTCCATAGCCCTCTTATAGGTGTGAAACCCCCCTCCAAGGGCTAGAATTTAATGTGCATTACTACACATCTTCAACATGGCTATATTCTCTCTATATAAATAAATTTCTCAAATGTCCTTATCTTTGTCTATATTATCATAAATTATTTCCTTGAATTTATTCTTCCTCCCTGTGCACCAACAATTGAAACCTATGGATTAGATTTGTATTATGTTGTGTTGTACTTTAGTGTGATACAATAAGGAAGAAGAACATGCATATGTGGTAAGATATGGACAAAATAAAAATAAATAATAGACACATACAGGGTATATGCATAATCATGATGGGCCAAACTATACCTCTAAGTGGCAATGAAAATACTAAAAATAAGATTTAATCAAGTTCATGTGAAAATTTGAATGGATTATCTACACAATTTGAAAAATATGTAAAAACAAAATTTGTAGAGAATTGAATCTAGTTTATGAGCTACTATTTTTTTTTAAATTAAATTTTCTTAGTGAAAAATGAATATTTCAATGAACAGCTATTAAATTTTTCAGAAAATAATAAAAAGTGGGTGTCATTCCAACCAACCTAACTATGAGAATTTCTTTTTTTTTTAATCTTTCAAAATAAGTAGAGGACTCATGCTCGAATGTGACGCATATTTTTTTGAATTTTCTTTCAAATAAAATAATTAGTTATATTTTTTTACTGTGACTTTTTTTAAAAACTAAAAAGTAATTTTCCAGCCAACCTAACTCGATAAAAAAATTGGAATTCAATTTTTTTTAACATATAGCCAAAAAAGCATAGAGTGTGACGCAGCTCTCGGATCTCAAAAAGGTGAAATGGTTTGAAAGTTATGGATGTTTTTCAATCAGTGTGTCCATCAGGATTTCAGACACACACTATATAGAAAATTGTTAATAATGATTTAATAAAATGATAACCAAACAAATCATATATTTTTAGAAAGTTGACAGTTTCTTCAATAAATCATTTTCGTTTTATCAATTTTTTATAAAAAAAGTTGTTAGCACGAAAGGTGAAGTTTGAAGAAGAGAGTGAAACCTAAAAAAATGTTAGAATTCAGGAAAAGTTAACAACAAAAATGGATACCATTTTGCTTCAGTAAATGGCAAATGGATATTTGTTTTGCTTCGGTAAATTATTGTTAGAAGCCTTTTCAATGCACTCAATTCTATTGGAAAGACTAACAATGAGAAAGATAAAAGAGTTGTTCATAGAGTAATAACAACCTCAATAGTAAGCAAACAATTAAGAAAGGCTTGATTAATGAGGCAAACTTGTGTTGACTTAAGATTGAATCGTAAAACATTGTCAAAAGCATTGGCATTAAGATCAAGACTAGATAGCCCTCTTGGAAATGATACTTGGGCTTTTAGTGGTAGGCTTCCACAAGCTGATAAAAAGCTAATCAATAGTAGAAAGGAAGAAATTGAATGATTTTGGCACACTAACTCTAGGGTATCACTGAATGCAAAAGATGTTTTAAAGTTAATAATAGGTGATAAAGATTGCACACCACATCCTAAACATTACTTGGAATGTAGCCAAACAACATTGTACAAACAATATTGTGAAACACACCCAGGTATAACAATCTCACAAAGAGCATTTGAATCTCTTAAGCCATTTTATTGTGTTCCTCTTAAAGTTCATAATACATGTTGCAAATACCATGTAGAGTTTTTTATGTACCATGAATTATTATGCAATATTCATTCTACTTTGCACACTAACGAAATGTTACAAGAGTGTGGTGCAATTCAACTACCAAAGTCATCTAGGGACTTATTGGATTTATTTCTATGTATTAGATATGATGGTTGCATTTTCTACAAAAATGATTGTTTAAATGAAAAGTGTTTACAATGTGGTGGGTTATCAAAGTTTGTATCATGTTTTCATGAGGGCAACAAGCATGATTTTGGAAAGAGAATGGTTGAGAAAAAGAGATATGAGACAATGAAATACAATTTGAAAAGTGGAGGTGAAGGTTCTAGATGTGAGTTGATTGTAAGAGAGGTAAGTATTGCTGATTTTATTGATGATTTTAAGAAAAATCTTTTCTACAAGTATGTCAGACACAGCCACAGGTCTCGATGGTTAGATCAATAGTTCAAGATGTGTAAAAACTTTTTCTACATTGGAACTATTGTCTATGTAGTTGATTTTACAGAAAACTACACATTGCAACCCCAAAATGAAGTTCAATCCCAGTAATACAATTCTATTCAAATTGCTATTTTTGTTCACATCACATACAGACATGCCCTTGAGAGTACAGAAGAGAAGATGAAGATTGTTAGAGAATACCATTTTTACATGAGTGATGATTGATCTCATTCATCAAAGTATGTGCAATATTGTTTTCAACAATTTTATGGGTTTTTGCAAGAAAAAGATATTAGAATGGATCAACATCTCATTTGGTCAGATAATTGAATCAGTCAATTCAAGAATGCTCGTATATTCTATTGGTTGAGCAGAATGCATGTAAAGACGGGTATACCTCATATTTAGAATTTTTTTGAAGCTAAGCACGGAAAAGGTGAACATGATGGAGCAGGTGCATGTATGAAGAGAGCTATTTTTAAAGAACAACTAAAGATTAGAGGTGGTGCTACATTCAGTGATGCAGATTCTATTGTTAAGTGGTGTAACTATGCATTGTCACAAGGAGTGGCTCTTGATTCAGAAGTGTGCAGGTTCTTTTGGTTGGTTGATGACGGGATAGCGAGAGAGAAATTAGATTGTCAGAGAGTAAGTGAATCATCAAAGATGTATTCATTTCGAACCTTAGATGCAAGTGCATGGACTATTTTGACATGAGAATTAGCTTATTTTTGTCAGAGTTGTATTAAATGTGATTGGGATAATTGTGAGTCAAGTGAGTGGGTAGATGCATAGATTCCATGAGATTTAACCTCTTTATCTCAAGGTCAATCATCTTTAGTCAATGACATGGAGAGCTCATTTGACTATGAACATCTTTCAGACCTTGTATAGCTAGGTCATGTTTATGCAGTTGTTGCGCTGCATGGAAATGAAGAGAGATCAAACTATTGGTTGGCACAATGTGTAAAGGGAAAATAAAAGCTAACACAACCTACGGCAGATGATGATGGGTTCACATATCCTATAGGATCAGTTGTTATTGTTGGGACTTGGTTGCAAACATATATGATTAGAAAGAATGGCATCCCTACCTTTGAAGACTTTGAGAAGCATAAAACCATATTGATGTATTCGCACCTAGTTGTAGCAACAAATGTTAAGTTATTAAGGCATCATGCAAAACCAAAAACAAAACAACTATGGATAATTACTAATGTTGATCATGAAGCAATATTGGATACTTTGAAGGTAAGAGATGATCCCTCAGGTACGCATGACTAGCATTTAAACTTCTAGATGGACAAGTATGACAATTTTTATCTTAACTTGTTCTTGTTTTATCTATTTTTTAGATTTGTTTTATTAAAAATCTTGTTTCTTTAACTATAATGCATGTTTTTGACTATATAGGACTGCGAATGAGGTTATTTTGCATGGCATTGTAGATTTTTTTGCATGGCATCATAGGTTATTTTTACTATACCTGAGGTACGATTTTTAGTGTTAAATGTATTTCTTAATATTATGCTTTCTAGCTTTTTATACATACTAATTTCTAAATTCATTTTGTGCATATCCTGCAATCAAGGCATTCCATGAGATGACATGTATTTGATGTCTTCTGCCAAACAATTTATGTGCATTGTCTATTCTTCCACATTTTGCATACATGTGTCACAGGGTAATTGCAACTACAACATCTAACAAAATTCTCATATCCTTCATGCTTTGATGGATGTCCATACCCTGTTCCAAAGATCCCATTATGGCACATGCAGGGAGGATGCTAGCAAAGGTTGTGGAATTTGGCTTTACACCCGCCAATTGCATTTTCTTGAAAGTGTCTAAAGCCTTTTTCAACAAATCCATTTTGTTCATATCCTGCAATCATGGCATTTCATTAGACCACATTTCTTTGAAGTATTCCACCAAATAGTTCATGTGCCTTGCCTATGCTTCCTCACTTTGCATTCATGTCTCCTAGGGCAGTTGCAACTACAACATCTGACATATTTCCCATTTCCTTAATGCAATCTCATATGGTATATTTCATATGATATATGGCAATCTCTACCTTCCTTGGGTTTTGGATAAATGGTTTCAATGACACCTTGACCATATTCAAGCAAGTAGGTATGACAAATGAAATCAAATTACACACTTTTCTATGTTTCAACACTTTGCTTTACACTCGCCAACTGCATTTGCTTGAAATTTTGTAAAGAAATAAATCCATTTTGCATATATCTTGCAATCATAGTATAATAGTCCTAGTAAAAGGTTGTGGAATTTGGCTTTACACCCACCAAATGCATTTTCTTGAAAGTTTGTATAGCCTTATCAAGAAATCATTTTTTTGCATATCTTGCAATCATTGCATTCCATGAGATGACATCTATTTGAGGTGTTCTGTCAAACAGTTCACGTGTCTTGTCTATCCTTCCGCACTTTGCATACATGTCTACTAGGGTAGTTGCAACTACATAGTCTAACAAAATCTCGCTTTATGTTTTGATGGACGTCCAGTACCCTATTCCAAAGATCCCATTTGCTAATGATAACCTTGTCAAAAGCTCATGGCAATCTCATATGGTATATGGCAATCTCTACTTTCCTTGGGTTTTGGATAAATGGTTTTAATGACACCTTGACCATGTTCAAGCAAGTAGGTATGACAAATGAAATCAATTACACTTTTCTATGTTTCCACACTTTGCTTTACACCTGCCAATTGCATTTGCTTGAATTTTTGTAAAGAAATAAATCCATTTTGCTTATATCTGCCAATCATAGTATAACAATCCTATAATAGTGTCCTCTTTGTACCATGATGTTTAGTATAATCTGTGATGGATGCTCAAAAAGTGTCCTCTTCGTACCATGATGTCTAGTAGTTGATGGAGGCAAAGTTGACTGCATTAACAAGTCAAACCACAAATTTGATTAATCTCTTCAATGGTAAATAAAAATAAGTTAGATTTAGTAAATAGAATCTTATCTACTACAATTTAGAACTTTCATCTATTAACATACATCTAAATCACTACAATCAACTATAAGACTTCTATAAACTATCAATTATTTAGAAAAATTCAATTCAATTACCTCGACTCTTTCTTGTCGTTCGGACAATCATTCTGCAAATGATTTTCTCTTAAGACAATCAAGTGTCCCACTAAAGTGTGATGGCAAAGGTGGCACATCACTCACATTCTCAAGACACTGTAAAAGTAAAGTAACATTGAAATAAATTAATATATAATTATTAAACAAAAAATGAAATACATACATTAAAAAAGGTTAGATGTGTTACACAAACAATCTAGAGTGCACTACACAAAAACTTATCTATTAGAAAACAAGCACATACCATCATCGAGGCCTCCTCCATCTATTGAGAAGGACTCATCATGGATGAACCAACTAATATCTCTTGTATGAAAAATGGCAAGAATGTAAGACTCTATGTATACAAACAATCATAATAATTTTTAAATTAATAGATCAATTTATCTATTCTCTATTTTATTATTTATCTAAATGACTAAATAAAATATTTAAGTTTTCTAAGTTATCAATTAAAGTACAGTTGATTAAAATTGTCTCCACCCTTTGTTGGCGTTCAGAAACTCATTCTGCGAACGATAGTCCCTTGAGTCGATCAAGAGTTTGAGTAAAGACCATTGGGAAAGATGCCACATCATTCACATTTTGGATTGACTATAAAATTAAATTAGCATCAAGATTTAAATTAATATATAATTACTCACAAAGAAATAAATGCATACAAAAAAAAGTTGATGTGTAGAACAAATTATACCAGCAAGTCAAAGCCAAATTGGATAGCAGACAAATTTCCATGATGAACTTCTGCCAACTCCTCCTCTATCATCAACTATTATCCCCCTTAGATACATTAGTACTAATAAATTTGTTTTTATTATTCAAATGGAATACACCATGAAATCTAACTTTAAATTTTACCTGTATAAAAAATTGGCCATGCTCTTCTCCTTCTCTATAGTCCACTGATGCTTCTGCTTTTGCTCTTGTCCCTGACCCCTCAGCTTGAGTTCTGGACCCCATTGCCTCATCTCGTGAAGGGACATTGTACTCTGAAGTGTTCAAGGGTGGCTCACTACTCTCCATAAGAGGATCTAAGCACAACTGATTGCAAAAAATACAATGATGGGGCACACAAACATGTGTGGACAAGGAGGGTCTAGTAAAATCAGGGGATCCAATATCATCGCCAACATCATGTGGTTGTGCAAACTGAGAAGTCTGTATAATCAAGTGCTCAGTCAAAGAGTGTATGGCACTAAGGCCCTGTTGTGTTTCATTTGCAACAATGTCTGGGTGCTGAATTGGGAGTGGAGAAGGGATAGCAGGAGGGGGATTATAGGGACCTTGTAATTGTCTCATTGCCCTAGGTCTATCTTGAGGCATTCCCTTACCTACTCCCTAAAACTCTCTAAAATCAAAATAATTAACATGGTGACCCATGACGAATTCTGCATAGAGTTTACGAAGGAAATACAAAGGTACATCTAAATTGTTGTTGGGTGGTTTATCAAAAACCATCCACCAACAATCCCAAAAATTCTGACTAATGCACTCATGTGCACACCATTTGATTGAATACTTGGGCTTACGAACATCAACATGCAATCCAGTTTTAGGATTGACAAAATATTGGGCTAACATAGCTTTGGTAATGTCTAACTCTTTCATTTGATCATATGATAAACTGACAACATATTCTGCCTTCTTGGTTTCTCGTCATTGGCTAAATGATTTGTGTTGGCTTGACAGGGTTTGAACATGACTAATAATTCCCTCTAAATTTGATGTCATTGTAGACAATTGAGGGTGGCAGTGATACATTTCTACAGTCCCACTTATTTGATCAATGTTTCTTTAAATTTTCTTTTCGATTGTTGGAGGGGGAGGGTTTGGTGGTGGAGGGTTTGGGTTTTCATTTTGTTCATCCATTTTACCTATTTAAAATATAAAACATACCTATTTAGCATTAAAAAAACTAAAAAAAATTGCTTGAATATACAAAACAAACAAAAAAAATGTAAATTTACTAACCTCATTGGATCGGATATCCGTTCTTAAGCTCTGATATTGGTTTTGGGAGAGGTCTGCATTTTGCATGTTTTGCAAAATGGATATCCGTTTTAGGTTGCCCAAAACGGATATCTATTATGCTTTACCCAATTCTTTTCATTATTTTATAGTTTGTTGTCTTGGATTAAGTTATAGTTCATTTTATTGTTCTTTAAGTTAAGATTCTAAATAATTGTATTCCTTCATACAAAATGTTGGGACTAAGGAACCATGTTGCAATTGGCCAACATACTATGATAGAGGAGTAACTTAAATAATATGATCAAAAACAATGATGCAAATGTATTATCTATCTAGTAACATTTAAGAAAGCTCATGATAGTATATAAAACCAAAAGAAACAATATGGGACACTAGATTTTATGTTAGAATCCCTTATGTGAGAAAACCTAGTAGTAAAAGATAGTTAAACCATTATATTATTTAGAATTCATTGATTTAATAGAAGAATTATTTTGATAGAGTTGATATCTACATGCATATAGCATACTTTTCTTCAATGTTTCTCACACTCAACACCTAACTAATCACAATCCAACCATTCTCCATTCACATGAGTAGATAGGTATATGCTTCATCACAGAATACCAATTGTCTAACTATCCAACCAACCCATGGAATACCAATTGTCTAACTATCCAACCAACCCATGGAATACCAAGAGTCACAAAGCTATATGTTGACCATATCATAAATCAAATATACATCACATATATCACGAAACATGACACTCCATTTGGATAATCATTAAAGATGACTATATGTTGTTACACATTAAATATCAATAGTTTAAATTACTAACTATAGTCAATGTATTCATGTCTTCTTGTATAACCACCACTACCAACCATAAGCTTGTGGTAACACATACAACCATCTAACCAATTCTTTTAACTTGTAGTATTGTAGAACATTCTCTTAACATAACCAAGCCTCTAGATTGTTCCACATGAATTTCAACTCTACTACAAGTCCACCTGCATTATTATTTATGCTTTTACTAGCACAATTAAATATGTAGTTGTGAGTACTTCTTCAAATGACTCATGGTTAAATTTACATAGCATCACCACATGTAGACATATCTCCATGCTATATCGCAAAATCTAAAACTCACCACATCCTACCACATTACATTTTATCATTGTTCAATAGTTTCCATATAAACTTAGGAACTCTCCATAAGTGAATTATAGATACAAGAAGAGGACATCAAAATAAAAATCATCAGAGCACGCTTTGATTTGTAAAAGACAAGAAATAATCTAATCTGCATTAGCATATAGGCCATATGCATGCCTGTGTATGTTTCCTTTAATATCTAGCTCAACATCATTAATCTTTCTCCCTAAAGGGTTTGACCTAGTTGAACCCATTCACCTATCAAGTCAACAAACTCCTAAATGGTGCCCTAAACACCGCCCTTGACAAATTCAACTATTAAGAAGGCAAAAGCAAGTAGTTTTGGTGTAAATTCTAACGAATCATTTCATGTAGTACATATGAGATGATATTTGTGTCAACAATTGAGATCAAACATGTGACACTCGAGATCGACCTCCATCATTTTTCTATGCCTATTCAAATTCCAAGACAATCATTGGATTGATGTCATTTATTTTCTAGAGGTGGAAAATCAATTTAGCATATCCTCAACATCATTCTTCTATCATCAATTCTAGATCAAAGTACTGATATCCCTCACCTTTAAGTTTTGTATTTATTGCAATTATTTGTCCCAACTTTGATTAATCTATATATCTATGTTAATTCATGTTTAAATGATTGCATTTGTTTAACTACCATAGATTTATGTAAAAAGGATTTTATTGCTTTACATGTTTGGTGAACTTGACATTCCTACACAACTTAGGGTTTATTATTCCTTCCTTGATAGGGTTTTCAAATTTGATTTTTTAAATCGCATAATCTTATTTCTAGATTACATTAGGGTTTATCATTTGGATTCCCGTTTTACTTACATGCTTTATAAATATGTCTTCCTTTAGGTTTTTGTGATCCATTGTGTGCTATTGCTTTCACCCATCATACCCACCCTTCCTTTTTGCCTTTAGGATTTCATTTGCTAATTTATTCTCACAGATAAGTGCTTGCTAGTTTTTTGATTTTATATTAGTAAGTTTACATTCTTTTATATTAGTTTTGATTAGGGTTTGAATCCATGCTTTATTTGTGTGTCATTAATTTATCTTTATTAGGGTTTGGACCTTTATTATATCATCTCTTCTTGATTCGTACCCAACCACCCTTGTTTATGCTTCATTGATACATTTTTTATCATTGATTGTCATATTCCATTATTTTTAGCCTCTATTCATGTCATTATTACATAATTTGATATTTTTATACACTTTGTGATATTTGATCCCACTATCCTTGATTCACTCATGTCCTTTTATCACATTCATGGCCTTATATTGTCTATGAAGGTCTTGTTCCATCATGTGTGTGCCTCTTCCTCCATTCACTTAGTTATTGCCCTTCCTTCCCTTGTATACCCCCATTTAACTTATTGACAAACCTCATGTTGTTTCTATTTCTCCTATGGATAAAGATTGTAATGTGCTTAAGCATAATGAAAATTTACCTTTGAGCACTTTTCCTAAAATGATTTGATTCATGATACATGGTTTGAGAAGGATACACATGATATACCCTTACCCTCTAGTGATAAAATTATGAATGATACTTTATGTGGTGAAGCTACACCTTCCTTAATCCTTCATGACATTGTTATGCCTTGTGATGATGATGATTCTTCATTTGATGATGGTATACCTAGTGAACATATCCTTTATGTATCTCATGACAGATTTCCTTGTTCACTTATGAATTATCCTGCTTGTGTCTCTCTTGCTTCATCTTGCCTTGAGGATCCTAATGATAAATTGATACACATGTTCCACCTTCACATGAGGTTACTAGTACATCTTAGCAATCTTGTGGCTCATGGCTTATTGTTGATATGTATTGTGATGAACATGATGAATTTTTTATCTTCCCACAATGAAGTTTATGAATCTTTGTATCACATACACTCTATTGGCCTTTCCTTAGTGGATTCCATTGATTTTTCGATGCATCATGATGATATACAACTTTTTGATGGAGACCCTTCGTTGGATACTTTTATGCTTTTTATTATGTATCCTTAAGTGATCATGGAGTACATTATTCTACATCTTCTATTGAACAAACATATGATTTAGGCATACCCAAGGATGACAAACATGTAGATCTTTTACAATTTTTACTTGGTATATGTGAGGATAATGTGCCATTAGATGATGATACATCTTTCACATCCTCCACCACTATTACACATGACAATATGCAAACACACATGAATATGCTACATGTTGATAATGATACTTCACCTTATATAAACTATCTCATCACTAGGATTGACCATCAAGAATGGTATATTGATGCTTATGTGCAAAGATCTAAACCACAAGATGATACTAGCAAAATATTTCATAATCCTTTGGCATATAAAATTTTAACTTATTCTTCACCAAGTGGATTGGTGGCACCTTTTTTTACAAAGTGTGATGGTACAGGTGATCCAATTCTAAATCTAAGGACTTTCACTACTACATGATTTTCTTATTTTCATGAGGACCAATTACTTTCCAAATTATTTCCAACAAGCTTAAGTGGTCATGATTTTACATTGTTTTGTTCTCTACCTTATGCTTATATCAATTCTTTTGGGGAGTTGGATACTACTTTTGTGAAGCATATTCATTACAATATTGAGCCTAAGACATCTATCACATAATTCATGCAATATAAGCAACAAGAACACGAACCAATTCAAGATTATATCATGAGATTCCATGCTTTGATTACCAATATGAGATCTTTGTTATGGGATGTTGAATGTATATTTTTTGATGGTTTACTTCTCATCATCAAAGTCCACAAGTGTTTCCCAAGGTTTATTGTTTATTTTAAAAATTATGTGCTAGTGTATGTAAATGTGAGCATGCTTTACTAGAAGAATGTCTTTTATATCAACATATTTCTAGCACTTCTCCCTTTGGCCATGAGTTAGCATCATTTTCACATTTAGAAAATGAGGGCAATGAGGATAATACCTAATGATATTTATGATTATCATAATGCACTTTCCAAAGATAAGTAATTTAGAGAATTCATTATATTGAAAGAGCCTCCACATATGGTATTAGAGTTCAACTTTTGCAACACAATCTCATTACCTTAATTATTGCAAACCCATGGATAATTGTAAGATTGCACCACACAAGTATAATTACTTGTGTGCTGATCATATCATACATGAACATTCTATATATATGTGTGTCATGCATTCAAACATAAAGTAGAACAAAAATCTCACAAAATCTCACATTGTTGAATGACATCAATGTAGAACAAAAATCACTAAGTAACAAATAAACAAAATACTATGTTACACAAAACGGATATCCGTTTCGAAACGAACAGATATTCGTTTTGGGTCGGTATCCAAACCAAAACGAATATCCATTTCAAAACCTATGAAAGTCAAAGTTGGCCAAGTCGCGAATTTGGCAAAGTAAAAACATGGTTTTTTTTTCTATTGCCATTGTTTAGCCCGCGATGATCCTGCACATACCCTACATGCATAGACATCATAAGATGGAACTATATATACGATTCCTTTGATATCTGATACAATTTCTTTTATATAGTCATTATGCTCTTACATTCATATCTCTCTCATACATGCTTATCTTCTCTATTTTGTACATTACATGCTATCCATTACGTTCATATCATATCCCTATATATTTTACATGCCCCTTTTACATATATGTCTAGTAAGTGCTTCTTACTATATAGCTTCCTGAGATGTGGGGCATGCTTGTAGCACTGTTCTCATATAGTTGTGACCTTCTATGGATACCATAAAGCATTTGCTCCTATCATACAATTGGTTCTTGGGTTCTACATCATCTCTTGTGTGTCCTTGCAACATAATGTTGGGTATGGGATTTCTGGGATAAACTTTTCTTATGACACCCTTGCAGGTTTTCACCATAAGCCTCTATTGGGACCCCCTTTAGGTTTTCAACCTAACAGGGGGTGAGATTAGGCCATATAAAGGGTTCTCAACTTGATCCATCGAAGTCTTGATTTTGGTTATGGTCTTATTGGTAGTTAGGAAGCACAAACATGTTAATAATTGTTTGATCTATATGTGCTAATGTATCTCATAATCTCTAAAGCCTGTAATCTATGTAAATGAAAAAATTTAAAATTATAAAGTTTAAACACTTAATAAATGAAATTTAAATTAGGTAAATTTAAAAGTTAAATAAATTTTCAAAAAATAATTTTAGAAATTTAACTTTAAATTTTTAAATATATCATTTAAATATCAACGAAATTATATAAAATTTATATCAATTTATAATCTAATACTATATATCAATTTTATTAAATTTTAGATCAAATTTTATATAAATTTTGGATCAATTTTAAATAAAATTTAGATTTTAAAAAAATAATAAATTTAATATAATTTTATACAAAATTTGATGTGAATTGATATTTTTTTGTTTATATACTTGGGTTAGGCACCAAGAGCCACAAAAAATGAGCATTAAAAGCCTAGATTCTTTGTAGAAATGAGCTCACTAGATCCATCCAAATTTGAAATTATTTGTCCTAATCTTATCATTTAGAGATTTAGATAACTAAAATAAAATCTTCAATCTAGAGCTAACCTCACACAATAGAACACATGATGCCCCTCCTCACCAACTTCAAGTGCCATGAAATCTAGACATAAGAAAAGACTTACACTAATTACACTAATAGCTAGCCAAGAGCTGAATTAGGTTATAGCATGATAAACTATTTCCATATAATCACTTGAGACCTACATAGAAAATGATAATCCAATGCAACAATACCCGCTAAGACATTCTATGCAAAAAGAAGCCTACCCACACAAAATGCCCTATCAAGCCTTGAAGCATACAACGCCATCACAACAAAAAACCTAGATTACCAAAAAGAAACCATATATCTACAGGGAAGCGCAAATGACCACAACCCTTCCTCCAATATGTATGCAATCAGTGATAATGTTTCTAGTCTTACGGGGGTGGCCTGGAAAATTATGCAGACCTAACTAAGGCCCCATGATAAGCTTTACACTTAACATATTTTTCTAGTTTTGTGGGTGGAGGGACCCCAACTAGGTCATCCTCCTCCTCATAGTACAAATGGAAATATTAAACATACTTTCCAGTGATAGTTTGATATTATGTGCCTTTGTATATCTTAGTTTTTCTTATTTTCAAACAATGGAAATGCTCAATATAATAGTTAACTAAGATCTTAGACTTGTAAATGTTACCTTCAATGCCATCATGGAGAAAATAATTACCTATAACAAAGGAGAACATGGCCACATAACTAACTGATTGAGCAACATCAAACATGTTTGACCTTCCCAAGGATAGTCTAGGATCCAATATCAACTTGGTTAGGGCTTCTATAATGCCCACACATGAAGCCCCATCCATCTTCTTGGCCAATTCCTTGATACATAGAACTAGGAGCAGAGATCAAGATTTGTAATCTCCCTTTCTAGACAGATAAAATTCTCCACCATCTTGGTGTTCTCCACCCTCTCCTTTTACCTCCTACCCTTCTGTTTTGATGCCTCCACCCTACAATCCTAGCATTTCCTCTTCCCTAAGCTAATTCCAAATGCCATTGCACCAAGACCAAAGCACTCACCAATAATAAAGAGGGAACAAATTCACCATTCTAGATAGATCATAGCCACAAAACAAAATTGGCGAGCCATAGCAAGAGGATATTATAGTGTCCTAAAATCTGCTACTAAGAGCTTAATCCAACCTATCAAGCAAGGCTCTAGTCAATGTGCTTCATGTCATCATGCAAAAATAATTATTGTTGTCCCTTGTGATGCAAGATCCAATCTATGGGACCATTTTATGTCACGTGATTTAAAGCACCACTACCATATTGCCCACTTCTATAATGTGATCTATGGGATTAATTTATAATTATTTTTATTTTTAATGACAATGGAGTTGTTTCCATTCAAATGTTGCCTACTATTATAATGCATACACAAAAATATTCATTTATAATTTTAGATGTCCCTTGGGACCTCTAGTGTGATACCATTAGTGATAGTTACAAAGTGATCTAGCTTAAATTATAAAAATAGAAGTTGCTCCATAACAAATTCCCTTATTCTATAGTAAACATTAAAAATACACTCATTATAAAGACTTACAATAACTTATAAGTGTATATTTTTTTATAATCATGAATTTGTCAAATGCGATGAAGAATTAAAGTTCATCATTCTAGATTCTTTCCAAAAGAACTATTTTTCTTGCTTTCATTTTATACTAACATGTATGCTTATGATAACATTCCATTTTTAAATCAACTAAACAAAAATTGTTATAGCCATGACTCATAAGTCTTTGGACATTATCAAATGAATCCCTCATTATTAAATTGACATGAATCAATTACAAGAATTCAAGATTCTTAATGCAGTTGTGATTAAGGATTGTAAACAAATATTAGATGTGGCATATGGAATTTAGTTCACTGGGATTTGCTAGGTAGGTGACTAGTGCAAAATTATTCAATCCTATCTTACCAAACAGAATTTAACTTCACTACCATTTGTTAGGTTTGCACAAGTGAATAAAGTAGTCAAGTTGACCATATTATGAATATAATTATAATATTCCTTTAAAATTCCCATCCCTTTGAGTTCCTCTTGTTTTAAATCCTAAATTGTCACTCCAAACACTTATGAAATGCCCTATTTAGCTCTCTCCTAACCACCTTCAAACCTTCATCTCATTATTATTAATTTATAAATCTCATCATGCACAATTTTGTAATGTTGCGAATGTGCAATTACAATGCAATATAAATCATTATTTTATTTTTACATCTACAAATGTTATTCTTTTCTCTCTAACATCAATCTATACACCTCTTTATGAGAGTTTTTCAAGTGCCATGCATAACCACTAATTACAACATAAACACACTTGTAATTTTTCTTTTTACTTCTTCATTACAAATTATAGTGTTTTCTTTCTAATTGAAACCAAACAAATTGAAATCAAATTAAATTAAAAAATATCCGCTAATTCAAAAATCTATTAGCTATCTCATCAAGCAAATGGATGTGAAACAACATTAAAAATATCTAACCATAAATGACATACACTTATTAAAAAAATTACATATTGAATCTAGAATGTGTAATTAAATGCTTAACCTAACATAGGAAAAAAACAATATGATTAATCAAAACAGAAGAACTATACAGAATGGCAAGGGTAATTGTGAGCCCTCCTCTCCCATTTCCCGTTGCTCAAGCATCTTTCCATTTACTTGAAATGTTCCTCATCTTTTGTTTTCACTCTTTCTCCACCACCTCCTCCATCTTTTCCTTTTATACATATGTAGGTTTTATAAAAACAGTTCAATTAAACGTCCATGTTATCATAAAATAAGTCTTTGAAAAATACCTCAATAGTGTATATAAGTAGTGATCTCAATTGCACTCTACGCATCTAATTTTATGAAGCCAACATCATAGTCTAGATTGCCAAATACTCAAAACAAAAACAAAACCATTTGTTTTCCTAGTAAGTAAAAATACAACCTTGTTCCTTCATTATTAGTGCACGTCTGACATGGTGCACATTATTATAGTGTGGGCCTATTTTTCAAATCACTTCATTTAGTGTCACCAATAGTCTCCATAAGAACATTCTCCTAGCCTTAAATGATGCAAACAATTTACATCTCTCACAACAATTTCTCTTGCAACAATCTTCGAGATAAACTTAATTGCATTGTGACAATCAACACATACTTGAAGGTTCTTAACAACTATAATAGTTGTTCTAGGGGGAGTGTCTAACAAACCAAAAGCAATTGCCATTTTTTCACTATGGTGGTAGAGATAATTCTTTTTCCTCCTTTTCCACATCACTAAGTAAATGTCTTGAATATGGAAAATACCTTGTTGCCTTCATCTCCCAAGCCAATTTATCTAACTTTGCATAGATCTCCAATGTCTATGGATGTGATCTATCTCCTACACAAAAAGCACGTACCATTTTATAGCCTTCGCTCCAATTACATCTAGGTATCTTTATAATTCCTTTATCTTTCATCAATCTCCTTAGCATTTGAACCTCACAACACTTGCCCACTTCTTAATGGATGTTTGAGAGAACATAAGTCACAATATATTTTTTGGGTCCAAATAAAAAAGCAATGTCACTATAAATACTCCTTGGGGAGAGGACCCGGTAATTGAGCACCTTAACTTCACACCTCTCAAAATCATAAGTGGCAATTTCAAATCACTCGAAAAATTTTACAATAGCTTACTTGGCAAGGCCCCTGCTTATAACTAAGGTTTCAAGGCCACATCGTCAAATATGATGCCACATCAACATGCTTTTTGTCGAGGTGTCAAATAGTTCCCCCCAAAAAAGGGTGGATCAATAGGTGTGCATTAAGTCATGTTTTGTTGGTGGGTTGATGTGGCATCACATGATTGGTTGCTTTTCAAATCTAAAGGGCACATTTCATTCAATTAGTAGTACTTATAGAACACTAACAACCTTAAAGTCACAACTACTAGTACTAAACTTTCAAAAATATTGGGCCTTAAATGCACAAATACTATCTCGCCTATTGGGTCTTTTCCCCTAAGCCTATATTCATATGTGATTTGTAGCACCAAGAAAACACATCCACAACCACCACAGGTTTCACTAGCATCTTAATGATGAAGTTTATGGTGTCCTGAAGATAGCCAGCACGGGCAAGACGGTCAACCATGCACACATACTGATCAATTGTAGGTGTAATGCAATAAGGGTTACTCGTATGATTGAAGCATGTGCAGTGCTCATCCACTAAACCTGCATGGCTACATGCACATAGAACACAATCAAAGCCTGTAATGTCAAGATATGTTCCAGAGTACTTCATTAATTCAATGATTTTGAGAACATCCTTGCAAAATCCATTTTGTGCATATCCCGGAATCATTGCATTCCATGAGACCACATTTCTTCGAGGCATTTTGTCAAATCAGTTCACGTTCCTTGTCTATGCTTCCACATTTTCCATACATGTCGACTAGAGCATTTCCAACTATAATATCTAACAAAAATCCCCCTTCCATTACGCTTTGGTGGATGTTTATACCCTGTTCCAGAGCGCTCCCATTTTGGCACAGGCAGGGAGGATGTTGGCTTTACAACTGCCAATTTCATTTGCTTGAAAGTTTCTTAAACCTTGTCAACAAATCCATTTTTTGCATATCCTGCAATAATGGCATTCGATGAGACCACATTTCTTTGAGGCATTCTGTCAAACAGTTCAGGTGCCTTGTCTATGACTCCACATTTTGCATACATGTCTACTAGAGCAGTAGCAACTATAACATCTGACAAAATTCATCTATCCTTTACGATTTAATGGATGTCCATATCCTGTTCAAAAGCTCCCACTTGGCACAGGCTGGGGGGATGCTGAAAAAGGTTTCTGGCTTTACACCAGCCAATTGGATTTGCTTGAAAGTTTCTAAAGCCTTTTCAACAAATCCAATTTATGAATATCCTGCAATCAGGGAATTCCATGAGAACACATTTCTTTGAGGCATTCTGTCAAACAGTTCATGTGCTTTGTCTACACTCTCACATTTTGCATATCCTGGAATCATGGCATTCAATGAGATGACATCTCTTTGAGGTATTCTGTCAAACAGTTCATTTACCTTGTCTGTGCTTCCACATTTTGCATACATGTCTGCCAGGGCAGTTGCAACTGCAACATCTGACAAAATTCCTCCATCCTTTATCCTTTGATGGATGTCCATACGCTGTTCCAAAGCTCCCATTTTGGCACAGGCAGGAAGGATGTTGTCAAAGGTTGTGGAGTTTGGCTTTACAGCTGCCAATTGCATTTGCTTGAAAGTTTCTAAAGCCTTTTCAGCAAATCCATTTTGTGCATATCCTGCGGTCATGGTATTTCATGAGACCACAACTCTTTGAGGCATTCGGTTAAACCCATTTTGGCGCAGGCTGGTAGTACGCTGGCAAATGTTAACTGATGGAGTTGGAGATCTGTTTGTTGTATATGGTGAAGCAGTGCCAGTGCAGAAAAAGCACCCACATAACAGAGCCCTGAGATTAGAATTAATTGAGCGGGAGGGAGAGATATTCAAATTAAACTTATCCCCAATTTAAAACTAACTGCGGTCGACAGCAGGTGTGGCAGTCACGGTTTGTTGAAACTGGCTATTGATGTTTAACGGAATTTGTTTTGCATAGAAACGGAGTTGGAGAGGGCCCACCAGCACACGTCTAAGTCAAAGCTTAGAGTGTGCTGTTTAAGCCCAGCCAGCTGGTGGCTGTCCCAACTAATTGTGAATTGATGGAAGTAATCACAATATAAAATTTCAAAAGAGCATATACATTTCTATTGTCAATTGACCACAATATAAAATTTTGAAAAAGCATATACATTTCTCCGAGCCATCAATTATAGGAAAGTCAAACATATAATTTATTTTTCTGCAACTGATCAAAAATCTTTAAATGGTAGAGGGTGAATTAATGGGGCTGGAAGCGAATGCCTCATATTTTTAAGAATAGTAGAGTTGTGAGTGCTTCTCAGATATATAATTCCTAATGTATTGTTGCGTATGTGCTTTCTCTTATTTTTACTTACTGTTCTTCATGCAACTATCATTTTCTTCTGTAAACGATTACATGACTATTTTTTATCATTTTTTTTATTGGAAAAGGCAAAAAATTACAACAAACCAGAAATGCTGTCCACAGAGAAACAGCAAGAAGAAGACAGCTGTACAGACCAAACATGAACAGCAAACAGTCCATGATCAAATACAGCAATTACAAAAATTGCTGATCACAGCAAGAAGAAGAGAACAAACTTGCTGGTTAGATTGAGGATTTTTTTCATTTGAACACGGAAGAATATAAGAATGTGAACTGGAGAGAAGGCACATATTAGAATCAGAAAAAAAAAAAAAACTTTTCATCATTGAGGATGCAATTGCACGTGATCAGTGCCCAAAAAAAAACATGTAATCTCTGACCAAAAGTATCACACTATATATGTAGACAGGTTATAAACTTCTAAACTAAACTAGAAATAGAATGTAATTATAAAATTCAAAACCACATCCAGATTTTAAAAAGGGTCCATCCTGATTACCACCTCAACAAATCCAATTAATTCATGCATCCAGAGTGGAAGTTGAAACATCCAATCTTGCAATGACTTTGAAATCTGGTTTGCTAAGCTATTTTTATAGAAGAAATTGCCGCATTCAAAATTCACTAAAACCTGCCTGATCTTGTTAAGCTCACCATCCGAGCTGCTCCATCTGGCTGAGTACCTCTGACACCTGCAGAGGATGCTGAGCCCGTTTGGTAAGGAGTTCTCCCAACACTACTATATGCATCTTGGTAGCGTGTGCTTTGATATCCTGAAGAATATGCAGCTCCACCCCGACCACCTTGACCAAATCGATCTTTAGAAAACGTGGCTCCAGAAGCACCAGTACGTGCCTGGCCACCTGCATTCCGTGCACCTGTAAAGGTTGAACGAGCAGAAAAACCACCCTGTCTGCCTTGTCCAGTAGAAAAATCATTTTGCCATCGACCAGAAGCAGCACCAGCATAGTCTTGTGTGTCTCTCCTCCTTGTTGCCAGAGGTCCCTCTAATCCACCTCCTGTTCGAGCATCAAAAGCTCTCTCGTTACTATCAATGAGAACCGACAATTTCTCAGCAAACTGTATTGCCAAGGCTTGTAATCTGGTAGGCTCCACATTATGAGTAACAATGCACCTTGTAGGCTGGTCCCAGCTTGCATGAAGTTCTTCTGCAATCATCATCTTACTCACCATGCTATGTACTTGTGCTTCAGAAAGCTCAAACATAGTTGTAAGCTGATCTAAGCTCAGGGAACCATAACATGAGGAATAGGTGAATAAATAGGTTCTCAGCGCTTCTTCACGAATTTTTAACTTCAACATATCTAGCACATTATCCCTTTCTCGAAGAAGCTTCCAGGCATCAAGACTCTCAATAACTTCATATGCTTTTTCCCAGTTGCCCTTGCTCAATGCTCGGGTTGCAGCCATAACATGATCACGGACATTCTCAGGGGGGCCAGTGAATGTTTGCTTCTCATTAATTTCCAATATACGTCGGAATGGCTTACTTATCACCTTTCTTCTAACATCATGTGCATTTGCAGCCATATTTGGCACCTCCAAAAGCATGGCACAAATCAGATGAACAGCTTCAAGTAATTCAAGATTAATATGCATGTGATAAGGCATTTGCCTCCGCCGCTCAAGTTTTTCCTGAAAGTTTTCAAAGGCATCAGATTAGTTCTTTGTTTTAAAACGTATTTGCATCAGTTCTTTGTTTTTGACAGTTTTTCTAGCAGAAAAACTAAAATCTGTTTGCTTCAATTTCATTAAGCACAGAAAAATTGAAACCCCATTACTGCCTTTTTAAATGTTCTGCTATATCATAGAGTTGGGTGCTGAAAAAAAGGAAGTAATAGAATGTAATTTGCAAATACCCAATCTATTGTCTATGTAATAATGCACAAGAAACTTCACTGATTGCATGAAAGATCCATGAAGTCAGGGGGGAGATGCTCAATGCCCAATCTTTCATCCCCAAGGAGAAAATCAGATAATAGTAGCAGTCAAGTAACAAGTTGTAAAGTGTTTCTATAAGTTCAAGGCTTACATGACAACATATAGGCCAGTGGATTTGTAATCAAGTTCTTTCATTGTTGGAGACGTCATCAAGACTTCAGAAACTCTTTATGGCATGTGAGAAATCATGTGAGACATTACATCACCTTTCTGAACAGGACAATGATCTTGGAAGTCTTGTTGCATCAGACAGTGACTTAGGACAATGAGTTATAACAGATTTGATGTAATTATAACTTTTTGTGTATGGGATCTAATGTTAGTGACTGCTAGTGTCCAAGTGCCTTGATATGTATTTGAAAAGACAAGTAGGTTTGAACAGTTTAACCAGTCTTTTACAGAGTTATGGTGAGAAGATCAGCTTACATGGACAGAGGTGCATTGATGAGATATGGGCAAAGCCATTGATGTTGTTTGTTGGGTTGCAGTTTGTGATACAGTCTTGATGGGACAGTCGAGAACATATTTATGACAACAGCAACAGAGACATATACTGTTTTGCTCTGAAAGGATGCAAAATGCCTCTTGCAGATGTGTTGATCTGGTATTTGATTTTGACAATATTTCTTATGCTCAGTGCTCTTAGTCCCTTTGTTATTTTGCTTGTTGAATGTTCCTTATTTGAACAGTGACTTTGAGTCCACTTCAAAACAGTAACCTTGAGAGAGTACAGTTTTGTTTTTGTTTTTTATAAGGCAATAAACTCTTAGATGTCAAGTTTGAAGCACAGTGTGATATCAATGCTTGGTAAAACTATTTGGTGTGAAGTTGCCAGTGCTCAGTGGATGCAGTATCTTTATCACTGCTCTTTTGGCTTTAGTGGACAGGTATTCTATTTTTTTTTTTGTCTTCTCCACAATAGTTTACACAGTGTTTGTTGCCTTCAAAGTTGGAACTTCAATGTTGAAATAGAACTTTGGTTGTGGGTTGTAAATTATGAGTATTCAATGCTTCAAAATGTTTCAACAATGGCTTAGTTGAGTGAATGGATATTCTGTTGCCCAATGACAGTGTTCCTATCTTGTGGCTCCTTTGGCTTCGTTGTCAAGGAATGAGAAGGGCTTAGTTATTGAATGTAGCTTTAATGATGATTAGTTGTTGAAGTCTTTAGTTGAATGCTCAGTGAATGATGCTGCGATATTGGAGCAGTAAATATCATGCTAATGAATCAGTGGAACAGTGATTTGACAGTTGCAGCTTGTCAATAGTTGGACAGTAATAGTGTATTTTGACACATCTTTGACTGTTGACAGTGACTTCTTGCCAGTTTGACAGTGATGTTGCACAGTGATGGTGTGTTTTGTAAGCATCTTGTTGCAGGTATATAGGGCAGTACCAGTGTCATGACTGACTTATCAACATTGCTAGTGCTATCTTGTTGCAGGGGAGTAGTACATGCTCTCATTGCTGTCATTGTATGAATAACTTGTTCTTTGTTTTCAATGATATTGGTGTACAATGCTCAAGAAGAAAGTGTTGCTTATGCAGTCAGTTTGCAGCCATTCAGTGTCTTAATATCTATGGTGTCATATGAAAAGGAACTTGTTAATCCTCTTTATGGTGACAGCAGGGGTGAGAATAAAGGTCTAAGATGGTACAGTCATACAAGAAGACAGTGACCTTGGTTTCAAAGTATAGTCCATAAAGGTCTCTAAAAGTTTGTGCATATAGAGAAATGTGACAATGACAGTCTTGATGCCTTGACAGTGTGCTTTGTCAAAATGCAATCTTGAAGACAGTGTAACCCTGTTTGATGACAGTGAAACTTTGTTCTTGATGACAGTCAATGTCATAATAATCATGACAGTTTGGAACAGTAGACAGATGGCAAGATGTGCCATGGTGTTCATTGCAAAGTGTAAGAGTGCTTGGTCCTTCATTACAAGGTCACAGGTATTTCATGCTTACTCCAAGGACAGCACCTTTGATCCTTGTTTGTTGACAATCCTAGCAGTGGCTTTGTGAACAGTGAATTGTGCTTCTTCATGCCTATACACTATTTGCTTGGTCAGTGGTAAACCAGTGATACATTATAGGGGGAGTTGTGCAACCTTTGTCATTTGATGTCAAAGGGGGGGAGAGAAATTGGAGTGGTTTTTGCCATCAATGACAAAGGGGGAGATTGATGAACACATTTGTCATTGATGTCAAAAGTGAGGAGTGATCAGAAGATCTTCATGGTGTTCATGCAATGAGTGTTTAATGTTGATGCTTGTCATGCTAACATGATATGGAGTTTGGTTCAGGAGAATGATCCTTGGCGTCTGCATCCCTTGGACAGAGTTCATCATGCCTCAGAAGATGGAGAAAAAGGATAGGTCTTCATTCAAGTCATGATTACTTCATGGAACAGGAGTTTCCTCATGTTGATAGTGTTGTGAGATCACAGGTTAAGTTGTTTTGCATCAAGGAGGATGTCACATTTGCAGAGCTCTTCATCAGACTGGTTCATACCTTCATGTTCTTATATCAGTTTATTTTATGTTATTGAATGATGTGTTGAGTGTGAGTTTGATCAGACGACCTCATTCAAGGATGATGTTAAGGTACAGTGATAGGAACAGTGACAGGAGGATGTCAAAGTACTACAGCATGAAGTCAAAGATTTTCACAAGCTTGTAGTTTTCTTTCAGGTGTTCACAAGCTTATATGTTCTTGATATGGCACAAGCCTGTATGTTCTTCTTGATATAGTGTTTGTTGTTAAACTTATTTATTCATATCATGGTGTTGTCTTGGATTGGATTGAGGGCATGCTATGCTTTCATTTTGAAGTAATATGTTGATGATAATGTTATGATATAAGTGATGCAGTGTTGTTGAGATTTTGATGATATCTTCAAAACATGACTTTCAGAGGTCCCACAGATACATTATATCGGTAGTGGAATGGTTTAAATACAGAGTATATTCATGCTACATGCCAATAAGGGTAGGTCATGGAGGAGTTAGGGTTTGAAAGGTTTAAAACCCTAAGAACGTTTCTTTGTGTCTTTTAAGATATATTACAACCGTATGTCTTTTGTGTTATATTTGGTTGTTGACTGGGAGAGCAGGTCATATATAACTTAAGTTATAAACTAAAGTCTTCTCCATCATCTGGATACTGGCCTCTTTACCTAAGGCGACCGGAACCTCCGGTCACTCAACCTTGCCCGAGCACCATAAACAAAATCTAAGGTTGAGATTTAAAGATACGCAGGGCGCGAATCCCATATCGAGGGTTTTAATTCAAAGTTGGTTAAACTATTAACGGATCTTCCTCCATGATTAATTTGACGGGTGGTTTCTATAAACAGAGCCCTAACTACCTTCACTTTGTAATGAAACGAACTCCAGGGCCAGTCAATTTAATTTTAAGAACTGTGTGATGTTTTTTTGTGTTCTGGTCAGTGATTTGAAAAGGTGGCTGTCAGACCTAAGTGGAAAATGCTCGTGGAGCCTGTATTGTAAAAGGTATGCAGAGATTTAAGAGGTTGAAGGAGACACATTGCAAATAGGCGTCATTGTAATGTTTTGTAAATGAGTTATGTATTCTCTCTGCAGATAAGTATAAAGGGTTTGTTAGTTTGTTGTGATTGAGTTTGTGTTATGAACACAATTTAGATTGATTTATGAATGCAGAGTCAGAAATAAGTGCAGGGACAAATGGTTTTTGAAAGTGTTTTGTTGGGAATGTATTTGAGATGAAGATGACTTGCAGAATCTGATAAGAACAATGTTATGAAGAGAAACAGAGAGATCCTCTGTATTTGTTTTTTCCTTCACATCTGTGATGTATTGTGATTTGTCAGTGAGACAATTTAGCCAGTGAGGCATTCTGATTTGTCAGTGAGACAATCCTTTTGTCAGTGAGGCTTATTATGTTTGCCAGTGAGGCACTTGTATTCAGTGAGAATTTGGCTAGTGAAGCCTAATAATACATATTTGTTCATAGTGGCTTTTTACCCTTCTAGGGTTTTTCCACTCAAAACAACTGTGTCACTTCTGTTTTTGTCTTGTGTGACATTGAATGTGATTAGTTAATTATTTCAGATGAACTTGATATCACATTGTGTTTGATTAATCTCTTTCATGTCAAATGTGCTTGTCCAAGTGACATACTAATCTGAATGAATGAAAAGTCCTTGGTCCTCTACATTAAAAAGAAATTTGTCAATACACGAAAAGGTTTGGTTAAAATTTTGATTGCCTTGTAGACCACGGATTCACCACCCCCCCCAACACCCTCTCAGTGGTCCTGTTCCAACAACTATTACTGTGAGTTAGGGTTATTTATTTAAGGCAAAAATAAGGAAATTCTAGAACTAGACATTACAATATCCAAAAACAAACAAACCAATAACTAAGCAACTATTATCGGGATTACCAACATCACTAAAAGAAGTATCAAATTCATAACATCAGACCATTTGACAATCCTACAAAGACGTCAATCCGAAAGAATGCTAACCTGCTCTGGAGTCTTTTCATGATATCGACTTTGTGAAACCCCTTGGGCCAGTAGTTCTTTCACCCTCCCACCTGCATAGAGTTCAGATAGACACCCATGGGCTTCTGAGATTAAAGAAGCTCGAAAAGCACAAAGACCAAGTTGTGCCATTGCTCGATTAAAAAGTATCTGTGTGGAAATATCCATGTGTTGCACACCATCCTGCAAGTGACTCATAAGCAACAAATCTCGGGCAACTGAAAACTCATCTAATATGGCAAGGTGATAGATGTCACAAAGCATGGCCCTTGCTTTTGTCCGTTCATCACCATGCTTGTAGATAAGAGAAACCAGAATGTCCATCAGGGTCCTGCTATGCTCTGGAAATGTTGGCCTACGTGGCACAATCTCTGGAGTAACAATGAATGCTGGAGGTCCCCTAAATTCTTCAATTGCCTTAGGTTCTACATTAGCAGCTTTGCTATCATAATCATCGTCTATGTCTCCATTTTCAGCTCCAATTAAATCAGCTTCAAATGCAGCAGCATCTGTCCTAGTTTGCATCTCAGCCAATTTTCTCATGGCCTCGTAGACCTCCTGAGGCTTATAGTATATAAGTTCAACACGTTTTAAGGCCACCTTTGCAGCCGCCTTCATATCATGCATCCGTTCAACATAATCCTGAACATTCTGTGCAAGTACCATAAACAGTGGTTCATCTCGCAGGCGCTCAACATACTCCTTGGTGTGAGGATCAATGCACTGTAAACTTTTGAAGAGTTCATTATCAATTCGTTCAAGAAATGCAAGAATATTACCCCACACTCGGATAGTTCCCTCATGATCTGTTCCTTTCTGGGTTTCATTTTCATCAGGCTCTACAGAATCATCAATGACAATGTTTGGGTACTGAGCCAAAATATCAAGCATAACAAGAATATTCTGGACACATTTCTTCCACACAGGAATCGGCATATGGGTGCTGAGGCTGGGGTTTACATCAAACTGTGCAGATACAACATTCACCAATACCTCTAGTTTTTGTGCAGGGGTCTTTGCCACTCTTGTTAAATATGTGAGTTGTTCAACTTGTTCAACCCTGCCTGTTGGGAAAAATCAAAAGAAGCACACAGTTTTAGAAGTGCAACGTCTAGACATTCTTTTTATATAACGGTAGAAATTTCTAATTTTCTTGAGATTTTATATGGGTTATACCAACAAAAGTTAGTTCTCAGAAAAACAAAGTTATCCATAGTAATTAAGGCAAATTTTCACTTCTAATACAATTTTCTATGCATACCTGTTCCTTTCCTTCCACGAGCAGCAATTATTTCTTTAAGCTTCTTGTCCACCATTTCCCATGTAATCTCACTCGGATCTCGCATAAACTGTTTGTCCATCAACTTATCCCTCTTACTCTTCTTCCTCTCCCAACCACCCTCTTCATCTTGACCTTCCTCTTCATCTTCGTCGTCATCAGACTCTGTATTATATTTAGCGGCTATTTTGGCAGGGTCTTCCTCAACATCCGCTTCAGAATCCTCATCCTCATCATCATCCTCATCAGATTTATCCGCATCGTCTTCTGACACAGGACTGGCTCTGTATTTCTCGATATCAACTTCATAAAGTTTATTGTTTTTCTTGAGCTTTTGCTTCATTGAATTGAGGGCTTTGGCATTGCTGCTGCTCATCTTTTTCTTAGCCTCCTTGTTAGCCAGGGCTTGGGCCAGAAAATCTTCTAGCATAACAAGAGCCTTAATATAGAGCCTTGGGACCTGGACAGACTCTGTGACTCGGATCACCTTCTCCAGTTGCTTGTTAAGCTTATCAAAACTCTCCTGTAAGCTGACCCAGTCATTAATCTTCATGGCATTCTTTATCTGATCAACAGTAAGACTCATTTCCTCAAACCTCTTGTCTTTTGCAGATCGAACAACCCTCCGCTGATCATCAGACTCATCGCTGTCACTTGCATTTTTTGATAGATACTTGGATCTAGCTGCAGTATCACCACCATCTCTATCCCCTGCCTCAACATCATTCTCTTCTTCTTCAATCTCACTCTCTTCCTCTTCAGATTCACTATCACCCTGAAAACATTAAAAGAAAAACACAGCTCTGCAGATGAGAATCTCATAGTAACAGAAAACGCCAAAAAAACGCTAACCCAAACCGCATGATTACAAATATATGTATACGCATCAGGAGCAAGCGAGAGAAAATCGAAGGGGTTAATAATAGGCAGAACCCTAAAAAATTTGCATGCAATATGAGAGCGAAAAATCAAAACCCTAAATTCTCACGTCATATACAGGGGCGAAAAACTGCAAAATCCTCAATTTTCAAAGAACAATCGAAAACAAATCGATCGATGACATTAACAGAAAGAGAGAAAACAAAACCATGTCTTACCTGGGTCCAAAAACGAGAAGCCATTGTAAACTTGCTTTGAAAGCCTGCGAGATGCCTGTGGAAGTTCGCTTTGCCTGGTTTTCTTTTGATCGGGAAATTTGTGTAAACGCTCGAGACTTGTTAGGGTATACGTCTGCAAACAAGAACTGTGCGGAGATAAGGGTGAATCTGTAGCAACAATACATTTTTTTTTGACCTTTTATGCTAAGTGACCCTCTCTTGGTTGTAATGAAATATACTAGCAATTGGACCCATAGGTTCAATGGGCAAGCTGAAAATCTTTTACAATCAAGTAACATATAAAGCTTTGGCCTACTTGCAAGGTACCTACAAAGGCAATACCATATACACCCTTTAGACAAAATAAAAGAATAATAATAAAAACTACCTAAATACTTACCTCAAATATTTCGAAAACCTCAATTGACAAGCACTTAAACTCGTTGAAGGATTTAAACTTATTTTTGGAGGTGTGCGTGAAGCTCCCTCTTTGGTCCCATAAACTCAAAAGGACCTAATGTGGAGCAACAAGGGTAAGTGGTATGAGCTTAGGGGTTCCATCAGTCGCATGGCCAAATATGTGATTGTGGGCTTCCACTCTAATCTCTTCAAGGTGCTAGTAGTGAGATGGCCACAATTACATGTTGGATTGCGCTGCAATATCTGTTTTGTGTTCTTTATTGCTAATTCACTGTTATTTCAATTCTGCAGTGCTTATTTTTCTAAACAGTGTTTGTATGACTTTAGTTGTGGCATTAGGGGAGAGGACCCAATAGTGGTGCACCCTAACTTCACGCCTCTCAAATTCATACGTGGCAATTTTGAATCACTCCAAAAATTTTACAATAGCTTACTTGGCAACACCCCTACTTATAACTAAGGTTTCAGGGCCACAGCAGCATGCTTCTTGTTGAGGTGTCAAATAATTCCCCAAAAAAAAGGGTGGACCAATAAGTGTGCATTAAGTCATGTTTTGTTGGTGGGTTGATGTGGCATCACATGATTGGTTGTTTTTTAAATCCAAAGGTCACATTTTATTCAATTATTACTACTTATAGTAACACTAACAACCTTAAAGTCACAACTACTAGTACTAAACTTTAAAAAATATTGGGCCTTAAATGCACATATATTATCTCAACCATTGGAACTATCTCACTTATTGAGTCTTTTCCCCTATTCTTGTTCCAAATTGTTGTCTTTGAGTTTTAAACTCTATTTAGAATAGCCACATCATCTTCAATTATGAGTGACAAGAAAAAAGGTTTTTAAATTCATAACAACACCTTACTCACATAATTCATCAATGTGACTAGACATGATATTTCCATAGTCCATGATGATAGTGCTAGTGTTTCTGGGAAAACTGTGTTTGCTTTTTTTTTGTCTCAACGTTTCGAATCACACTCCATGATCCATCATCAGGAGGAAAGGAAGAGAATGCAATTGAGTTTGACTTGCAGAGAGGTTTCTTAAAAGGAGAGAACATAGGTAGGCACGGAGGACGAGAAAAGCTAGAGGAGACACAAGGAGTGTGATCCGAAACGTTGAGACAAAAAAAAAACAAGCAAACACAGTTTTTCCAGAAACACTAGCACTATCATCAATGAGAATTAAAATCTAATTCCTTACATAAGGGACAAATTATAATTATTCTAGTTATGTATTTCATTCTAGCTCTAATGGGAGCCTTCCTAAAGTTTAGCTAATGCTATCACATTATTCTTGATATAAAAAATCTTATTTTTATAAAAAAATAAGATGAGGTCCATACCATTTGGCAAGTGATATATGCTATAACAAGAAGCATGCAAACAAAAAAAAATTCACCATATTCCCCGAATACACTATGCAATCCAAGATTCATATCATCATCTTGGGGCCTTACTATTATCCATTCAATAATAGTGGTTACATCCTACAGTGATATGTTATAAAAGGTTTAATTTTAATTTTTCCTACCGAAGCCAATGGTTACATACTACAAGGTTCAAGTAGTTCAAATACAAATGTTGCTCCACAATCAATAGGTAAATAAATAAATTCACCAATTTGTTGTAACCAAGACCCAAAAAACAAAACCCTAGTCAGAAGTCAAGTTAACCACGGCTCAATCTTGTCTACAATGCAATTTATTCATGTCCTTATCTCTGCTACCTGCAAGTGTTTATACCCTACGGTCATTGGACTTAGCCTCCAACTGCTCCCCTCCACAAACTGAGCCCAAAATGTAGACAACTCATGACATATACACTGTGTATACCTTTAAAATTTTAGGGTTGCGGCGAGTGGTGGTTGACTTTTGAAACAGAGAGAAAAATCAAAGTCTAAATTAAAAGGCCTCCTCCCTGGCCAACGTCTCTGGAATCACCATTTGCGGCACGTCTTAGAGTTGCATTCACTTGGAATCAGATTTTGAATGCCAATAATAATCGATGTTGAAGTGACAAACAAAAACAAATAGTGATCAATATAAATAACTTCATTGCACGCAGTTTGGTGCCCTTGGGGTGGTGCGCCATTGGACCAGCCTGCTTCCAAATATTTATTTTCTACTAATTAATGCACGCAGCTATAGCTTTCATTCGTCTACCATTTTATACTGTCATCTCAAATTGAGTGGTGAATGGATGTCCTTTCATTTATATGATTTAGGTGGTGCTGCTCACCAAGGAACGCTTTCAGCATAAAGATCTTTTTTTGAAATTAATGTTTAAAATTTTAAATAATTGTAAGGGTGAAAATTACTCTTTTTCCTTATGTTTTGGGTTTGTTTTAATTGGGGTGTTGTAAATATAATAATTAGTTTATAAGTGGCATATCATAGTGTAAATTCGGCTCATATCATGACCCTGTCATCAATAATCACTGAAGTTTCATCCTAATCCTAGATTTATTGTTCCCCACCCTAGATTAGATCCACGAGTGTGAACCTGACCCAAGTTAGTTCTATAGTCACATATTCAATACTAGAACTTTTAAAACTCAAAATTCAAATTCTCACCTTGTCGACCATTTCACTAGTAATTGTGAACCAACTTGGTTCACATTATGTTCATTTATGTGCTTGGTTGTTGTATTTAAGGACATCCATTCACTCATTTGAAAGGTCTTAGAAATCTATTGAGCACATCCAAAGTTTGATTTTTTCAAAGGATAATTTAAAAACCTAAGAGCATTATTAGTGAATTACATCAACACGCGTCATCCTAGGTCCATTGCATGCTTGCTTATTATTTTCAAGTCTTCGCTCAAATCCATAAAGCTAGTCCATCCAAGGATCTAGCCTAGGAGAACATGAACCTTACGATCTGGTAGATTCCCTAAAGGTGCTTGTAAACACCACTAGTCCTTGTAGTATTTAGACATTAGGAAAATGAGGTGAACAAGTAGTAGACTGCATAATCAACAAGATCAAGTATGAGTTACATGATCGTCTTTGCACTCACGGAGATCATTTCTGCACTTTCAAAGATCGTTTCTATAGGGATAGACCTAAACTAGAGCAACAGATAATGAATTTTCAAATTCTAATATCTTTGTTTTAGTCATCAGAAAAATCTAGAGCATTAGCAAATCATTTCTTAGCATTTGTTTTAATACTTCTCCATGTGTTCACCAAGTAATTCAAAACAATAAATGAAATCACAAGAACAACATGAAATTCAAATTCCAAATTACTAGAAAACCTCTAATCGAGCGTGAAATCAATTTGCTCTTGCTTTGACGAAGAATTGTGGATGTTCAACAAACATGCAAGCTTTTCAATAGCATGATGATGATTCAAATATGTAAAATGGACAAGGATTATCATTGACTTTTTTTACTAATCACTAGACCAAGAGAGTGCTCAAGGAGATAGATTTATAGATTAGGAGGATGAAAAATGAATAGTCAAGATTGATTAAAATCAATCTTGAGGATTGAAGATTTGATTTGGAGTTAACTGGTTTGATTGACTAGTTAACTCAATTGGTTGATTAGTTTACTAAATTGATTGACTAGTTAACTCTTTTATTTGCCCGATTAACTAAAATGATTTAGAGCTAACAAAATTAATTGATCAGTTAACTAATTTGGAGAGGAATGTGAGTAACAAAATTGACATGGAGTGAAATGTGGGTGAGGATAATTAACATTTTTTTTTAAATGATTGTGTGTGCATGGATTAATTAGGAGATTGATTAATTAATCAATAATGATTAATTAATTAATAATGATTAATTAATTAAATGTGGGGTGATATTAGGAGGATTTGAATAAGATTAATTAAATAATATAATATAATTAATTAATCGACAAAGTGAATTATCATGATGGAATTGACAAATAGATGGGGTGACAAGACCATAATAGGATGAGAATGATTGATGATAAAATTAATTGATGACATGAGACTAGGATGATGACAAAGTTGGTAGGCAAGGTGAAGATAGGATGATGACATTGGATGTGGCAAAATTTAGGTGTCCACGTTTACCCCTTGAAAGGGTGTTGCGACTAAAAGAAGCAATGGATTTTCAAAAAAAGTAGAAGTCAAATAATTGATGTAGGAGGATGCCCCAAGTGGCATGATGGTTAGGAGATGCCCCCTCGAGAGGATATGTGGGTTTGAATGAGATGTATGAACACTCTAAATGAAATGGAAGAACTTGTGATCAAAGGTGATGGATAGAAATGACAATGAATGTTAAGTATTAATAGTTAGTGAAGAATAAATGTTGAAGAAATAACATGAATGTGAATGATGTGATGATGAATTTTGTAAAGTTTGCACGAAACTTTAATGAGTTGAGAAACCTAATGTTTGTTTTACAATAGGCGTTATGCATCATGATATAATGGACCATGATGATAATGTGTTGTATGCGTAAAGGATTGACCCAAAAAGATAAAGTTGCAAGTAGGTAGATGATGTTTGAAACCATGATACGAAAGACCATGATGTCATTGTCATGATATATTGCAAGAACTTATACACATACAATCAAAAAAGATAAATCCATTAAGCAAGCAACACACACAAGCATGGATGCAAAAATGGAAAACGATAGTTTACCCCTAGTCAAGCTAAGAACCTAATTTTGATGATAATGATGATGATGATTGGTAGATTGGAAATAATATATTCCAATGATTGGCTTTGTTGCACCTCCAAGAAACGATATATGCAAGGGAGGCTCAACCCTATATGGTTTTGGACTCCCTACTCTTTAGGTTATGCTAGACCTAGGTGGGTGAACCATGATAAATGATGCAGATTTAAAGGTTGTGCGAATTAGTTGAACTTAGGGATCTATCCACAGTGGCATGTAAATGTGAGATAGATGTAAACTTAATAACTACTCCTAATGTTTGGATTTTGGATATGTTTATAAAGCTTAAATGAAGTATTGAATATGACGAGTTCTTTTTGGGCAATGAAGTCAATATATATATGATAGATGTGTCCTCCCTCCTAGCTTAACTCAAATTATTTGGCACTTTTCAAATGTTTATACCTTGTATAAACGTGAAAGTTTGTCAGTTATTTGTGCTCTTCTTATAAATCCCAATTATATTTTCCCAGGTTACTGTGATGTTTGAAAGGACTTTTAATTCTGGTGTGAAGGAAACTAGTTAAGATAATCAATTCAAAAAGGACTTTAATTCGGGATAGAAACCTATTTAAATTTGATTCCTTAAAAGGATTTTAATTCTCTCCTTACATAAACCAATCAAGGGAATCACATAAGTGCAGCAAATGTGCCCTGATAATTTAAGTATATCCTTGATATATTCAATTTAAATAACAAAGGAGAACCACTTTGGAGATAGCACAGATAACATTTATAAATAAATATCAACAAATAATTGAACACCAAAAGGTTAGCCACCAGATTATAATATTCTTTCTCCATTAAATTGCTTCAAAAGATTTTACAATGTGCATCGAAAGCCTTCATTTTCTGGTATATTCCACCTAATCTCTAATTCCTACTAATGATGATGCTTTACTGTTGATGCCCATCTCTCATAAATACTTCGTATTTTTAGGGTTATGACCCTTCACATACCCGTTTGGTGCATCTCTTTATTTAATTAATTAACTTTCGTAGATTAATTAATTTCTTTTAGCACCCCCATGAAAATAAAGTATTTCGCAATACTTTAGTCTTAATTCCTTTGTTGGCAAATTTCTTGTTTATATTCATCTGTGTGTATTTTCACTCAATCTGAAAACATAACCTTTGGGTAAGAAAAAATTACCCCCCTCCCCCCCCCAACAAAATAATATTAGATTCTCATTTTCAATTAATGCCCTGGTGAAAATATTTCACATCTTTAGTGAAAATACTTTATACTTGTATCTTACATCATTAGTAAAATTTGCATCCCCTAAAACAATATTCATGTTGTAATAAATCTTCATTTTGTATTGTTGTGGTTTCATCGGAGCTTCGATTTGTTTTGTGCAAAATAGTTTTATCGGGGAGACCCAAAAATATTTACTCTGATACTTAGACATGTGCTAGTGGGCCCTCTCCAACTCCGTTTCTGTCCAAAACAAATTCCAAATTTCATTAAACATCAACTGCCAGTTTCAACAAACTGTGAATGCCACACCTGCTACCACCCATGGTTAGTTTTAAATTGGGGTTAAGTTTAATTTGAATGTCTCTCCCTCCCGCTCAATTAATTCTAATTTGAGGGACTCTATTTATGTGATGCTTTAGAACTGTTGAAATACCATGACCGCAGGATATCCATAAAATGGATTTGTTGAAAAGGCTTTAGAAACTTTGAAGTAAATGCAATTGGTAGGTGTAAATCAAACTTCGCAACCTTTGTCAGCATCTTCCATGTCTGTGCCAAATTGGGAGCTTTCGAACAGCGTATGGACATCCATGCAAAATGCAGAAGCATAGATAAGGTATGTGAACTATTTGACAGGATACCTCAAGAGATATCATCTTAATGACCTTTTGTATTATGTTTTGGATGGTTGTGTCCTCCACGATTGACCAATCCATCAAAGGGATTTGTTGGGCATAAATTTTGCCTTGTTCATAGGAAGGGGTCAGGATCGGGTCAATCCTCTACTCAACAGAATGCCTCAAAGAAATTTGTTCTCATGGAATCCCCTGATTGCAGGATATTCAAAAAATGGATTTGTTGAAAAGGCTCTAGAAAATTTTAAGCAACACCATTTGGATGGTGTAAAGACGGAAACCTTTGCCACCATCCTCCTAGCATGTGCCTAGTGGGAGCTTTGGAATAGCATATGGACATCCATCAAAGCGTAAAGGATAGATGAATTTTGTTAGATATTATAGTTGCTACTACTTTGGTAGACATGTATGCAAAATGTGGAAACATAGACAAGGCACGTGAACTGTTTGACAAAATGCCTCAAATAAATGTGGTCTCATGGAATGTCATTATTGTAGGATATGCAGAAAATGGATTTGTTGACATCTATGCAAAATGTGGAAGCATAAACAAGGCATGTGAACTGTTTGACAGAATGCCTCAAAGAAATGTAGTCTCATGGAATTCCATTATTGTAGGATATGCAGAAAATGGATTTGTTGACAAGGCTTTAGAAACTTTCATTGGCAGTTGTAAAGCCAGCATCCTCCCTGCCTGTACCAAAATGGGAGCTTTGGAATAGGGTATGGACATTTATCAAAGCATAATGGAAGGGGGACTTTTGTTAGATATTATAGTTGGAAATGCTCTAGTACACATGTATAGAAAATGTGGAAGCATAGACAAGGAAAGTGAATTGTTTGACAAAATGCCTTAAAGAAACATGGTCTCATGGAATGTAACGATTTCAGGATATGCACAAAATGGATTTTGCAAGGATTCTCTCAAAATCATTGAATTAACGAAGCACTCTGGAACATATCCTAATATTACAAGCTTTGCTTGTGTTCTATGTGCATGCAACCACGCAGGTTTAGTGGATGAGGGTTACACATGCTTCAATCATATGAGTAACCCTTATTGCATTATACCTACAATTGATCAGTATGTGTGCATGGTTGACCTTCTTGCCCATGTTAGCTATCTTGAGGACACCCTAAACTTTATCATTAAGATGTGAGTTAAACATGTGGTGTTGTGTGGATGTGTTTTCTTGGTGCTATAAATCACATATGAATATAGGCTTGGGAGTATTTATAGTAACACTGCTTTTTTATTTGGACCCTAAAAATATACCATGACTTATGTTCTCTCAAACATCCATGAAGAAGTGGGCAGGTGGTGTGAGGTTCAAATGGTAAGGAGATTGATGAAAGATAAAGGAATTATAAAGATCCCTGGATGTAGTTGGATTGAAGGCCATAAAATGGTACATGCTTTTTGTGTTGGAGATAGATCACATCCACAAACATAGGAGATCTATGCAAAGTTGGAGAAATTGGCTTGGGAGATGAAGGCAACAAGGTATTTTCCATATTCAAGACATTTACTTAGTGATGTGGAAAAGGAGGAAAAATAATTATTTATCTACCACCATAGTGAAAAAATGGCAATTAATTTTGGTTTGTTAGACACTCCCCCTAGAACAACTATTAGAGTTGTTAAGAATCTTCAAGTATGTGTTGAATGTCACAATGCAATGAAGTTTATCTCCAAGATTGTTGCAAGAGAAAATATTGTGAGAGATGCAAATTGTTTGCATCATTTAAGGCTAGGAAAATGTTCTTGTGGAGATTATTGGTGATACTAAATGAAGTGACCTAAAAAATAGGCTCACACCATAATAATGTGCACCATGTCAGAGGTGCACTAATAATGAAGGAACAAGGTTGTATTTTCAATTACTAGGAAAAAAATGGTTTTGTTTTTTATTTGAGTATTTGGCAATTTAGACTTTGACGTTGGCTTCATAAAATTAGATGCATGGAGTGAAATGGAGATCACTACTTATATACAACATTGGGGTATCTATAAAAGATTTATTTTATGATAACACCGACGTTTAATTGAATCGTTTTCATAAAACCTACATATGTATGAAATATGAAATGAAAAGATGGAGGAGGTGGTGGAGAAAGAATGAAAAACAAAAGATGAGGAACACTTCAAGCAAATGGAAAGATTCTTGAGCAGTAGGAAATGGGAGAGGAGGGCTCACAATTAACCTTGCCATTTTGTATAGTTATTTTGTTTCGATTAATTGTATTGTCTTTTGCCTATGTTAGGTTAAGCATTTAATTACACATTCTAGATTCAATATGTATTTTTTTATAAGTGTATGTAGATTTTGTGTCATTTATGGTTAGATATTTCTAATGTTGCTTTGAATCCCTTTGATTGATGAGATAGCTGATAGATTTGTGAATTCACGAATATTTTTTCATTTAATTTGATTTCAATTTGTTTGGTTTCAATCAGAAAGAAAGCACTATAATTTATATGAAGTAGACAGAAAAAATACAAGTGTGTTTATGTTGTAATTAGTGGTTATGCATGGCACTTGAAAAACTCTCATAATGAGGTGTATGTAGAATGATGTTAGAGAGAAAAGAATAACATTTGTATATGTAAAAATAAAATAATGATTTATATCACATTGTAATTACACATTCGTGGCATTACAAAATTGTGCATGATGAGATTTATAAATTACTACTAATAAGATGAGAGTTTGAAGGTGGTTAGGAGAGAGCTAAATAGGGCATTCCATAAGTGTTTGGAGTGACAATAGGATTTAAAACAAGAGGAACTCAAAGGGATGAGGGGAATTCTAGAGAAACACAATGGAAGACATCATAGGTTTGAAAGGAATATTATAATTATACTCACAATATGGTCAAACTGACTACTTTATTCACTTGTGCAAACCTAACAAATGGTAGTAAAGTTAGATTCCATTTGGCAAGACAAGAATTGATTGATTTTGCACTAGTCATGTATCTAGTAAATGCTAATGAAGACTAAGTTCCATATGCCATGTTTAATGTTTGTTTACACTCCTTAATTACAACTGCATAAGAATCTTGAATTCTTGTACTTGATTCATGTCAATTTAATAATGAGGGATTCATTTCATAATGTCCAAAGACTTATGATATGTGGCTAACAATTTTTGTTTAGTTGATTTCAAAATGGAATGTTGTCATAAGCATACATGTATGTATAAATTGAAAGAAAGAAAAATAGTTTTTTTTTGGAAAGAATCTAGAATGATGAACTTTAATTCTTCCTCTCATGCAAGTGCATTTGATGACTTAATGATTATCAGAAAACATACATTTCTAAGTTATTATAAGTCTTTATAATGAGTGTATTTTTAATGTTTACAATAGAAGAAGGGGATTGTTATGAAGCACCTTCTATTCTTATAAAAGTTAGATCAATTTGTAACTATGACTGATAGTATTACACGAGAGGTTCCAAGGGACATCTAAAATTATAAATGAATATTTTTGTGTATGCATTATAATAGTAGGCAACATTTGAATGGAAGCAACTCCATTGCCATTAAAAATAAAGTAATCATAAAATAATCCCATAGATCACATTACAGAAGTGGGAAATATGGTAGTGGTTCTTTAAATCACGTGTCATAAAATGATCCCATAGATTAGATTGTACATCACAAGGGACAACAATAATTGTTTTTACATGATGAAATGAAGCACATTGACTAAGAGCCTTGCTTGATAGGTTGGATTAAGCTCTTAGCGGCAGATTTTAGGACACTATAATATCTTCTCGCTATAGCTCACCATTTTTGTTTTGTGGCTACGCTCTATCTAGAATGGTGAATTTTTTCCCTCTTCATTATTGGTGAGTGCTTTGGTCTCGGTACAATGGCCTTTGCAAGTAGCTTAGGGAAGAGGAAATGCTAGGATTGTAGGGTGGAGACATCAAAACAAAAGGGTAGGAAGCAAAAGGAGAGGGTGGAGAGCACTGAGATGGTGGAGAAGTTCATCTATGTCTAGAAAGGGAGATTACAAATCTTGATCTCTGCTCCTAGTTCTTATGTATCGTAGTTGAATAATAGCTTTGACGGAGCATTTGGTTACATAACTTCTCGTGTAGTACAACCACATGAAATAGATGGTTGTAGTGGATCATTTAATATTAGTGGACCCTCCTCATCCACACATGTTTGTGTGCCTCATCATTGCATTATGTACAATAATTTGTGCTTAGGTCCTCTTGGAGTGATGACTGAGCCAACCCTGATCACATAATATTCAATGTCCCTCATATTTCAGCTACACAAGCCAAGGCATTGGGGACTAGAACACGAGATGAGGCATAACAAATTAGTGCACAAGAGGAGCAAGGCCAATCTTTCTTTGAGGTAAAATTTAAAACTATTTTGTGATATTCCCATTTAAATGTTAAATAAACAAAGATTTTAGTACTAGTATATCTAAGTGGGATAACAATTGATGATAGATGAGGAGCTTATAGAAGTTTGTTAGGGTATTATTTCTACTACTTAATTTGGCTAAGACTTGATGGTATAAACTTTTCTACACATCTAACCTTTTCTTATTGTATGCACTTCCTTTTTTCCAATAATTATATATTAATTTATATCAATGTTTCTTTATTTTTACAACCTATTCCAAATGTGAGTGATGTGCCGCCTTTCTCAGCACGCTTTAGTAAGACTTTTGATCATCCAGTAAGACCACCATTCACCAAATGACTCTTTGAACATAAACAACAAGTCAAAGTAATTAAATTGGATTTTTCTTTAATTGATGGTTTAGATTTTATAGTTGAATATAGTGATTCAGATGTTATTAAATTTTTCTACACATCTAACCTTTTTTATTCTATGCATTTTTTTTTAATTAGTAATTATATATTAATTTATATCAATGTTATTTTACTTTTATAGTTTATTACAAATGTGAGAGAAGTGCCAACTTTCCCAGCATGCTTCAGTAGGACTTCTGACCATACAATAAGGCCATTCGCATTGAACACCGCTTTGAATGTTAGCAATGAGTCAAAGTAATTGAATTAAATTTTACTTTAATTGATAGTCTAGAGTTTATAGTTGATTATAGTGATTTAGATGTTAATTGAAGTTAGTACATACAATCTTAGGTTGGACTTGTCATTTTTCATATAAGAACTCTTAGTTGGTCCACCCATGATGATTCCTTCTCAGTTGATGCCATAGGCCTCATTAGTGGTATATGTTTGTTTTGTCATGAAATAAAACTAGTTAAAGGGACTGACCTATCAACTAAACCAAGAAACATGTCACTAAAGATTGTAATCACTAAAAGGACCATTAGTCATACCATGCCAACAAGGATGTTACCTTGCAAGAAAGTGGTCCTCTTGTATCATCAAGATAGTATTATTATCTTTTAGATAGATAATAAGAAAGTCATGAAAATAAAGTGGACTATCATGGGATTAATAATGTATCTCAATTTCTAACAACTTCAAACCATTTGACCTTTCCGAAAATGAATACATTCATGCAAAATGTCTCAATTATGTTTAGTGTAAGGGTAATAGTTGATCTAAATTTTAATGGAGAATTCAGATAACAATACCTAGCGCTAGGCCTGTGGTATTGTAAAAATAAACAAAATGCTCAATGTGCAGAACTTGTAAGAAGTTGCAGGCAACCAAAGAGGATTTCTTATTGCATCAAAAGTTGAATATATACAATGAGCAAGAATGTGAAAGGTCACCTTATCCATAGAATTTGAAATGGATAGTTGGAAGGTGACAAAACTACTAAAATTCAAATTTTCAATTTTTTTCAAAATTTCAAAAAAACTACTAAATTTTGGACCCCACTAGGTAGGGTCATAACTTCTAGCCAGCTAGTCGAAATCTAGACATTTTGGACTCATTGGAAAGATCTCCTGAAGAGCTAGATTGAGTTACGTTGAGCCTTGCCTGCGACTACTGCTCAAAAGCAACCAGAGAAAGTCTTGACCCCAAATTCCACTCCGAAGGCCTTCAAAAATGCCAATTACTAGGACGTAGACAAAACTAGAAAAAAATACTAAAAAACTAGAATATAGTTGCATGAACAAATTTCACCCTAATGCTTCTGAATCTCTGCGGGATCAATAGTAGTCATTTTTTGTTCTACACCTCATTGAACCTAACTAATGATGCCAACACATTAGGGTGGGTGGGTGAATGCTAGCGGAGGCCTCATTTCATTCCCTAGATGTCCCGATCCTTTTGAGCTACATCAGACTGAGAAAGTCCCATAAGAGCCCTAAGAGCAAAAAGGTATCAAACTTTGACGTAGTTATTCTCAGAATCCATGGCACCTAGGAATTTGTTTTGTTGGAACCTACAAGTGGATTTCAAGTCCATTTACAATAACCTATCTCAGTTTCCAACAAATCCAAGCTATTTGAATATGTTGACAATGAATGTATTCTTGCAAAATGTTTGAATTACATTTAGTGTTAGGGTGCCAATAGTCATATTTTTTGCTCTGCACCTCATGGCATAGAACCAAGGTGCCAACATGTTGGGGTGGGTAGGTTAATGCTAGTGGAGACCTCATTTCATTCCCCAGGTGTCCTGATCCTTTCGGGCTACATCAGGTTGAGAAAGTCTCTTGAGAGCCCTAAGAGCAAAAAGGTGTCAAAATTTGACGTAGTAATTATTGAAATTTGTGGCACCTAGTAATGTTCTATTTGCACCTAAAAGTGGAGGTTGAGTCCATGTACAATAAAATATCTCAATTTCAAATAAATCCCAACTATTTGACTGTGCCAACAATATTGCATTCTTACAAAATGCTTGAATTACATTTAGTGTGAGGGTGCCAATAGTCATATTTTTCATTTTCTATTTTGTGGGACCAAATTTACGGTGCCAACATTTCACTTGATGTAAAGGTGAATGCTAGTGGAGGCCTCATTCAATTCTCCAAGTGTCCCAATCCTTCTAAGCTACATTAGATTGAGAAAGTCTCTTAAGAAGGTGTTAACTTTGTCGCAACAATTCTCATAATCTATGGCACTTAGGAGTGTTCTATTTGCACCTACAGGTGGATGTCAAGTCTATCTACAATAATCTATCTCAAGTTCCAACAACTCCAAACCATTTGACCATGTTGACAATAAATGCATTCTTGCAAAATGCTTGAATTACATTTAGTGCAAGGGTGCCAATAGTCATATTTTCTGTTGCGCACCTTGTGTGACCAAATATGGTTCCAACATGTTGGTGATAGTGGAATTATTGGAGTTCTATCCTAAGGATACCTTGTTAATCTCCTGACTTTATGGAAGTCTTGATAATCATCTTACTTGTTTTGTGGGCCATACATGTGCATGTTTTGGCCTCCAACAATACTTTTTTAAAAAGATCACTTTTTTACATCCCATACAAAACCAACTTTTATCATCTAGGTGTTAAAATAAATTACATATTTGCAAACTAGAAATAAAATCATGCATGTCATATTTTTAGACCATGTTAATATTCTATGTATAAGTGCTTCAATTTTTTACCCCAACTATGACAAACTTTAATTTTCAAGAAAAAAGTTGCCACTTTTTGGCAAAAAAGTGGGCCCATTATCTTGCATTGACCCATTGATCCTAGTATTAAAATGGTTTGTACTAAGATTTAGATCCTTAAATTGAGAAGTTATTGTTAACAACTCCTCAAAATCCCTCTACTATTTTGAATTTTAGATAAAACAAGTTAGAATCATCTTTCACGACTAGTCCTTGAGTCAATAATCTGACCTCTAGTTGTTCCTCCCTACTCCTAAGTTCTCTCTCCACGTCCACTATAGTGCCTCTCCTCCATGACCCCAAATCATCCATACTTACTAATGCCTCATATTCTCTTAACTATTCCATCATTATTTTTATACTTTTATTGTCGATTCTCATGAGGGTAATTGACCTCTCAGGTTCATTTAGATTTGTAAGTGGTTGTCATGTCCTACATCAAATTGATTATCTCATTCTAATTAAAGATTGGAATGATAAGGTTATCTACATCAAGACCGTCGAGGCAACACTGTTGATTGTCTTGTATTATCATGACTAACATAGAAGCCTTGCAGATTCTGATAGAAGCCATCAATGGAGGGTGGATCAACACATATATAGATATCATCATACATTGCCAAGGAAAGTATACTATTATCAAGGCTTGTCGCTACTCTCATTTGAAGGCAGATCGTCATACATAATAATCGCCATAGGATCAACTTTAACGAATGATAATGATAAGCCATTAAATCTGCTACATTGTTTAATAAATCTTAAATGACAAAGTGATCGATCCAAGGCTAAGGGCGCCGATCAAGTGAACAAGACAAATCATGGGATTTCATCCTACGTGGCATCCAAATCAACAGATAAAAATGAAATAAAGACAAAAAAATAAGACAATAACCAATCGGCGATCCCTTGACTAATCCAAGCCTTAGCAAATGTGATCAAGGAAACGACATGAATCATGAGAAGCGACTCTTTGAAAGTTGTGATTGGTGACTCCCTATAAGAGGAGGTTCATGAGAAAGTCCAAGGCATCAGACAACATCTCATCTCATAGCAGTCGCAACACATCATCCATCAAACAACATTCATCCATATCATCCAATTGAATCGTAGCAAGCTCTCATATATATACAGATCCACTAATATAAACTAGTATATTATAATTCTCTAACAACAGATCGTGTCTTCCATCAATGATCCATTGATAAAAGTATTAGATCAAGACAAGGTATTACTAAGAGCAATCAATCATACAAGGTATGTGCCTTATTATAAGTAATATGTCTCATAATCATTATACTATGAATGTTCTATCTAAGTCGATCATGATAGAATTATCTTAATAGAATGAAAATATTAGAATAAAAATGTTTATCATAATAGAATGAGAATATTTATATCATAATAGAATGAGAATATTCATAACATAATGAAATGAGAATGTATATAACATAATAAGAATGAGAATATTTAGAATCAAGGAAGGACAAGGTCCGAGCCTCCAAGAAAGAATAATGTATGATGCCAAGTAGTATGGCAATCCATCACATGAGATGGTACAATGATAAGTTCCTGTAGATGATCGATGTGATCAAAGTATTATCTCATGATCCATGGGATCACGAGAAGGTAAGGATAAATTCCTATAATGTATGATTCATAATTCTAATCATATACTCGGGATGAGAGCAAGTAGCCTCACCATTAATCTATCTACCACCCTACGAGTATGGGAGTGAGTTAGGGAAGGGCGGTTAGGATCTAGCACCTAGGTGACTCTCAAGTGGGTGAAGTATGTTGGGATAAGTTGCCATTAACTTGCAATCCTAACTGATTCATGTGTCTCCAAAGTTCTTGGAATGTGTTCCCCAACACATAAAGACTTTGAGAGATTAATTATGTATTAATTATATCACTTTGACTTTTGCAATCAATTCCTAATTGATAAGTTCAAATTTGGGCATCCATTTTTAGAGTGGGGGCCATGAAGACTTTGTTGACTTCTCCTAAGTCTATTTTGAGAGTTTGATAACTCCTAGTGAGTGGGAGTTAAACTTAGGTGTCCCCTTTTCATGGAGACTTATATTTAGACTTGGAGTTGTGTTTTTTTTATGTACATGAGTGGATAATGTTGAGACACCTTGCATGGATATAATGTTGGAGTTAACTAAAGTGTTAGAGATGCATGAATTAGATATTACTTGCATGAGGTCAGAAAAGATTGCATCGACTTGCATGTTTTTACATGTTACTTGCATGTTGTTGCATATTGTTGCATGTTGTTACATGTTGCTTGCATGTACTTGCATGTACTTGCATGTTGTTGCATGTACTTGCATGTTGTTGCATGTTACTCCTATGGACTTGCATGTGCTTGCATGTTCTTGCATGTGCTTACATGTTGTTGCATGTCACTCATACGGACTTGTATGATCTTGTATGTTGTTGCATGTCACTTGCATGTTGTTGCATGTCACTTGCATGTACTTGCATGTTGTTGCATTGGTGCAGGAGCACCTAACACAAGGTGGCCTCTGTGAAGCATTTAAATTCATGTTCTATTTTAAAACAAGTTTTGTGTTGTAATAAGGTCTATATGACCAATGCATTTTGATTTTTGTTTGTAAGTCCCTAGTGACTTAGGTCATTTTGGTCAAATTGTTAGTAGTTAGACGGTTGGAATCAGTTAGTTTTCTCCCAGCCGCTTGGAATCAATTAGTTTTGTTCCCAGCTGCTTGGAATTAGTTAGTTTTGTTCCCAGCCACTTGGAATCAGTCTCCCAGCCGCTTGGAATGAGTTGGTACTCCTCAGGGCAAGCTTATAAATCCCAGACAAATGAATCAAATGCATATAGTTTAGAGATTGTAATCAGATCAAAGCAAGAGAAGGATTGAATGTAATCGTGCATTGTGTTAAGGAGAATTGAACTATTTTCTGTGTTGCCAATTTGGTTTTCTGTTCTCTATAATTACCAATTGCATAGCTATAGATTTCTTTTCCTTTCTATATTTCTATTGTTGCGATATGGCAATGTGAAGCATTCCACTGATAAGATTTCTATTGAAATCAGTGGAATGGCTTTGTTGTATAATTATTTGTTTTCATTTTCTGTTTCATTTTCTTGTTTGGTGGCGCAAAAGACCAAACTGGAGTGTGCACAGTAGATCACCTAACATCTCCATGTGCTAGGGTTTGGATCAGAGGAGTTGAAGATGCTATCGGTGAAACAATGGCCATCGAAAAAGTATTCCTTGCTCAGGGCGACGAGGATAGTCTAGCTGAAGGAAGGTTCAAGTTGTTGAACAGAAGTCGCAGCCTAAGGTTCAGATCGCGGGCATTGGGGTGACAAAGCACATCGGCCTAAGTGTATGAGCGCTCACTGATGACAAGAGTCCTGCCGAAGACACTAGCGTTGGTGTAAGTTTCACCGAATGTATATTGCGATTGTATATCACAAAAGCATGTTGAGAATGTATGTAGAGAATGTATCTTTCATCGGATACAATTAGTGATCAGTCGTAATGGTGAATCAGGGTATAGAGCACCGGTAATAGTAGGTCACGCCAAGCATATGCTAAGCTGGAATATCGGCACATCGGCTAAGGTTTATAAGTGTTCGCCGATGGTATTGTTCTTGCCGATAGTCAGAGTCGTGGGCCCTCATGTTGGCATGACTGTAACGGTTGTTGTGACAGATTGCAAGGTGGCTGATATTGGAAGTCTTACTGACTGAGGCTCCCCATCATATTGGTATCAGAGATAGCGAAAGCTCTGGGTGGAGGTGTTGTGTATTTGATTACTATCACTGAGAAGGCAGATGAAGAGTTGCTCATGCCATCTAGTTGCGAGAAGGAATAGGATTCTTGTAGTGTGTGGGAAGATGATGATGAGGTCTGTCAAGACCATTCACCAATAGAGGTTTGGCTGGAAGAGGGTGCAGAGTGAGGCCACTGCGAGAGAGAGTGGTAGTGCATCTCCAGGATCTGCTGTTGGATGAGAGGAATGGGTCTGTGAAGTAGTGTGTAGGATGGACAACTAATTGAGCATTGTGTTGTAGTCAAATTGAGGATTTGCAGAAGTACTGGCATTTGGTGCTATCTGTGAATGTTTATGTTAGATAAAGAAAGTGAAGGAAAGGCTATCGATATGCCTCCAAAGGGGATGACCACTGAAGTGGTCAAGAAATTCAAGGAGATGGAGGAGATGATCAAGTCTGGAGTCAGGGAGGCACTCCAGGCTGAATTGAAGGCAATGAAGATAGGAAAAAGGATAGAGGAAGATTTAGATGGAGAAGAAGAGAAAGAGGAAGAAGCAGAAGAACAAGAAGAGGCAAAGATACCGTATGAACAAAAGCAATTCCTAGAAGCCATCAAGGCTATTGGCAAGGACTCTTTGGAGGCTCGAATAGATATTCCCATGTTCAGTGGAAAGATGAATGCTGATGAAGTTATGGAGTGGATTGAGGCTCTGAATAACTACTTTGAATGCAAGGAAGTTCCTGAAAGTAAGAGAGTTAAGTTTACAAAAACTAAACTCAAAGGTGCTGCACTTACATGGTGGAATTGCACCCAAGGAGAAAGGGTAAAGAATGGGAAAAGTATGATATCTTTGTGGAGCAGAATGCTGGAGAAGATCAAGTCCCAGTTCCTTCCATCTGACTATGAGGTGCAGATTTACAGGAAAATGCAGAACCTCAAGCAAAAAGATATGGATGTGGCTACTTACACCGAGGAGTTTCACAAGTACACTCTTCATTGTGGGTACATGGAGGATGAAAAAGCCAAGGTAGCAAGGTACCTAAATGGTCTGAGGATCAATATTCAAGATGAGATAAATTTATTTACACCTAAAACTATGGGAAAATGCTTTCAAGTAGCATTAAGAGCTGAAGAGAAACTGAAGAGGAAAGGTGAACAACAAAGTAAAGGAAGAGGTGACAGAAATTTTAGAGGCAGTATTGGAGGCATAAGTCCTAACCAGAGGCGTAGTGGTGAGTCTGGCCAAGAAGAGCAAGTTGGGGACTCAAGTAGCAGAGGAGGCTACCGAGGAAGAAGGCCGAATGAAAGAGGTGGGACAAATGGATCAGGTAGAGAATCCAAGTTCTCCAACATGAGATGTTATAACTACAATCAGATAGGGCACCCAACTTATAAGTGTCCAGAGAAGGCCTCAACTTCTCATGGTAGTGAGAAGAGAACCACTTTGATTCAAGAAGATGTAGGGAATGTGACATCTCCTAAAGTGAATTTGACATCAGAAGTGGGAGAAAATCTGATGATCAAGAGGACGTTGCTCAAAGAATCAATGCAGACGGAACCATCACAGAGGAGAGCTCTTTTTCAGGATCAATTGCAAAAGCAAAGGTAAAATATGAAAGGTAGTCATAGATTCTGATTCAATAGATAGTATGGTGTCTAGGGAAATGGTGGATAAATTGAACATAGAAAGGATTCCTCATCAAACTCCTTATAGAGCATCTTGGGTAAGTGATAGTCAATCACTTTTGGTAGATGAACAAGCATATGTTGATTTTCAGATTGGTGAATATAAGGAGAGAATTTTATGTGACATTTTGCCCATGGAGTGTTGTCACCTACTTTTAGGTAGGCCATGACAATTTGATAGGCAAGCATTATATGATAGATATGCTAACACATACACCATCAAGAAGGATGGACAGATTTTTGTGATGACACCTTTGCAGGAGGATACTGAAGCAAAGAAGGTAGCCAAGATCATTTTGGTGGGTAAGAAAGAGTTTGTGAAGATCAATGAAGAAGAGACAAGGAAAGTTGAGGATGTCTCAAGGAGTGAGGTTACCAAAGATCACAGTTTGAAGGTGATTTCAGTTTTGAATGATGGAAATCAGATGTTAATGTCTGAGATGGATCAGCAGAAGGTCAAAGAGTAGGTCTGCAAGAAGCCACAAGTTGATTGGAAAGAAGAGGATGCTATCCTCGTCGGGACCACTGTTTGTCCTCTAGAGCCAATGAGAGTTGACAGGCAAACATATTCTACTATAGCAGCAGTACGAGTAGCATCAAACAAGGTTTGGAATGCAAGTGTTCAGGCAAAGATGACAGTAAGGAAGAATGGTGAGCAAAGTATGGGTTTGGTTGCAAGCACTCACTCATGGCAAGGTGTGAGTAGAGCCTACAATGCTAGGCATGAGTTTTTGATTCCATGGAAGTAAGTTGCAGTCCAGAGATCGTGGGGAAGGCCTGATGCAATAATGGATACATGTGGTGCAAGACACAGACTCAACTCATGGGACATGAGTTCTTTTCTAGGTGGGGTGTATGGTGTAGGAGCACCTAACACAAGGTGGCCTCCATGAGGCATTTAAGTTCATGTTTTGTTTTAAAACAGGTTTTGTGTTGTAATAAGGTCTATACAACCAATGCATTTTGATTTATGTTTGTAAGTCCCTAGTGACTTAGGTTGTTTTGGTCAAATTGTTAGTAGTTAGATGGTTGGAATCCGTTAGTTTTCTCCCAGCCACTTGGAATCAGTTAGTTTTGTTCCCAGCCGCTTGGAATGAGTTGGTACTCCTCGGGGCAAGCTTATAAACCCCAGAGAAATGAATCAAATGCATATAGTTTAGAGATTGTAATTAGATCAAAGCAAGAGAAGGATTAAATGTAATCGTGCATTGTGTTAAGGAGAATTGAACTATTTTTTGTGTTCCCAATTTGGTTTTCTGTTCTCTGTAATTACCAATTGCATAGCTGTAGATTTCTTTTCCTTTCTGTATTTTTGTTATTGCGATATGGCAATGTGAAGCATTCCACTGATAAGATATCTGTCGAAATTAGTGGAATGGCTTCTTTGTATAATTATTTGTTTTCATTTTCTATTTCATTTTCCTGTTCGGTGACGTAAAAGACTGAACTGGAGTGTGCACAGTAGATCGCCTAGCATCTCCATGTGCTAGGGTTTGGATCGGAGGAGTTGAAGACGCTATTGGTGAAATAGTGGCCATTGGAAAAGTATTCCTTGCTCAAGGCGACGAGGATAGTCTGGCCGAAGGAAGGTTCAAGCTATTGAACGGAAGTCGTGGCCTAAGGTTCAGATCACGGGCATCGGGGTGACGAAGTACATCAGCCTAAGTGTATGAGTGCTCATCGATGACAAGAGTCCTGCCAAAGACACTAGCGTTGGTGTAAGTTTCACTGAATGTATATTGTGAATGCATATCACAAAAGCATGTTGAGAATGTATGTAGAGAATGTATCTTTCATCGGATACAATTGGTGACCGATCGTAATGGTGAATCAGGGTATAGAGCACCGGTAATAGTAGGTCACGCCAAGCATATGCTAAGCTGGAGTATCGGCACATTGGCTAAGGTTTATAAGTGTTCACCAATGGTATTGTTCTTGCCGATAGTCAGAGTCATGGGTCCTCACATCAGCATGACTGTAACGGTCGTTGTGACAGATTGCAAGGTGGCCGATGGTGGAAGTCTTACTGACTGAGGCTCCCCATCATGCATGTCACTTGCATGTGCTTGCATGTTGTTTCATGTCACTCCTATGGACTTGTATGACCTTGCATGTTGTTGCATGTTAGATTTGTGAGATTGCTTGCAGAACACTCCAACTCTAGAAACTTGTAGGATGGTACATCTCAGTGTTTCAGGTAATGGGTATCAGTTGCATGTTGTTGCAAATGCTTGCATGTCAGTTGCATGTTATTTTTAAGATATTTCTTGCAGAACACTCCAACTCCAAAAAGTTGTAGGATGGTACTTCTTAGTGTTTCAGGAAATGGATATCAGTTGCATGTTGAATCCAGTGTTTGCATGTCACTTGCATGTACAGAACAAAGAAATTCAAAATAACCTTGGGGACATCAATCTTGCATGTTGTTTGCATGAAATTGGTGTGTATTGATCACTTTAGTCAACATAAAGTAATTGGAAAAATATGGACACCTAATTGGAAGACTTTTTGTTGTTGCTTTTATTTGGAAATATGTTTGATGTTGGCAAAGCTAATTTTAGCATACTTGGGTGCACACATCATAAAGAGGCAATTAACTGAAAGCTTGGACATTGTTTGAGTTTAGTGTTCTCAATTTAGAGTGCTTGGTTTTTGCATGAGCATTGGAAGCTATGTTATTAATAACAATTTATTGTAATTTGAGTTTCAAGCTTTTGAATTAAGAAGCTCTTGAATTATGAAGCTTCAATTAATTAATTAAGAGCCCCATACATTTTCCAGAGAGTTGAATTGTGAACAAGACTTAGAAGAAAAAAGCAAGAATTTTTTTGTAAAAGACTTAGAAGAAAAAAGCAAGAAGTTTTTGTAAAAGACTTAGAAGAAAAAACAAGAAGCTTTTTTTATTGAAGAAGTTTTTGAAGAAAAAAGCAAGAAACTTTTGAAGATTGAAGAAACTTTTGAAGTGCATCAAGAAATCAAAGGATTTCAGTATTGAATGTAATCTTTCACAAGAGATTTAATACAAGCATAAACACCTTTGGTGTGGAGTTTTTTTCCCTTAGGGGTTTCTCCACGTAAATACTTGTCTTCTTCTTGCAAGTTATTTTCTTTTACTACATTGTTTAAATTGGAGAAATACTATAACATCTAAATTGAAAGTAATTTTCAGATTTACACATGCTATTAATTTTATATTTGAAAACATTTTAAAGCTACATAGCTACAACTTTACCTTGTTCTCTCTCCCTTTTTCCAACATTTGGTATCAGTGTCATTGGTTGTAGTGAGAGAAGGATGCTTTTTTCTGAAGTATTAAAAGAATTTTGGTTGCAGGGGAAGTTCTATGTGTTAACATTGTTTTGTAGATCTGTGAGTTTGAAAGCCATGGTATTTACCTCTCAGATGGATATTGTCAAAAGAATCTTTGTTGGGCTCTTGAGGCTCAAGGTTATGGATCTTTATGGAGTTGATCCTATGATAGTGATTTGGAGCTCCATTTTGGCAATATGTGTGTATTCTCTTGTTTGGTGGTTTTATTCCTTTACCTTGTGGTCATGTGCAGTGAAAGGGTGTTTATGTTGGATGGTTACTTATGGCACGTTAATCACATGGAAAAGCACTCATTTCTTGGACTACAGTTTGGAGTGCTTATGTTGGTTTCATGGTTTTAGTCCATGGTTACATGAAGCATTGGATGATTTATCACTAGTTGTATGGAGGTTGTGGAGTTGGTATTTTTTATGATATGGACACTCCTGAACAACCTAGTTTCTCTTTTCTCATATTCATGCTTTTTTGAATATGTAGGTTTTCACAGTTTTCCTATTTCAAAAGATTGTGGGTTTGTAGATCTTTGATATTCCATTATTTCAGATGATATATTTGATGTTGTTTCATTGGTGTGAATGTTTGGATGTTTAAGTGGTTTCAGATTTACAGAGATATGGTTTTATAGGTTTTACATGTTAACCAAAATCTATGGTTTGTAGATCTATGGAGAATTGTGTTTAGACACTTTCTAGATGGAAACAACTTTAGATTTTCAAGGCTACTTGTTGGGTTCTTATGATCTATGGTTTCTCCTATGTGGATTTATTTGGCAAATCAGATCTAGAGTTGATTCTGGTGTTTGAGTCTTGGAAATATACATGTTATACCTAGTTACATTTGTTCTACATGTTACTGATGTGGGATTGAATCTATTTTTTAGTTATTAAATTTGAAGCATTGATCATGTTTTTTTCTCTTATGAGATGTTGCATGTGTGTAGATCTTGTGAATAAGCTGATGTGGGTTCTATTTGGTAGGCCTCTTCTTGGTCACCTTGATTACATTGGTATTTTTTGTATTGAGACAAAAGGGTACTTTGGAGTACCTAATTTAGTTATTCATTGGAACCTATAGCAGTAAAGTTATGTTGCAAGAGAAGCTTTTTTCATTTTTAGTGGAATTTTCGTAATGATGTTGATCATGGTACCATGCATAACTTGGTATCACGTTTAGTGGGAGTTTTTTGTTGCAGTTTCATAATATCTTCATTTTTTTGAAAAGGTGTTGACATCTTGGTTTTCCATGGAGGACTCTTAGAGTTTTTGGTGAGATGTTGAGTTTATAACTTATCAATTTTTTGATATATGATCCTTGGTTTAAAGGATGTATAGTATTATATCATGATGCACTCTTGATCATGAGTTAGAGTTTTTGACATGATATAGGTGCTCTTGGGAGCAGAATATGTTCATTGGAGCATATGATCTTTTGAGAAGATGTTAGATCATGATGTCATGATATATTCCTGATTCTAGATTTGAATTTTTGACAATGGTTTGGTTAGTTCCCTTTAGTTTTGAAGCATTGATCATTTGCTTGGAGCTTCATGATTGTGCAGATTGCATTTGAAGTTGGCATGGATTGATTGCTGACGGATACTAGAGAGACTTGGGTGAGGCTTGATATCTCTCGAACTTAGAGATATGTGTTGGAAAGATTTCTCATTATGAGATGTCAACAAGAAGGACCGAGAAGCCTACACTTGGAAATGGATGTGAGTCCATTATAGACCTTATGAGAAGGTTGTCTTTATTATAAGATTTTATTGCTTGGTGTTATATGCAAGGACAATCTTGATGTATCCCACTCTTGGTCTACTTGGTAGGTAAATGATCTAATAGGTATTGCCCACCTGATTATTAGATGCATTCTTTATATGTATCTTGTCTTCTCTTTTACACTAGTCTTGAAAAGGATTTTTGAGAAGTAGATGCATGGGTTTATGGGTTTCTATTGTTCTCATTATTATTTGATCTTGAGCTATGAAACTAGTTCTAAGGATTTGTTTTGGAGAGGTATAGAAATGGTTTGTAGTTTTTGAGCTTATTCCCTTTGTTGTGGGAATATTTGGCTGGTTTGATCTACTTTCAGTGAGAGGTTAACATCTATTGCTGCCATGTTTTCATCATAGTTTGGATGTTAGATGTTGATACCTTTTCAATTTGGGAGTGTTGAAAGAGATCTTACTTTACACAGTTTGGCACAGGTTAGTGTGGTATAAAGACATGGTATGATTTTGCAGTTTCTCTCTTTGCTGGTATATTGTCTTCTTAAAGGTTCTCATGTTTATGGAGTTGAGGTTTATATTGGAGTCAAGTGTTATTGTTGTTAACAATAATTTGGTAGCTCCTTGATCTCTTTCTTCATTAGTTTAGAGGACTTGGAGAGTTATTTAGAGATTGGTAATGCGAGATGTTTTATGCATTTCATTATATGTTTTGACACTACATGGTAGAGGAGTTAACCACATCCTCTAAGAGAAGTGCTATAGGAGGATTTGTAAATGCCTTGATCTTATTTTTAGATTTGACATTACCCATGTAGTGGGAGTTCTTGGATATGTATGCTCTTTATTGTCAAGATATCTTCTTGGTTGTCTCAGTTTGCATGTTATTGATGTGAAGATGATTTTGCATGTTTCACTATTGGGATCTACGAGTTGTGCAGTTTAGTGGGTTGTCTTTATCCATTGGTTGCATTGAAGACTTGGATGTGGACTGTTAATATCCACAGGTCCATTTAGTGTTATTATAGATTTTGTTTGTTGACCTTGTCTTTGGCCATTTGTACATTGGTATGATGCATTGAGATGGGAGGATGGATGATTAGCAGGATTATTTTACAGGGACTTGATTGCAGTTTTGGGTTGGTATGTTGATGGCATGGAGTTCTACCTATGATGGTTTGTTTACCCTGGTTTTGAGGTATGGATATTTTGGATGAGCTAGCACCTTGATGTGGTTGTGTTTCCATTTGATATGAATGTGGCAGACACTCATAGACTTATGTTATCATATGATTTGATGCTTGTGTTCATGTTGAGATTGGTGTAGGTTTCAGTGACAGTTGATATGTTTCACCTCGGCTTGTTTCTTGTTTATCATGGGTGACATGATGTGAGGATTTCTTGTTTGAGATGATGGTTATCATGGTTGCTTTTGCAGGTATCTTGTTAGAGCACAAAAATATGTTGAAGAATCAATGGTACATTGATGGCTAGGGATGTTTTTCCTGTGATTTAAAGTTTGATTATATCATTTAAAGTTATTGCAATGTATAATGTCAAGTGGGAGAATGTTGGGATAAGTTGCCATTAACTTGCAATCCTAACCGATTTATGTGTCTCCAAAGTTCTTAGAATGTGTTCCCCGACACATAAAGACTTTGAGAGATTAATTATTTATTAATTATATCACTTTGACTTTTGCAATCAATTCCTAATTGATAAGTTCAAACTTGGGCATTCATTTTTAGAGTGGGGGCTATGACGACTTTGTTGACTTCTCCTAAGTCTATTTTGAGAGTTTGATAACTCCTAGTGAGTGGGAGTTAAACTTGGGTGTCCCCTTTTGATGGGGACTTATATTTAGACTTGGAGTTGTGCTTTTTTATGTACATGAGTGGATAATGTTGAGACACCTTGCATGGATATAATGTTGGAGTTAACTAAAGTGTTAGAGATGCATGAATTAGATATTACTTGCATGAGGTTAGAAAAGCTTGCATCGACTTGCATGTTTTTACATGTTACTTGCATGTTGCTTGCATGTTGCATGTTACTTGCATGTACTTGCATGTTGTTGCATGTTGCTCCTATGGACTTGCATGTGCTTGCATGTTTTTGTATGTCACTCCTATGGACTTGTATGAACTTGCATGTTGTTGCATGTCACTCCTATGGACTTGTATGACCTTGCATGTTGTTGCATGTCACTTGCATGTACTTGCATGTTGTTGCATGTCACTTGCATATGATTGCATGTTGTTGCATGTCAATCTTTTCGACTTGTATGACCTTGCATGTTGTTGCATGTCAGTTTTGTGAGATTGCTTGTAGAACACTCCAACTCTAGAAACTTGTAGGATGGTACATCTCAGTGTTTCAAGTAATGGGTATCAGTTGCATGTTGTTGCAAATGCTTGCATCTCAGTTTTAAGATATTTATTGCAAAACACTCCAACTCTAGAAAGTTGCGGGATGGTACTTCTCAGTGTTTCAGGAAATGGGTATTAGTTGCATGTTGAATCCGATGTTTGCATGTCACTTGCATGTACAGAACAAAGAAGTTCAAAATAACCTTGGGGACATCAATCTTGCATGTTGTTTGCATGAAATTAGTGTGTATTGATCACTTCAGTCAATAGAAAATAATTGGGCAAATATGGACACCAAATTGTAAGACTTTTTGTTGTTGTTTTTATTTAGAAATATGATTGATGGTGGCAAAGCTAATTTTAGCATACTTGAGTGCACACATCATGAAGAGGAAGTTAACTAAAAGCTTGGACATTGTTTGAGTTTAGTCTTCTCAATTTAGAGTGTTTGGTTTTTGCATGAGCATTGGAAGCTATGTTATTAATTACAGTTTATTGTAATTTAAGTTTCAAGCTTTTGAATTAAGAAGCTTTTGAATTATGAAGTTTCAATTAATTAATTAAGAGCCCTATACATTTCCAAAGAGTTGAATTGTGAAAAAGACTTGAAGAAAAAATAAATAAGTTTTTTATAAAAGACTTAGAAGAAAAAAGCAAGAAGCTTTTTTATATTGAAGAAGTTTTTGAAGAAAAAAGCAAGAAGCTTTTGAAGTGTTTTACAAGTTTGAAGATTGAAGAAGCCTTTGAACTGCATCAAGGAATCAAAGGATTTTAGTATTGAATGTAATCTTTCACAAGAGATTTAATACAAGCATAAACACCTTTGGTATGGAGTTTTTTCCTTTAGGGGTTTCTCCACGTAAATACTTGTCTTCTTCTTGCAAGTTATTTTCTTCTACTACACTGTTTAAATTGGAGAAATACTATAGCATCTAAATTGAAAGTAATTTTTAGATTTACACATGCTATTAATTTTAGATTTGAAAACATTTTCCTGTAACTTTACCTTGTTCTCTCTCCCTTTTTCCAACAAAGTATCACCAGGTGTATAGCATGAAGCCCCTTGAGCCAAAAGGTGAAGTATTGATGGGTGTAGCATGAAGCCCTTGGGCCTATGGTTGCGTAGACCTGATAATTATTAGAATGGCTTAACGGTAGGTGACTCTCAAGTGGGTGAAGTATTGCCAGGTGCATAGCGTGAAGTCCCTTGAGCCAAGGGGTGAAGAATTACTGGGTGTAGCAATGAAACCTTTGGGCCTATGGCAGTGGGTCTTGTTATACCAACGCCCTAACGTACCTGTCTCATATGGGGTGAGTGAAGTAGAGAAGATTAAAGATCAGCTCATGGATGACTCTCTCGAGGTATATCATGGAATCTCTATATGATAGAAATGAGAAAATGTGAAATGCATATATGTTAATGAACTTTGATATTGATTATGATTATGTGGTTACTAACCCTAATTGCAATATTATGATGCTATAAGGATTTATTGGTTATAATGTTCTCTTCAAGAAGTTAAATTGTGTGCAAGGTTAAGAATTTTTGAACTTCCTAGAAGGGGACATTACAATGGTGTGTCATTTGATAATCTAACTGACTCAAAAACTCTTGGAGATTTTACTACAACCACTAGTATGCTCCTTAGATGTCTCTTGCACCTTTTCAATTCTTTTATAGTACCTTTCCTCTTGTTCTTATCTTTGTTTCAATTTCCTTCCTTCTTCATTTTTCTTCTCAATCAAATCCATTATCTTTCTGTCTTCAACCCCCATCTCATTTTGAGAAATGATCTCTCTTAGGTTGTTGTTATCTCCTTTGCCCTGTACTAATTTAATTTATCTTTTCTTAATCCCTTTTATATATCCCCAATAGTTAGACATGTTTTGACATAGTAGTCACATCTTTTCAAGTTCACCCCCCATTCCATAACCCTCTTGTAGGTGTGAAATCCCCCTCCAAGGGCTAGAATTTAATGTGCATTACTACACATCTTCAACATGGCTATATTCTCTCTATATAAATAAATTTCTCAAATGTCCTTATCTTTGTCTATGTTATCATAAATTATTTCCTTAAATTTATTCTTTCTCCCTTTGCACCAACAATTGAAACCTATGGATTAGATTTGTATTATGTTGCACGTTGTACTTTAGTGTGATACAATAAGGAAGAAGAACATGCATATGTGGTAAGATATGGACCAAATCCAAAGAAATAATAGACACATATAGGGTATGTGCAGGATCATACCTCTAAGTGGCAATGAAAATACTAAAAATTAGACTTAATCAAGTTCATGTGAAAATTTAAATGGATTATCTACACAATTTGAAAAAGTTGTAAGAACAAAATTTGTAGGGAATTGAATCTAATTTATGAGCTACTATTTTTTTTTAAATTAAATTTTCTTAGTGAAAAATGAATATGTCAATGAATAGCTATTAAATTTTTCAGAAAAAAATAAAAAATGGGTGTCATTCCAACCAACCTAACTATGAGAAAAAAAAAATATATTTTTGAATCTTTCAAAATAAGTAGAGGACTCATGCCTGGATGTAACGCATATTTTTTTGAAATTTTTTTCCAATAAAATAATTAGTTATGATTTTTTTACTGTGACTTTTTTTAAAAACTAAAAAGTAATTTTCCAACCAACCTAACTCGATCAAAAAAATTGGAATTCAATTTTTTTTAAACTTATAGCCAGAAAAGCATAGAGTGTGACGCAACTTTTGGATCTCAAAAAGGTGAAACAGTTTGAAAGTTATTGATGTTTTTCAATCAGTGTGTCCATCAGGATTTCAGACACACACTATATAGAAAATTATTAATAATTATTTAATAAAATGATAACCAAACCAATCTTATATTTTTAGAAAGATGATAATTTCTTCAATAAATCCTTTTCATTTTATCAAATTTGCACAGAAAAAAGTCATTAGCACAAAGGGTGAAGTTCGAAGAAGAGAGTGAAACCTGAAAAAATGTTAGAATTCAGGAAAAGTCAACAACAAAAATGGATATCCATTTTGCTTCAATAAATGGCAAACAAATATCTATTTTGCTTCGATAAATTATTGTTAGAAGCCTTTTCAATGCACTCAATTCTATTGGAAAGACTAGCAAGGAGAAAGATAAAAGAGGTGTTCGTAGAGTAGTAACAACCTCAATAGTAAGCAAACAATTAAGAAATGCTCGATTAATGAGGCAAACTTGTGTTGACTTAAGATTGAATCATAAAACATTATCAAAAGCACTGGTATTAAGATCAAGACTAGATAGCCCTCTTGGAAATGATACTTGGGCTTTTAATGGTAGGCTTCCACGAGTTGACAAGAAACTAATCAATAACACAAATGAAGAAATTGAATGATTTTGGCACACTAACTCTAGGGTATCACCGAATGCAAAAGATGTTTTAAAGTTAAGAATTGGTGATAAAGACCGCACATCACATCCTAAACATTAATTGGAATGTAGCCAAACAACATTGTACAAACAATATTATGAAACACACCCAGGTATCACAATCTCACAAAGAGCATTTGAATCTCTTAAGCCATTTTATTGTGTTCCTCTTAAAGTTCGTAATACATGTTGCAAATACCATGTAGAGTTTTCTATGTACCATGAATTATTATGCAATATACATTCTACTTTGCACACTAACGAAATGTTATACGAGTGTGGTGCAATTCAACTACCAAAGTCATCTAGGGACTTATTGGATTTATTTATGTATATTAGATATGATGGCTGCATTTTCGACAAGAATGATTGTTTAAATGAAAAGTGTTTACAATGTGATGGGTTATCAAAGTTTTATCATGTTTTCATGAGGGCAATGAGCATGAGTTTGGAAAGAGAATGGTTGAGAAAAAGAGATATGAGACAGTGAAATACAATTTGAAAAGTGGAGGTGAAGGTTCTAGACGTGAGTTGATTGTAAGAGAGGTAAGTTTTTCTGATTTTATTGATGATTTTAAGAAAAATCTTTTCTACAAGTATGTCAGACACAGCCACAAGTTTTGATGGTTAGATCAACAGTTCAGGATGTGTAAAAACATTTTCACGATTGGAACTATTGTCTCTGTAGTTGATTTTGTAGAAAACTACACATTGCAACCCCAAAATAAAGTTCAATCCTAGCACTACAATTCTATTCAGATTGCTATTTTTGTTCACATCAAATACATACATGCCCTCGAGAGTACAAAAGAGAATAAGAAGATTGTAAGAGAATACCATTTTTCCATGAGTGATGATTGATCTCATTCATCAGAGTATGTGCAATATTGTTTTCAATAGTTTTATGAGTTCTTGCAAGAAAAAGCTATTAGAATGGATCAACATCTCATTTGGTCAGATAATTGCACCAGTCAATTCAAGAATACTTGTATGTTCTATTGGTTGAGTAGAATGCATGTAGAGACAGGTATACCTCACATTTGGAATTTTTTGAAGCTGGGCACAGAAAAGGTGAACATGATGGAGTAGGTGCATGCGTGAAGAGAGCTCTTTTTAAAGAACAACTAAAGATTAGAGGTGGTGCTACATTCGGTGATGCATATTCTATTGTTAAGTGGTGTAACTATGCATTGTCACAAGGAGTGGCTTTTGATTCAAAAGTGTGCAAGTTCTTTTGGTTGGTTGATAATGGGACAATGAGAGAGAAATTGGATTGTCAGAGAGTCAGTGAATCTTCAAAGATGCATTCATTTCGAAGCTCAGATGCAAGTGCATGGACTATTTGGACACGAGAATTAGTTTGTTTCTGATAGAGTTGTATTAAATGTGATTGGGATAATTGTGAGTCAAGTGAGTGAGTAGATGCATGGATTCCATGATATTTAACCCCTTTATCTCAATGTCAATCATATTTAGTCAATGACATGGAGAGCTCATTTGACTATGAACATCTTTCAAACCTTGTATAACCAGGTCATGTTTATGCAGTTGTTGCACCGCATGGAAATGAAGAGAGATCAGACTATTGGTTGGCACGATGTGTACAGGGAAAATAAAAGCTAACACAACCTACGATAGATGATGATGGTTTCACATATCCTACAGGATCAGTTGTTATTGTTGGGACTTGGTTGCAAACATATATGATTAGAAAGAATGGCATCCCTACCTTTGAAGACTTTGAGAAGCATAAAATCATATTGATGTATTCATGCCTAGTTGTAGCAACAAATGTTAAGTTACTAAGTCATCATGCAAAACCAAAAATAAAATAACTATGGACAATTAGTAATGTTGATCATGAAGCAATATTGGATACTTTGAAGGTAAAAGATGATCCCTCAGGTATGCTTGACTAGCATTTAAACTTCCAGATGGACATGTATGACAATTTTTATCTTAACTTGTTCTTGTTTTTTCTATTTTAGCGCTTTGTTTTATTAAAAATCTTGTTTCTTTCACTATAATCCATGTTTTTGACTATAAAGGACTGTGAATGAGGTTATTTTGCACGGCATTGTAGATTTTTTTGCATGGCATCATAGGTTATTTTGACTATACTCGAGGTACAATTTTTAGTGTTAATTTGTATTTATTAATATTTTTCTTTCAATCTTTTTCTACATACCAATTTCTAAATTCATTTTGTGCATATCCTGTAATCAAGGCATTCCATGAGATGACATGTATTTGATGTGTTCTGCTGAAAAATTCATGTGCCTTGTCTATGCTTCCGCATTTTGCATACATGTGTCACGAGGTAATTGCAAATACAACATCTGACAAAATTCTCATATCCTTCTTGCTTTCATGGATGTCCATACCTCGTTCCAAAGATCCCATTTTGGCACATGCAGGGAGGATGCTAGCAAAGGTTGTGGAATTTGGCTTTACACCTGCCAATTGCATTTTCTTGAAAGTGTCTAAAGCCTTTTTCAACAAATCGATTTTGTTCATATCATGCAATCATGGCATTCGATTAGACCACATTTCTTTGAAGTATTCCACCAAATAATTCATGTGCCTTTCCTATGCTTCCTCACTTTGCATTCATGTCTCCTAGGGTAGTTGCAACTACAACATTTGACAAATTTCCCATATCCTTCATGCAATCTCATATGGTATATTTCATATGGTATATGGTAATCTCTACTTTCTTTGGGTTTTGGATAAATGGTTTCAATGACGCCTTGACCATGTTCAAGCAAGTAGGTATGACAAATGAAATCAAATTACACACTTTTCTATGTTTCCACACTTTGCTTTACACCCGCCAATTGTATTTGCTTGAAATTTTGTAAAGAAATAAATCTATTTTGCATATATCTAGCAATCATAGTATAATATTCCTATAACAGTCCTATATAATAGTCCTAGTAAAAGCTTGTGGAATTTGGCTTTACACCCACCAAATGCATTTTCTTGAAAGTTTATACAGCCTTATCAAGAAATCATTTTTTTTGCATATCTTGCAATTATTGCATTCCATGAGATGACGTCTATTTGAGGTGTTCTGTCAAATAGTTCACGTGCCTTGTCTATCCTTCCACACTTTGCATACATGTCTACTAGGGTAGTTGCAACTACATAGTCTAACAAAATCCCGCTTTATGTTTTGATGGATGTCCATGTACCATGTTCCAAAGATCCCATTTGCTAATGATAACCTTGTCAAAAGCTCATGGCAATCTCGTATGGTATATTTCATATGGTATATGGCAATCTTTACTTTCCTTGGGTTTTGGATAAATGGTTTCAATGACACCTTGACCATGTTAAAGCAAGTAGGTATGACAAATGAAATCAAATTACACACTTTTCTATGTTTCCACACTTTGCTTTACACCTACCAATTGCATTTGCTTGAAATTTTGTAAAGAAATAAATCCATTTTGCATATATCTTGCAATCATAGTATAACAGTCCTATAATAGTGTCCTCTGTGTACCATGCTGTCTATTATAATCTGTGATGGATCCTCAAAAGTGTCCTCTTCGTACCATGATGTCTAGTAGTTGATGGAGGCAACGTTGATTGCATTAACAAGTCAAACCACAAATTTGATTAATCTCTTCAATGCTAAATAAAAATAAGTGAGAGTTAGTAAATAGAATCTTATCTACTACAATTTAAAACTTTCATTTATTAACATACATCTAAATCACTACAATCAACTATAAGACTGCTATAAACTATCAATTATTTAGAAAAATTCAATTCAATTACCTCGACTCTTTCTTGTCGTTCGGACAATTATTCTGCAAATGATTTTCTCTTAAGATGATCAGGTGTCCTACTGAAATGTGATGGCAAAGGTGGCACATCACTCACATTCTCAAGAGACCTTAAAAGTAAAGTAACATTGAAATAAATTAATATATAATTATTAAACAAAAAAGGAAATGCATACATTAAAAAAGGTTAGATGTGTTACACATAAACAATCTAGAGTGCACTACACAAAACTTATCTACTAAAAAACAAGCACATACCACCATCGAGGCCTCCTGCATCAATTGAGAAGGACTCATCATGGATGAACCAACTAATATCTCCTATATGAAAAATGACAAGAATGTAAGACTCTATGTATACAAATAATCATAATAATTTTTAAATTAATAGATCAATTTATCTATTCTCTATTTTATTATTTGGGTATGTGCAGGATCATCGTGGGCCAAACAGTGGCAATAGGAAAAAAATTGCATTTTTACTTAGCCAAATTCGCGACTTGGCAAAGTTTGACTTTGAAACGGATATCTATTTTGGTTTGGATACCAAACCAAAACGGATATCCGTTTCTAGAAATACAAAACGGATATCCATTTTGAGAACGGATATCCGTTTTCTAAAAAAATTTGGGAAAAAGGCTTTTTACTCTTTTTGAAAATATACCTCTTAAATCTTGGATCTCCCATCAATATATGAACCTCCTTAAAGACCGTTTCTAGTGAAGGAGGAGGGCAAATTAACATTGGTAGCTTCTTTACACATTGATCCATAAGGATTTGTTAAACACTAAGAATCATCACTAATGAATTACTCAAATAATCAATAATAAAATATTCAATTTTGTTCATCAGGTGAAATAATCACTTTTAGACTATGTTCCAATATTTCAGGGATAGGAATGGTGGGGCAGCAGGGGATGTGTTTCGGGGTGTTTTGGATTTCATGCCCTAAATTGCTTTACCCAATCCTTCATATGATTTGATTCATGATACATGGTTTGAGAAGGATACACATGATATACCCTTACCCGCTAGTGATAAAATTATGAATGATACTTTATGTGGTGAAGCTAAACCTTCGTTAATCCTTCACGACATTGTTATTCCTTGTGATGATGATATCTTTCATGTGATATGTTAGGACATAATGCAAAGTTAACATGGCATGAACTCTCTTGGAAGGGTAAGCATGGACTATAAGAACATTGAACTAGTTGGATCTGTTAAGCTCGCCATTTATGAAAGAACCTTAAAGGTTAACCTTAATTAGGTAAGGTTATGTTTCAATGTGGTTGTTTGTGCAACAACGTGTAAATTAATGTTACCGAAGGATAAATCTAACTATACTAACATTTTAATAACCATGAGAGCTGGGACTAACAATTAGACTAAAAACTTGACAAACAATACAACTTGGACACATGTAGGACTTGGAAAATGGAAAAGAATATAATTAAATGTGGAAAACAATGAAAAAGTGGTATTAGTTGCACCTATATAGAGAAGTGGTTTAGAGGTTGGTTAGGGGAATTATTTAGGGTTTAGAGGTTTAGGGTTGCTCGGGTTTAGGGGTTTAGGGTTTACAGTTTAAAGAGAGATAGAGAGAGGGGACTGATAGAGTTTGGGAGAGATAGAGGAGACAGAGGGGAGAGATAGGGAGATAGAGAGTGAGAGACATGTCCAGAGACATAGAGAGAGAGAGAGATTGAGAGGTAGAGGGATGATAGAGATAGGGAGATAGAGGTTTAGGGTTGCTTGGGTTTAGGGGCATTATTTAGGGTTTAGGATTTATGGTTTTGGGGTTAGGGGTTAAGGTTTAGAGGTTTAGGGTTTAGGGTTTAGAGAGAGATAAAGGACCAATAGGGAGATATAGAGGAGTCCGAGGGGAGAGATAGGGAGATAAAGAGTGAGGGACATGGCAAGAGACATAGTGAGAGAGATTGAGAGGTAGAGGGACAAAGGTGATAGGGAGATAGGGGAGAGATAGGGAGATAGTGGTTTATGGTTACTTGGGTTTAGGGTTTAGGGGTTTGGGGTTTAGGGTTTCTCAGGTTTAGGGGTTAGGGGTTAGGGTTTAGGGTTTTGGATTTAGGGTTTATAGAGAGAGAGGAATGATAGGGAGATATAGAGGAGTCTGAGGGGAGAGATAGAGAGATAAAGAGTGAGGGACATGGCCAGAGACATAGGGAGAGAGATTGAGAGGTAGAGGGACAAAGGTGGTAGGGAGATAGGGGAGAGATAGGGAGATAGTGGTTTAGGGTTACTTGGGTTTAGGGTTTAGGGGTTTGGGGTATAGGGTTTAGGGTTTCTTAGGTTTAGGGGTTAGGGGTTAGGGTTTAGGGGCATTATTTAGGGTTTAGGATTTAAATTGTTTAGGGGTTAGGGGTTAGGTTTAGAGGTTTAGGGTTTTGGATTTAGGGTTTATAGAGAGAGAGGAATGATAGGGAGATAGAGAGAGGAGATCGAGGAGAGAGATAAGGAGATAGAGAGTGAGGCACATGGCCAGGGACATAGGAAGAGAGATCAAGAGAGGTAGAGGGATGATAGAGATAGGGAGATAGGGGAGAGATAGGGAGATATAGGTTTAGAGTTGATTAGATTTAGGGTGTACCTGGGTTTAGGGGTTCTCAGTTTTGGAGATAGCTAGATAGAAAGAGAGAGGAGACAGATAGGGAGAGATAGAGGTGACAAAGGGGAGAGATAGGGAGATAGAGAGTGAGCGAGATGTCCAGAGAAATAGGGAGAAGGATTGAGAGGTAGAGGGATGATAGAGATAGGGAGATAAGGGAGAGATAGGAGATAGGGTTTAGGGTTGCTCGCGTTTAGGGTTTAGGGTTTAGGGGTTAGTGGTTAGGGGTTAAGGTTTAGGGGCATTATTTAGGGTTTAGGGTTTATGGTTTAGGGGTTAAGGTTTAGAGGTTTAGGGTTTAGTGTTTGGAGAGAGAGGACCAATAGGGAGATATAGAGTGAGGGACATGGCCAAAGCATAGGGAGAGAGATTGAGAGGTAGAGGAATGATAGTGATGGGGAGATAGTGAGATAGGGAGATAGAGAGATAGAGGTTTAGGGTTTCTTGGGTTTAGTGTTTAGGATTTAGGGGTTTATGGTTTCTCAAGTTTAGGGTTTAGGGGTTAGGAAATAAGGGTTAGGGGTTAGGTTTAATCACACATTAATACAGGTGGAGTGAGAAATGGGTGGTATGGGTATGGTTGAATGGAGTAATGAGGTGATTTAATTGGTGATGACCTAGGTGAAGTGATGGGTAAGGTGTCTTATGTGGGATTGCTAGAAAGTGTGATTGGTAATGGTGGGGATAGCTAAATGTCATCTTCTAAGGGTTCAAAGGTGAGGAAAGTAAGGATTTGGGTGATGGTCTAGGGTTTAGTGGAGATGAATTTATGGAAAATGTGGAGGTCATTAAAATTAATATCCCTCCACCTCTATCTCCCTATCTCTCCCTTATCTCCCTTTCTCTATCATCCCTCCACAGGTCTCAATCTCTATCCCTATCTCTCTAGACATCTCACTCACTCTCTATCTCCCTATCTCTCCCTTTGTCTCCTCTATCTCTCCCAATCTATCTTCTCTCTCTCTCTACCTATATCTATCTCTCCCTATCTCTTGCCTCTCTCTCCCCTATCATTCCTCTATCTCCCTGTCTCTCTGGACATCTCTCTAACTCTCAATCTCCCTATCTCTCCCCTTCATCTCCTCTATCTCTTCCTATCTGTCTCAGGTCTCTATCTCTCTGTACCTAGCCATCTCTCCCAATCTCTCTATCTCTTGCCTCTCTCCCCCTATCATTCCTATATATCCTATCTCTCCCCTCTATCTTTCCCTCTCCCTTATCGACCAAGGAAATGGAAACAAGAAAACTAGGATTCCCTTTCTCAGGTTTAGGGTTTAGGGCTTAGGGGAATTATTTAGGGTTTATGGTTTAACTATTCAAAAGTGCCTTTGAAATACTATGAGATACCTTAGTCTAAGTAAATCATAAAAATCAAATATATATATCATCATAATCCTATATAAATTTTGATAGTTTGTCCAAAATCTCTCCTTTCATATGATACTGTCTTTCTAAAATTTGGATTGTATTTTATAGCTAAAATGCCTAAATACTAAACAAAAAAAAAAGAAAACAATTGAGAAAAAGAAAAGGGATATCCGTTTTGATAATGGATATCCGTTTTGATAACAGATATCTGTTTTGAAAAACATAAAAAGTGAAAAAGGCTCGCGTTTTTGCCAACCCGCGGCTTGCAAAAATGTAGTGTCATCTCTAAAGAACAAATATTAGAGGTGAAGAACGGATATCCGATCCGAAAAGGTAAGATCTTTCGCATTTTTTTTGTTTGTTTTGTATATTCAATCAAATTTTTTGGTTTTTTATGCTGAGTGGGTATGTTTTATATTTTAATTAGGTAAAATGGATGCACAAAATGAAAACCTAAACCCTCCACCACCAAACCCTCCCCCTCCAACAATAGAAGAGAATATTCAAAGAAATATTAATCAAATAAATAGGATCATAGAAATGTATCGCCGCCACCCTTGATTGTATACAATGACATCGAATTTAGAGGGAATAATTAATCATGTTCAAACCTTGTCAACCCAACACGAATCATTTAGGCAATGGCGAGAAGCCAAGAAGGCTGAATATGCTAACGGTTTGTCATATGATGAAGTCAAATAATTAGGGATTACAAAAACTATGTTAGCCCAATGCTTTGTCAATCCTAAAACCGGATTGCATGTTGATGTCCGTAAGCCCAAGTTTTCAATCAAATGGTGTAATCATGAGGGCATTAGTCATAACTTTTGGGATCATTAGTGGATGGTTTTTGATAAACCACCCAACAACAATTTAGATGTACCTTTGTATTTCCTTCGTAAACTCTATGCAGAGTTCATCATGGGTGAACATGTTAATTATTTTGATTTTAGAGAGTTTCAAGGAGTGGGTAAGGGAATGCCTCAAGATAGACCTGGGGTAGTGAGACAAGTACAAGGTCCCTATATTCCCCCTCCTGCTATCCCTTCTCCACCCCCAATGCAGCACCCAAACATTGTTGCAAATGCAACACAATAGGACCTTAGTGCCATACACTCTTTAACCGAGCATTTGATTATACAGACATCTCAGTTTGCATAAGCACATGATGAAGATGATGATATTGGATCACCTGGTTCTACTAGACCGTCGTCGTCCACACATGTATGTGTGCCCCATCATTGCATTTCTTGCAATCATTTATGCTTCGGTCCTATTATGGAGAGTAGTGAGCCACCGTCGAACACATCAGAGTATGATCTCCATTCACGAGATGAGGCAATGGGGTCCAGAACTCAAGCTGAGGGGTCAGGGACAAGAGTAGAAGCTACCGGATCAGTGAACCATAGAGAAAGAGAAATGCACGAGCAATCTTTTATGCAGGTAAAATTAAAAGTTAAATTTTATGGTCTATTCCATTTGAATATATAAACAAATTTATTAGTACTAATGTATTTAAGTGGGATAACAGTTGATGACAGAGGAGGAGTTGATAGAAGTTCATCATGGAACTTTGTCTGCCATCCAATTTGGCTTGGACTTGCCAGTATAATTTGTTCTACACATCAACTTTTTTTTTATGCATTTATTTCTTTGTGAGTAATTATATATTAATTTATATCTTGATGTTAATTTTATTTATAGTCAATCGAAAATGTGAATGATGTGGCATCTTTGCCAATAGTCTTTTCTCGAACTCCTGATCGACCCAAGGGACTATCATTTGCAGAACGGCTTTCTCAACGCCAACAAAGGGTGGAGGTAATTTGATTGAATTGTACTTTAATTGATTGTTTGTGTGTAGCACATCTAACCTTTTTAAATGTATGCATTTCCTATTTTGTTTAATAATTATATATTAATTTATTTCAATGTTACTTTGCTTTTATGTAGTCTCTTGAGAATGTGAGTGATGTGCCACCTTTGCCATCATGCTTCAGTAGGACACCTGATCATCTTAAGAGAAAATCATTTGCAGAATGATTGTCCGAACAACAGTATAGAGTCGAGGTAATTGAATTGAATTTTTCTAAATAATTGATAGTTTATCTAGCGGTCTTATAGTTGATTGTAGTGATTTAGATGTATGTTAATAAATGAAAGTTCTTAATTGTAGTAGATAAGAATCTATTTACTAACTTTAACTTATTTTTATTTACCATTGAAGAGATTAATCAAATTTGTGTTTTGACTTGTTAATGCAGGAAACTTCACCTCCATCAATTACTAGACATTTTGGTACAAAGAGGACACTTTTTTAGGATCCATCACAGATTGAGGATCCATCATAGATTGAGGATCCATCACAGATTGAGGGTCAAGTGGACTTGTAGTATTTGATGTAGCTATTTGGCATGTAGATTGTATATAGATTTTGAGACATGGCATATGCCACATTTTGTAAAAAATGTTTTGAGTTGGCATATTTGCCAAATTTTTGTATATGTCTACCATTATGGACTAGATGTTAATATATATACACTTTGATATACAATATAATTTAAATTCCTTATGTGCATGTCATAATTTAGCTCTTGCTCAAGCAACCTTGAAAGTGTGCTTTGACAAGGAGGTTAAAATGTATTATCAAAGGATTAAGTTGAATCAAGGAATCATCATTGAAGACAAGTAAAACATGATTGTGAATGAGGCGCACTTTTCATCATCTCCAACCTCACAATTGCACCTTCCCTTGGAAGCTCATATTGTGCCTAAAGGAATGGTACTGAGATATCATCCATGTTAATGATTGAGAATGTGTCAAGTAGAATAATATTTTTGTTTTTCTCATTGTGGGGTCGAACAGACTGCACCAACGCGTCGAGGTGGGGGGTAAATGCCAATGGAGGTCTTGTTTCATACGCCAAGCATCCCAGTCGTTCCGAGCAAGAGGCTACCGGCAAAGTCCCTTAAGATCCCTAAGACCAAAAATGTGCCAAACTTTGACGAAGTAGTTCTCAGAATTTGTGACAGTTGGGAATGTTGTGTTTGGACCTATAGGTGCACGTGGGGTCCGTCAACAATAACCTCTCTCATTTTTGGTCAACTCCATTCCATTTGACCGTGCTGAAATCAAACGCATTGTTACAAAATGCTTCAATTTGATGCAGTGGAAAGGTGGTAGGTGTGACATTTTTCATTCCATAGCTCGTGGGGTTGAACGGACTGCGCCAACGCATTAGGGTGGGTGGGTAAATGCTAGTGGAGGTCTCGTTTCGTGCGCCAAGCGTCTTAGTCGTTCCGGGCAAGAGGCTACCAGAAAAATCCCTTAAGATCCCTGAGACCAAAAATGCGCCAAACTTTGACGGAGTAGTTCTCGAAATTTGTGATAGTTGGGAATGTTGTGTTTGGACCTACAGGTAAACCTGGGGTCTGTCAACAATAACCTCTCTCGTTTTCGGTCAACTCCATTCCGTTTGACCGTGCCGAAATCAAACGCATTGTTGCAAAATGCTTCAATTTGATGCAGTGGAAAGGTGCTAGGTGTGACATTTTTCATTCCATAGCTCGTGGGGTCGAACAGATTGCGCCAACGCGTCGGGGTGGGCGGGTAAATGCCAGTGGAGGTCTCGTTTCGTGCGCCAAGCGCCCCAGTCGTTCCGGGCAAGAGGCTACCGACAAAGTCCCTTAAGATCCCTGAGACCAAAAATGCGGCAAACTTTGACGGAGCAGTTCTCAGAATTCATGACAGCTGGGAATGTTGTGTTTGGACCTATAGGTGTACGTGGGGTCCGTCGACAATAACCTCTCTCATTTTTGGTCAACTCCATTCTATTTGACCGTGTCGAAATCAAACGCATTGTTGCAAAATGTTTCAATTTGATGCAGTGGAAAGGTGCTAGGTGTGACATTTTTCATTCCATAGCTCGTGGGGTCGAATGGATTGCGCCAACACGTCGGGGTGGGCAGGTAAATGCTAGTGGAGGTCTCGTTTCATGCGCCAAGCGTCCCAGTCGTTCTGGGCAAGAGGCTACCGGCAAAGTCCCTTAAGATCCCTGAGACCAAAAATGAGACAAACTTTGATGGAGTAGTTCTTGGAATTCATGACAACTGAGAATGTTGTGTTTGGACCTACAGGTGCACTTGGGGTCCGTCAACAATAACCTCTCTCATTTTTGGTCAACTCCATTCCGTTTGACCGTGCCGAAATCAAACGCATTGTTGCAAAATGCATCAATTTGATGCAGTGGATAGGTGCTAGGTGTGACATTTTTCATTCCATAGATCATGGCGTTGAACGGACTATGCTAACACGTTGAGGTGGGTGGGTAAATGCTAGTGGAGGTCTCGTTTCATGCGCCAATCTTCCCAGTCATTTCGGGCAAGAGGCTATCGACAAAGTCAAAAGTTGCTAGAATTAAAATTTTGCATTCCATAGGTCCTAGGGCCAAACGGATTATGCCAACACATTGGGGTGGGCGGGTAAATGCTAGGGGAGGTCTCGTTTTGTGTTCAAAGCATCGCAGTCATTCCAAGCTATAAGCTACCGGCAAAGTCACTTTGCCGGTAGCTTACAGCTCAGAAGGATTGGGGGCCTTGGCACATAAAACGAGACCTCCCCTAGCATTTACTCACCCACCCTGACGTGTTGGCGCAATTTGTTCAGCACCAGGACCTGTAGAATGTAAAATTTCAATCCTAGCAACTTTTGACTTTGTCGGTAGCTTATAGCTCAGAATGACTGGGACGCTTGGCGCACAAAACAAGACCTCCACTGGCATTTACCCACCCACCCTGACGTGTTGGCGTAGTACGTTTGACCCCACAAGCTGTGGAATGAAAAATGTCACACCTAGCACCTTTCCACTGCATCAAATTGAAGCATTTTGCAACAATGCGTTTGATTTCGACATGGTCAAATGGAATGGAGTTGACCAAAAATGAGAGAGGTTATTGTCGATGAACTCCACGTGCACCTATAGGTCCAAACACAACATTCCCAGCTATCACAAATTCTGAGAACTGCTTCGTCAAAGTTTGGCACATTTTTGGTCTTAGGGATCTTAAGGGACTTTGCCGGTAGCCTCTTGCCCATAACGACTAGGATGCTTGGCGCACGAAACGAGACCTCCACTGGCATTTACCCGCCCACCCCAACGCGTTGGTACAGTCCGTTCAACCCCAGGAGCTATGGAATGAAAAATGTCACACCTAGCACCTTTCCACTGCATCAAATTGAAGCATTTTACAACAATGTATTTGATTTCGGCATGGTCAAACGGAATGGAGTTGACCGAAAATGAGAGAGGTTATTGTCGATGGACCCCATGTGCACCTGTAGGTCCAAACACAACATTCCTAGCTGTCACGAATTCTGAGAACTGCTCCGTCAAAGTTTGGCACATTTTTGGTCTCAGGGATCTTAAGGGACTTTACCGGTAGTCTCTTGCCCGGAACGACTGGGACACTTAGCGCACAAAACGAGACCTCCACTAGCATTTACCCACCCACCCTGACGCGTTGGCGCAGTCCATTCAACCCCACGAGCTATGGAATGAAAAATGTCACACCTAGCACCTTTCCACTGCATCAAATTGAAGCATTTTGCAACAATGCGTTTGATTTCGGCACGGTCAAACAGAATGGAGTTGACCAAAAATGAGAGAGGTTATTGTTGACAGACCCCACGTGCACCTATAGGTCCAAACACAACATTCCCAGCTATCACGAATTTTGAGAACTGCTCTGTCAAAGTTTGGCACATTTTTGGTCTCAGGGATCTTAAGGGACTTTGCCGGTAGCCTCTTGCCCGGAACGACTGGGACGCTTGGCGCACGAAACAAGACCTCCACTGGCATTTACTTGCCCACCCCGACGCGTTGGCGCAGTCTATTTGACCCCACAAGCTATGGAATGAAAAATGTCACACCTAGCACCTTTCCACTGCATCAAATTGAAGCATTTTGAAACAATGCGTTTGATTTCGGCATGGTCAAACGGAATGGAGTTGACCAAAAATGAGAGAGGTTATTGTCGACGGACCCCACGTACACCTATAGGTCCAAACACAACATTCCCAGCTGTAACGAATTTGAGAACTGCTCCGTCAAAGTTTGGCGCATTTTTGGTCTCAGGGATCTTAAGGGACTTTGCCGGTAACCTCTTGCCCAAAATGACTGGGATGCTTGGCGCATGAAACGAGACCTCCATTGGCATTTACCCCCCCACCCCGATGTGTTGGCGCAGTCCGTTTGACCCCACGAGCTATGGAATGAAAGATGTCACACCTTCCACCTTTCACTGCATCAAATTGAAGCATTTTGCAACAATGCGTTTGATTTTGGCACGGTCAAATGGAATGGAGTTGACCAAAAATGAGAGAGGTTATTGTCGACGGACCCCATGTGCACCTGTAGGTCTAAACACAACATTCCCAACTGTCACGAATTCTGAGAACTGCTCCGTCAAAGTTTGGCGCATTTTTGGTCTCAGGGATCTTAAGGGACTTTGCCGGTAGCCTCTTGCCCGGAACGACTGGGACGCTTGGCGCATGAAATGAGACCTCCACTGGCATTTACCTGCCCACCCCGACACATTGGCATAGTTCGTTCGACCCCACGAGCTATGGAATGAAAAATGTCACACCTACCACCTTTCCACTGCATCAAATTGAAGCATTTTGCAACAATGTGTTTGATTTTGGCACGGTCAAACAGAATGGAGTTGACCAAAAATGAGAGAGGTTATTGTCAACGAACCCTACGTGCACCTGTAGGTCCAAACACAATATTCCCAGCTATCACAAATTATGAGAACTGCTCCATCAAAGTTTGGCGCATTTTTGGTCTCAGGGATCTTAAGGGACTTTGCCGGTAGCCTCTTGCTCGGAGTGACTGGGACGCTTGGCGCACAAAACGAGACCTCCATTGGTATTTACTTGCCCACCCCGACGCATTGGCGCAGTCTGTTCTACCCCACAATGAGCAAAACAAAAAATATTTTTGTTCTAGTTGACACATTCTCAATCATTAACATGGATGATATCTCAGTACCATTCCTTTAGGCACAATATGAGCTTCCAAGGGAAGGCGCAATTGTGAGGTTGGAGATGATGAAAAGTGTGCCTCATTCACAATCATGTTTTACTAGTCTTCAATGATGATTCCTTGATTCAACTTAATCCTTTGATAATACATTTTAACCTCCTTGTCAAAGCGCACTTTCAAGGGTTCTTGAGAAAGAGCTAGCGCCTCAACATCTAGGCACACTTTTGGTGTTCTAGAAGCATGAACTAGCACCTCAAATAGTAAGGCACTCATTCTAGGTTGTTTGTTCAATAATTGGCGCCTTGTATTCTTTGGACATTCTTTCAACTTGTGGAGACAACCTCAACTTGCAAGATCAATTTATTATCAAGGTGCATATCCAAAGTCATAGAGATATGAAGTGGTGCCTCATTAATCTAGGTGCACATTTGATGGTGTAGAGAGGTAGATGTGCGCCCAAGTCATCATTTGATGCCTTCAATAACTATAAACTCCTTTGATGATGCATTTTATCCTTCCAATTCAATATCTAGCCTTAGGCGCACATTTTAAGTTGATCAATCATAATCTAGCGCCCTAAGTACCAAGGCGCACTTTTAGGTTAGTTTGATCAAGGATTAGCGCCTTCACTTCTAGGCGCAAGTTTGGAGTTGAAATACATCAAAATAACAAGTTTCTTCATCACTTCATATTGTCACATGTTGTAAGCCATGTATGTGAAGATGTAAACATAGTATTGGTGACATGAGCAACACTACTACATATTCTTAACTGTTGTAAATATGCATCTTCTTATTTAATCATCTGTTGTAAATGAAGGAATGCAATGATTGCAATATGTGCACAAAACAAAATTTTTGATAAGGATTGAAAGGAAATGTTAAGAAAATGCAATTGGCGGGTGTAAATCCAAAGTGTGGAAGCATAGACAAGGCATGTGAACAGTTTGGCATGACACCTCAAAGAGATGCTATCTCATGGAATGCAATGATCGCAAGATATGCACAAAATGGATTTTTTGAAAAGGCTTTAGAAACTTTGAAGCAAATACAATTGGAATGTTTAAAACCAAATTCCATAAGCTTTGCAAGCATCCTCCCTACTTGTGCCAAATTAGGATCTTATATATACATATATGCATAATGTCATGAAAATAATGTATAGTGTATATATCAAGCCATATAGGCATGTACAAATAAAACCATATTGGTATATACAACGATATACATCGATAACATACAAAAGTATGTTTACAAAGCCAAATAGGCATATGTAACAAAATGTCCCAAAATCAAATCTCCTACGGATTGCTATCAAATAATCTATGGCTCTTTCTAGGCCATGAAGATGGTGAACCAGTCAATGACTCATCCTCTATCGCTCATCGACTAGACCTCCTCGATAGAGATTTTTGAATTTCCACCTATTAATACAATCAAACAACGTGCACATTAATATAGAATTTAATATTCAAAATATATAACATGACATAAGTAATCAATCACTTAACACCAATTGGTGATCCCTCTTGATCATTTGTTGTCTCTCTTCTTCTGTAGAACCGGATGGGTAGGGGAGGTGACGTCCTGTGAGAAGTATGAACAAGCAAATTTAAGTAAATCCTAATTTTTTGCCAACGAACACTCTCCAACGTCCATATCGCTACTACAAAACAAATATTCATTTTATTATGTACATTTGGATTCTAGACTAGGGATTCATTTTATTATTCTATAAACTTGTGAATTACCATCTAATTTGAATGTTTACACACTAATCCACCTAGGTATCAACTTAATAAAGCTCTGGATATAAGCCATTATTTGATTTGAGTAATCTTACTTTGGACACATTTGTGAAGACTCCTAAAGACCCTGGACATACAATTGTAAAGATGATATAGCCTCCATATAAGCATAAAGATGATATATAAATTTAGTTTGTTGAAGGCCATGTAAATCAGTCATTGATGAGGACTCTACTACACCTAAAGTTGAGTCCTTTGTTTGGAACTTTGAAGCATGCAAAGAGGCAAGTGACTTGTAATGCTTAAGTAAACACAAGTCTCAACATGATGTAGTTCAACTTGATGACATGTCTAAATATGACACATTTTAGTTTGTATTGCATGAGGACTTCCTTATTCATGCATATCAAATTTATAATTAGGTATATTTTTCTGAAGTGTATGAGTTTGAGGCTTTCAATTTTTGTATTGACTCACTTGAAGATGCTAGCAGCCATGTGAACATGATTAATATGGGATCCAAGAGTTGTCCTTTTCCCATGCATTTGGAGTGGATTGTTGGCCCTTATGATTGTTTAAATCATGTTGGCCTAGCATTTGAATAGTTGCTTCGTGACATGGATGGGAATAGATAATGTATAGACTTTATCACACTTTAGGGTTTTCCCATTATGCTAAAATGTTATGACTATCCACTTATTCTATTTTAGGCTATCATCAAATGAGGAGCTTCTAAAGGCAAAAATGTTGTCCCAAAAGAAGGCTCAATGTTATTCGTAAAGACACTAGATTGTTAAAATACAAATTCAAGGGTAGATATTCCTTGGGCTATTTTAGTATAGAGAAGCAAAATTGCAATATATGACTATCCTAGGAATTAGAATGGTTGATCATAGGATATTCATGGCATTTTGACATTAATGGATGGATTGATGGATGTTTAGGGAGTTTAAGTTTAAATGTAATGTATGAGAATTCTTATTTATGAAGGATCTAATAGGTCTTATGTCTTATTTGCAAGCCATTCAAGAAAGAAATGAAAAGATACCAAGGACTATCATAACACCTATTACAATTAGGTGCATCAAAGGATTGTCATCCAGGACCTTACCAATATGGGAAGTTATCAAAACCATGTCATGTTTAAAATTAAAGGCTTTATCACCTCTTTGTCCCTATAGGCCTATTAGAACAATAGGTCACATTTTATTCATATACTGGGGTTGAGAATAAACACTAAGCATTTGTAGTTATGGCAAGTGTAAATGGAAATAGATTACAACTTTAGACAATCTATCCTCTCCTAGATTGCACTGACTGAGTGGAAATTAAAAATTTCCTATCAATGTCCTTTATATATTGAAGGTATGGGTGAGAAAGGTAAACTTTGTATGTTATAGACAAGGCCTCAAATGTAAAATATATTATGACAATAACGATAAGGACTGTTAGGCATGAATGCTATCACTATTATAGATTGTCAAACCAACCATAGGCTGCCATAATAGTACACTGCTGACTATCATACCTTTAGGCATGGTGCCATGAACCTTATGAGTAGAATGCATTGGTATTTGTGAGAAATGTATTACTTATGTTAAGAATAAGTATTCATATTGTTTGAACATCATCAAAAGGTGGACTACAAATACGACTTTGTCAAAGGAAAACTTTAGTGGCAAAAATCTAACTATGAACTATTGTGCCATCCAAGCACAATCATGACCAACATCAAGGGATAGTCAAGGCATGGGTGTCTTAAGAAACACAATTGAAATTGTCCATGAATATTTGAAGTAATTCACAATATTCATGGTCAAGAATCAACTCTGACTGTCTCAACAGTGGTAAATTTGGCTTCAAGACAATAAAAAATGAGCTTAGGGATTCATTATCACCAAGTAATAAAGAAGAGTAACCATAAGTGTCGAACTTCAATTTCATTATATAAGAGGATGAAGAAGGGGCCATAGTATTTTCATACCATAATACAACATACAAAAGGAAAATCATGAAGTCAAAACATGTGCAAAGTGTATCTATGTTAAAGAGGAGAGTTGTGAATGGATGATGACTATCACTGTCAAAATAAGATATAGTCTCACTAAGGACATTTAGGTGATTTGTGGATTGTCATGACTACAAGGCACAAGAATCTTGTGTATGAAGAGGAAAGAAATATAAATAAAAGAAGATTGAAGGATTGTTGCACTTGGGTACAATGATCCTAAAGGATTGTCATGCTAAAAGGATAGTCAACAGTACAAAGATTCATATTTCAAGTCTATCCTTAATCTCATTCACATGGTCCTAATGTTGGTTTGATTTGCATGGAGTGAGATGACACTATCAGGATTAATTGAAAAGGTGAAAGGGTTTGGTACCAAATTTGGTCACAAGTGTAAAAATTGCAATAAGCTTGAGAATATTGTTCACTAAACCTAGAACTATCACCAAGCAACATCCATTTCATAAGATGTGATCAACAAACATGTAAGAAAAATGGATATCAACCTTCTTGGTTATGCATGCTTGATAAGAGCCCATACTTTTCACAAGGAGCCACCAATTTTTAACTAAATATTTCCATTAGAAACAGATAAAAAAATGTTCCCCCAAATGAGGAAACTAGATTGTTAATTAGAATTCTATGTGTAATGTGATATGAAACAATAGATACACCTATAAATGACCAACTAACTTTAACTTCTTGTATTATTGCCTCGATGTTTCAAATATGTTGCTTCTCTTCATTCAAAACCAATGGTACAAAATTTTTCATAAATCAAGGAAACGGATATCCGTTTTTAGAATGGATATCCGTTTTGAGTTGCTTTTACCGAAGCAAAATGGATATCCGTCTTGCTTTGGTACAAAGCAAGACGGATATCCGTTTTGGTTGTTGACTTTTTATGGATTCTAATGTGTTTTCATGTTTCAGTCTCTTCTTCGAACTTCACCTTTTGTGCTGACGACTTTTTTTTATGCAAAATTGATAAAACAAAAAGGGTTTATAGAAAAAATTGTTAGCTTTCTAAAAATATAAGATTTGTTTGGTTATCATTTTATTAAATAATTATTAATAATTTTCTATATACCGTGTCTCTGAAATCCTGATGGACACACTAAATGAAAAACATCCATAACTTTCAAACCATTCCAACTTTTTGAGATCCGAAACCTGTGTCACACTCTATGCTTTTCTGGCTATAGGTTAAAAAAAAAATTGAATTTCAATTTTTTTTTATCGAGTTAGGTTGGCTGGAAAATTACTTTTTATTTTTAAAAAAAAGTCACAGTAAAAAAATCATAACTAATTATTTTATTGGAAAAAAAATTCAAATAAATATGCATCACATCCGGACATGAGTCCTCTACTTATTTTGAAAGTTTCAAAAAAAAATATATTTTTACTCATAGTTAGGTTGGCTGGACAGACACCCACTTTTTTTTTTTTTTTTGAAAAATTTAATAGCTGTTCATTGAAATATTCAATTTTCACTAAGTAAATTTAGTTTTAAAAAAAAAAAATAGTAGCCTATAAACTAGATTCAATTCTCTACAAATTTCGTTCTTACATCTTTTTCAAATTGTGTAGATAATCCATTCAAATTTTCACATGAACTTGATAAAGTCTGATTTTTTGTATTTTCATTGCCACTTAGAGGTATAGTTTGGCCCATCATGATCCTGCACATACCCATTTATCTAAATGACTATAATCAAGTATTTAAGTTTTCTAAATTATCAATTAAAGTATAATTCAATCGAGTTACCTTCACCCTTTGTTGGCATTCAAAAAGTCGTTTCGCGAATGATAGTCCCTTGGGTCAATCAGGAGTTCGAGTAAAGACCATTGGCAAAGATGCCACATCATTCACATTTTGGATTGACTATAAAATTAAATTAATATTAAGATATAAATTAATATATAGTTACTCACAAAGAAATAAATGCATACAAAAATAAAGTTGATGTGTAGAACAAATTATATTGGCAAGTCAAAGCCAAATTGGATGACAGACAAAGTTCCATGATGAACCTCTGTCAACTCCTCTGTCGTCAACTATTATCCCCGTTAAATACATTAGTACTAATGAATTTGTTTATATTATTCAAATGGAATACACCATGAAATTTAACTTTAAATTTTACCTATATAAAAGATTGGCCATGCTCTTCTCCTTCTCTATGGTCCACTAATGCATGTGCTTCTGCTCTTGTCCCCGACCCCTTAGCTTGAGTTCTAGACCCCACTACCTCATCTCGTGAAGGGACATCGTACTCTGAAGTGTTCAAGGGTGGCTCACTACTCTCCATAAGAGGACCTAAGCACAATTGATTGCAAAAAATGCAATGATGGGGCATACAAACATGTGTGGATGAGGAGGGTCTAGTAAAAATAGGTGATATAATATCATCGCCAACATCATGTGGTTGTCCAAACTGAGAAGTCTATATAATCAAGTGCTCAATCAAAGAGTGTATGGCACTAATGCCCTGTTGTGTTGCATTTGCAACAACGTCCAGGTGCTGAATTGGGGGTGGAGAAGGGATAGCAAGAGGGGAATATAGGGACCTTGTACTTGTCTCATTGCCCTAGGTCTATCTTGAGGCATTCCCTTACCTACTCCCTGAAACTCTCTAAAATTAAAATAATTAACATGGTGACCCATGACAAACTCTATATAGAGTTTACAAAGGAAATACAAATGTACATCTAAATTGTTGTTGGGTAGTTTATCAAAAACCATCCACTGATGATCCCAAAAATTTTGACTAATGCCCTCATGTGTACACTATTTGATTGAATACTTGGGCTTACAAACATCAACATGCAATCCGCTTTTAGGATTGACAAAATATTGGGCTAACATAGCTTTGGTAATGTCTAACTCTTTCACTTGATCATATGATAAATCGTCAGCATATTCTGCCTTCTTGGTTTCTCTCCATTGCCTAAATGAATTGTGTTGGCTTTATAGGGTTCAAACATGACTAATAATTCACTCTAAATTTGATGTTATTATAGACAATCAAGGGTGGCGGCGATACATTTCTACAATCCTACTTATTTGATCAATGTTTCTTTGAATTTTCTCTTCGATTGTTGGAGGGGAAGGGTTTGGCAGTGGAGGGTTTGGTTTTCTCATTTTGTTCATCCATTTTACCTATTTAAAATATAAAACATACCCATTTAGCATAAAAAACCAAAAAAATTGCTTGAATATATAAAACAAACAAAAAAAATGTAAATTTACTAACCTCTTTGGATCGGATATCCGTTCTTGAGCTCTGATATCGGTTTTGGGAGAGGTCTGCATTTTGCAAGACACGGGTTTGCAAAACGTGACCTCTTTTTACCTTTTTTATGTTTTGCAAAATGGATATTTGTTTTAGGTTGCCCAAAACAGATATCCGTTATGCTTTACCCAAATCTTTTCATTATTTTTTAGTTTGTTGTCTTAGATTAAGTTATAGCTCATTTTATTGTTCTTTAAGTTAAGATTCTTAATAATTGTATTCTTTCATACCAAATGTTGGGACTAAGGAACCATGTTTCAATTGGCCAACATACTATGATAGAGGAGTAACTTAAATAATATGTTCAAAGACAATGATACAAATGTATTATTTATCTAGTAACATTTAATAAAGCTTATGATAGTATATAAAACCAAAAGAAACAATATGGGACACTAGATTTTATGTTAGAAACCCTTATGCAAAAAAACCTAGAAGTTAAAGATAGTTAAACCATTATATTATTTAGAATCCATTGATTTAATAGAAGAATTCTTTCGATATAGTTGATATTTACATGCTTATAGCATACTTTTCTTCAATGTTTCTCCATCCAACACCTAACTAATCACAATCCAACCATTCTCCATTCACATGAGTAGATAGGTATATGCATCATCACATAATACCAATTGTCTAACCATCCAACCAACCCATGGAATACCAAGAGTCACAAAGCTATATGTTGACCATATCATAAAATCAATATATCACATATATCACCAAACATGACACCTCCATGTGGATAATCGTTATAGATGACTATATGTTGTTACACATTAAATATCAATAGTTTAAATTACTAACTATAGTCAATGTATTCATGTCTTCTTGTATAACCGCCACTACCAACCATAAGCTTGTGGTAACACACACAACCATCTAACCAATTCTTTCAACTTGTAGTATTGTAGAACATTCTCTTAACATAACCAAGCCTCTAGATTGTTCCACATGAACTTCAACTCTGCTACAAGTCCACCTACATTATTATTTATGCTTCTACTAGCATAATTAAATATGTAGTTGTAAGTACATCTTCAAATGACTCATGGTTAAATTTCCATAGCATCACCACATGTAGACATATCTCCATGCTATATCGCAACATCTAAAACTCACCACATCCTACCACATTACATTTTATCATTGTTCAATAGTTTCCATATAAACTTAGGAAATCTCCATAGGTGAATTATAGATACAAGAAGAGGACATCAAAGAGAAAATCATCAGAACACGCTTTGATTTGTAAAAGACAAGAAATAATCTAATCTACATCAGCATATAGGCCATATGCATGCCTGTGTATGTTGCCTTTAATATCTAGCTCAACATCATTAATCTTTCTCCCCAAAGGGTTTGACCTAGTTGAACCCATTCACCTATCAAGTCAACAAACTCCTAAATGGTGCCCTAAACACCACCTTGACAAATTCAACTATTAAGAAGGCAAAAGCAAGTAGTTTTAGTGTAAATTCTAACAAATCATTTCACGTAGTACATATTAGATGATATTTGTGTCAACAATTGAGATCAAACTTGTGACACTCGGGATCAACCTACATTTTTCTATGCCTATTCAAATTCCAAGACAATCATTGGATTGATGTCATTTATTTTCTAAAGGTGGCAAATCAATTTAGCACATCCTCAACATCATTCTTCTATAATCAATTCTAGATCAAAGTACTGATATCCCTCACCCTTAAGTTTTGTATTTATTGCAATTATTTGTCCCAACTTTGATTAATCTATATATCTATGTTAATTCATGTTTAAATGATTGCATTTGTTTAATTACCATAGATTTATGTAAAAAGGATTTTATTCCTTTACATGTTTGGTGAACTTGACGTTCCTATACAAATTAGGGTTTATTATTCCTTCCTTGATAGGGTTTTCAAATTTGGTTTTTTAAATTGCATAATCTTATTTCTAGATCTCATTAAGGTTTATCATTTGGATTCCCTTTTTACTTACATGCTTCATAAATCTGTCTTCCTTTAGTTTTTTGTGATCCATTGTGTGCTATTGCTTTCACCCATCATACCCATCCTTCCTTTTTGCCTTTAGGATTTAATTTTCTAATTTATTCTCGCAGATAAGTGCTTGCTATTTTTTTGATTTTATATTAGTAAGTTTACATTCTTTTATATTAGTTTTGATTAGGGTTTGAATCCATGCTTTATTTGTGTGTCATTAATTTATCTTTATTATGGTTTGGGCCTTTATTATATCATCCCTTCTTTATTTGTACGCAACCACCCTTGTTTATGCTTCATTGGTACATTTTCTTAATCATGGATTGTCATATTCCATTATTTTTGGCCTCTATTCATGTCATTATTACATAATTTGATATTTTTATACACTGTGATATTTGATCCCACTATCCTTGATTCACTCATGTCCTTTTATCACATGCATGGCCTTATATTGTCTATGAAGGTCTTGTTCCATCATGTGTGTTCCTCTTCCTCCATTCACTTAGTTATTGCCCTTCCTTCCCTTGTATGCCCCCATTTAACTTATCGACAAACCTCATGTTGTTTCTATTTATCCTATGGATAAAGCTCGTAATGTGCTTGAGCATAATGATAATTTACCTTTGAGCACTTTTCCTTCATATGATTTGATTCATGATACATGGTTTGAGAAAGATACAAATGATATACCCTTACCCTCTAGTGATAAAATTATGAATGATACTTTATGTGGTGAAGCTACACCTTCCTTAATCCTTCATGACATTGTTATGCCTTGTGATGATGATGATTCTTCATGTGATTATGGTATACCTAGTGAACATATCCTTTATGCATCTCATGATAGATTTCCTTGTTCACTTATGGATTTTCTTGCTTGTGTCTCTCTTGCTTCATCTTGCCTTGATGATCCTAATGATAAATTGATACACATGTTCCACCTTCACATGAGGTTACTAGTACATCTTAGCTATCTTTTGGCTCATGGCTTATTGTCGATATGTATTGTGATGAACATGATGAGTTTTTTATCTTCCCACAATGAAGTTTGACTCTTTGTATCACATACACTCTATTGGCCCTTCCTTAGTGGATTCCATTGATTTTTCTATGCATCATGATGATATACAAATTTTTTGTGGAGACCCTTCTTTGGATACTTTTATGCTTTTTATTATGTATCCTTAAGTGATCATGGAGTACATTCTTCTACATCTTCTATTGAAAAAACATATGATTTAGGCATACCCAAGGATGACAAACATGTAGATCTTTAACAATTTTTACTTGGTATATGTGAGGATAATGTGCCATTAGATGATGATACATCTTTCACATCCTCCACCACTATTACACATGAAAATATGCAAACACACATGAATATGCTACATGTTGATAATGATACTTCATCTTATATAAACTACCTCATCACTAGGATAGACCATCAAGAATGTTATATTGATGCTTATGTGCAAAGATCTAAACCACAAGCTTATACTAGCAAAATATTTCATAATCCTTTGGCATATAAAATTTTAAGTTATTCTTCACCAAGTGGATTGGTGGCACCTTTTTTTACAAAGTGTGATGGTAAAGGTGATCCAATTCTAAATCTAAGGACTTTCACTACTACATGATTTTCTTATTTTCATGAGGACCAATTACTTGCCAAATTATTTCCAACAAGTTTAAGTGGTCATGATTTTACATTGTTTTGTTCTCTACCTTATGCTTCTATGAATTCTTTTGGGGAGTTGGAGACTACTTTTGTGAAGCATATTCATTACAATATTGAGCCTAAGACATCTATCACATAATTCATGCAATATAAGCAATAAGAATATGAACCAATTCAAGATTATATCACGAGATTCCATGCTTTGATTACTAATATGAGATATTCGTTATGGGATGTTGAATGTATATTTGTTGATGGTTTACTTCTCATCATCAAAGTCCACAAGTGTTTCCCAAGGTTTATTGTTTATTTTAAAAATTATGTGCTAGTGTATGTAAATGTGAGCATGCTTTACTAGAAGAATGTCTTTTATACCAACATATTTCTAGCACTTCTCCCTTTGCCCATGAGTTAGCATCATTGTCACATTTAGACAATGAGGGAAAATAGGATAATACATAATGATATTTATGATTATCTTAATGCACTTTCCAAAGATAAGTAATTTAGAGAATTCATTGAATTGAAAGAGCCTCCACATATGGTATTAGAGTTCAACTTTTGCAGCACAATCTCATTACCTTAATTATTGTCAAACCCATAGATAACTCTAAGATTGCACCACACAAGTATAATTACTTGTGCGGTCATCATATCATACATGGACATTCTATATATATGTGTATCATGCATTCAAACATAAAGTAGAACAAAAATCTCTCAAAATCTCACATTGTTGAATGACATCAATGTAGAACAAAAATCACTAAGTAACAAATAAACAAACTACTATGTTGAATAAAATGGATATCCATTTCAAAATGAACGGATATCCGTTTTGGATACCAAACCAAAATGGACATCTGTTTTGGTTCGGTATCCAAACCGAAATGGATATCCATTTCAAAACCTATGAAAGTCAAAGTTAGCCAAGTCGCAAATTTGGCTAAGTAAAAAAGTAATTTTTTTCTATTACCACTATTTGTTCCGCGATGATCTTGCACATACCCTACATGCATAGACATCATAAGATGGAACCATATATACGATTCCTTTGATATTTGATACAATATCTTTTATAGAGTCATTATTCTCTTACATTCATATCTCTCTCATACATGCTTATCTTCTCTATTATGTACATTACATGCTATCCATTACATTCATATCATATCGCTTTATATTTTACATGCCCCTTTTACATATATGTCTAGTAAGTGCTTCTTACTATATAGATTCCTAAGATGTGGGGGCATGCTTGTAGCACTGTTCTCCTATAGTTGTGACCTATGGATACCATAAATCATTTGCTCCCATCATTCAATTAGTTCTTGGATTCTACATCATCTCTTGTGTGTCATTGCAACACAATGTTGGGTATGGGATATGTGGGATAAAATTTTCTTATGACACTCTTGTATGTTTTTGCCATAAGCCTCTATTGGGACCCCCTTTAGGTTTTCAACTTAACAGGGGGTGAGATTAGGCCATATAAAGGGTTCTCAACTTGATCCATCAAAGTCTTCATTTTGGTTATGGTCTTATTGGTAGTTAGGAAGCACAAACGTGTTAATAATTGTTTGATCTATATGTGCTAATGTATCTCATAATCTCTAAAGTCTGTAATCTCTGTAAATGAATTTTTTTAAAATTATAAAGTTTAAACACTTTAATAAATGAAATTTAAATTAGGTAAATTTAAAAATTAAATAAATTTTCAAAAAATAATTTTAGAAATTTAACTTTAAGTTTTTAAATATATCAAATATATCATTTAAATATCAACTAAATTATATAAAATTTATATCAATTTATAATCTAATACTATATATATTTATTTAAATTTTAGATCAAATTTTATATAAATTTTGGATTAATTTTAAATAAAATTTAGATTTAAAAATAATAATAAATTTTATATAATTTTATACAAAATTTGATGTAAATTGATATGTTTTTTGTTTATATACTTGGGTTAGGCACCAAGAGCCACAAAAAAAGAGCATTAAAAGCCTAGATTCAGTGTAGAAATGAGCTCACTAGATCCATGCAAATTTGAAATTATTCTTCCTAATCTTATCATTTAAAGATCTAGCTAACTAAAGTAAAATCTTCAATCTAGAGGTAACCTCACACAATAGAACACATGATACCCCTCCTCACCAACTTCAAGTGCCATCAAATCTAGACATAAGAAAAGACTTACACTAATTACACTAATAGCTAGCCAAGAGCTGAATTAGGTTATAGCATGATAAACTATTTCCATACAATCACTTGAGACCTACATAGAAAATGATAATCCATCATGCAACAATACCCTCTAAGACCTTCTATGCAAAAAGAAGCCTACCCACACAAAATGCCCTGTCAAGCCTTGAAGCATACAACACCATCACAATAAAAAACCTAGATCTTACCAAAAAGAAGCCATATATCTATAGGGAAGAGAAAATGACCACAACCCTTCGTTCAATATGTATGCAATCAGTGATAATGTTCCTAGTCTTGTGGGGGTGGCCTATAAAATTATGCAGGCCTAACTAAGGCCCCATGATAAGCTTTACACTTAACATATTTTTCTAGTTTTGTGGGTGGAGGGACCTCAACTAGGTCATCCTCCTCATAGTACAAATGGAAATATTAAACATACTTTTCAATGACAGTTTGATAATATGTGCCTTTGTATATCTTAGTTCTTCTTATTTTCAAACAATGGAAATGCTTAATATAATAGTTAACTAAGATCTTAGACTTGTCAATGATACCTTAAATGTCATCATGGAGAAAATAATTACCTATAACAAAGGAGAACATGGCCACATAACTAACTGATTGAGCCACATAAAACATGTTTGACCTTCCCAAGGATAGTCTAGGATCCAATATCAACTTAGTTAGGGCTTCTATAATGCCCACACATGAAGCCCCATCCATCTCTTTGGCCAATTCCTTGATACATAGAACTAGGAGTAGAGATCAAGATTTGTAATCTCCCTTTCTAGATATAGATGAAATTCTCCACCATCTTGGTGTTCTCCACCCTCTTCTTTTACCTCCTACCCTTCTATTTTGATGCCTCCACCCTAAAATCCTGTTGGCAAGAGACACTATATGGATTCATGGTTGTTGTCATTGATGGCAACAAAGGTCATCCCACATATCCGCAAGTCATGGTGTGTCTCTACCGGAAGTCAGAATAAAGATTGTTGTGGTCCGGTGAACAAGAACAGAGCATGTGGCAAGGTCCGACAGATTGGTCCGGATCTCTCAGAGGAAGTGTCTTGGTGCAGTGCGGATTTGGGGAAGTCAAGAGGACTACCTTGAGTGGTATATTCCAAGGATTTAGCCTCCGGTGATGGACAAGGAAAAAGATATGAATAGTTGAGTACCGGATTCCTGAGAGACAGTGAAAACAGAGGAAGAACTGACTGATAGAGTATCAGACTACTTTCCGGATGTGTTACTGTTGATGATAAAGGTTGTGAAGGCATGAATCATGTTTGGCCGACATGATTAATGATATCTACAAGTATATGCTTGATCCGCATTGCTTGGTGAGCAAGGATTCAGCCGACAGAACAGAGTTTGTAAGAAACTAGACTGTTCCGGATGCCGACTAGAAAGGTGATGAAATTACTTATGCGGATATATATAGAGGATGGATTTAGTTGTGAAGAGTGTGATTGTGTGAAGGTATATGCGAATAAGTGCAGAACAGAGCAGAAATAGCAAGAAAGATCCGGTATGTGAAAGGATAGCAGAATAAAGAACAGAGGAGAGATGAAGTGCAGCAGATCAGTGTACTGAGCCTAACCGGAACTAAACTCCAGCATATGCAGATGCTTCCAATCAGTTCAAGACTGTGATTCTTATCACTTTGTAGACAGTGTGTCTCCTTGTAGGCAGTGGGCCTCTTTGTGAGCAGTGTGCTCGGGCAGTGAGCCCTAATTGGCAAGTGCCATTTTTGTAATTTCCTATTCTTCTAACAGAGAATAATTTTTGGGTTAATCACCCCGTGGTTTTCTCCCTTAACAGGGTTTCCACGTCAAAAATACTGTGTCATGTGTTTCTTATTTCATGGCAATGTTTTTGTGTTTGATTCAATGCTGCATTAATTAACAATAAAGTTCAAAAACGGAAATAATTAGGATAACTGATTCACCCCCCCCCTCTCAATTATCAACAATTGGTATCAGAGCTAAGTTCCTCCTAATAGAGCCTAACAGCTTGAGGAAGATCTGGGAGTTCAAATGGATGCATATGGTTTAAGGGAGCAACTCAAGACTGCCCTTGAGGATCTTGAACAGTCAAATTCTGAAGTCAATGAATTAAAGGAAAGACTCAAACAGGCTAATGAATTCATGAGAGAATTAAAAGACAAATTAAGTCTCTCTATGAAAAAGAGAAAGGAGCTGCTCCAACAATTGGCAAGACAAAGTGAAGAAAGCAATACAAATGAAGAATTGACTGAGCAAACCAAGTTATGTGAAAAGTTATCAAAAGAAGTCATTATGTTAAGACATGAAATGGAATCAGGAACTATAAAATTTACTCAAGAGATTGAAGAAAAAAGAAAAGCTGAAGACAATCTAAGACAATCTCTTAAAGAAAAATCAGAAGAATGCCACCAGATGGACAGGATTATCAGACATCTTGAATCTGATCTTGAAGATGCCAAAGATAATGAAGAAAAACTTGAGGATCAAATTGCCTCTCTCAAAAGAGACCTTCAAACAGCAAATGAATATAAAGAGAAATTCAAGATAAGTTCTGCTCAACTTGAAGTTCTTCTTGGAAGTCAAAAGAGGATAGATGACAAGTATGGTTTGGGATATGAGAAAGGAGAAAGCTCCGGATCCGGTCAAAAGAATTTTGGATCAGAAAATCCAAGGAATAGACCTAGAAGACCTCCGGTAAGACAGCCCAATGCTCAAAGATATCCATCTTTCAATGGATACTGCCACAGCTGCAACCACTTTGGTCACAAAGCTAATCAGTGCAAAAAGAGAATGAATCAGATTAATTCATCCTTCTCTGGACAGTGCTTTAACTACAAAAGGTATGGACACATATCCCATGAATGCAGAAATATGCAAGTAAACAATTCATTCAAAGGTAGATGCTTTACATGCAATAGAGTAGGTCATATGGCTAATCAATGCAAATCAAGAGGTTATCAGTCAAATATGCAAAGAAATGTTATTTGCCAAATCTATAATAGGTCCGGTCATAATGCTAAAGTCTGCAGAAGCAAGAATCAGGACAAAAGAGGTCCGGTGTATAATCAGAATCAAGACAAGGGTAAACAAAAGATGAATGCGGATGAAGTTAGGAATCAGATGAGCAAGATTTGGGTGAAGAAAAGTTCAGAGAATGTAGAGGTTGGATCCGCACCAGACTCTGGTGCTGATATTTCTTCCAGAAATTAAAAAGTGAGCTCAGGCTTAGGGGGAGACTCAAAGAAAATCCTGTTCCCCCAGCCAATCAAGTGGTGCCGGATGTGGCACAAGATGCGGAGTAAAGGGTTTAAAGATATAAATCTTGAGATGATCCAGATAAGATTTCAGAGGTCCGCATGGAGATATGAAGAAGCTGTGATCGATCAAGTAAGACCTGTTCCGGGAGATGCTCCGGTATGACAGAGGATTACAAAAAGATCCGGAGAGATCCGGAAGTGCATTGTCTTATTCTACGGATTGGACAGAGTGTTTGGGATGTTCTTGTAATGTGTCACCTCGATTTATTCATGATTGAAAGATCCGGATGATGTTCACAGATCAGGACTGATCCAGGATACTCCAAGCTATCCGGATAAGGCAAACCGGAATAATATAGGTCGAGCATTTATTGCCATCAGATATTAGGGTTTGCGGAGCAATATAAGGGATTTCTCAAAAAGCATTTGCTCATTCTGCACTCAAGAAGAAGCGAAAAGTGGAGCTCTGCAACAAGATTCATCAAGCACACCAAAGATCTCCTGCCGAAGTCATTGCATAAAGAAATCAATCCAACCACTCCGTGCAAACCGAAGGCGCATAAGGTATTCTCTGTTTTCATTATCTCACTGCAAATCTTTGAAGAAATGGCTACTCCAAATATAGTGAAAATCTCAGATAGGCCCCGACCTGAATTTAAGAAACATCCTTACAAATCCTTAGAGGTAGATCCACTAGGAGCCTTCTCTAGTGTTCCTCATGGTGTATTGCACACGGAAGATATTAGGGTTTACATCCATGCGAATCTTGAAGACTTTGGAGAATCAAAACTGATGGATATCTATCACAAACAATTGATAGATGACTCCTTTGAGATCAAACCTCAGTACAAAGCCATCCGGGACAAACACTTTGCACAGTGCATTCATTTCCCCTGTTTTGAAGAAGATGAATGGGTCCGGTATGTACTAAGTAGAGTACATGACAACTTCCTATGGTTGAACAAGCCCTTCAAGATCACCAAAGATGCAATTAGGGCTGTAACCGGTATGCACTCATCCGGTGGATTACCTATTCTCAAATCTGTCAAAAATCAGATAGTTAGTGATGCAACCGGATCCAAGTTTGACAAGAGAGCTATGACAGTTGATGACATCATTGAACCGAATGTCAAATTTGCATCTATGATAATTGGTTACAAAATCTATCACTCCAGTAGGGAAAATTCAGTACTAGGAACTGCAATCTACACAGCCTATCAAATGTTAAAGGAGAATGCAGACTATGACTTGTGTGAGCTTCTTGTAAACCAACTCTTTGAAAATCTGTAGAAGATTAAGAAGGACAAGAAAAACTCCTTCAAGTATGGCAATCTGATCCTTTGTCTCTTCTTTTACTACATGAACGAGCTTCCCGAATCCAGTGGATGGATATGGCAGAATGACAGACCGGTTGCCATCCAAATCAGAGACTATTTGCATGGACTTGGGGATGCTAAAGCAAGAAACACAGCTCTATGGGGATACTTCAAGAACTTCCAAAGCATGATGCATGCAAGAGAAAGAATACCCCTATCCCTCGTTGAAAAGTACAAAGACACAGTATGCTTCATGGTAGAAACAGATCAGTGTCTAATGGAGGTAGTAGAACCAAGAACTGTATGGATCATGCCCATGGGGTATGAAGTGGATGAACAAATAGTGGAGCTGCATGTTCAACACATGCTAAGTCAGCCCAAAGATCCAAAGGCAGAAAGGTTTGGAACCTTTGAGGAGCTGAGTGTAAAGATCCATGTAGAACTCAGGGAACCTGAGATAAAGAGAAAGGTGAGAAAAGAAGTAGAGCATATTGCTCAAGGCCTTGGCATCTCAAAAGAGGCACTTGATGCCAGCCGGGAAAAGAGGTGGAAGGCTGAGGAAGAAAAGAAAAGTAAAGAAAGTGTTCCGGTTGAAACTTCCACCCAGACCAGATCATCAAAAAGATCTGCACCTCCCACAACCAAAAGCTCAAAACCAGAAGTCCAGGCATCCGGTAAAAGATCTAAGACAAAAGCCACAAGGGCTTATGAAAGCCAAAAGGATGAAGAAGAAACAGAGTCAGATGAGGGAGTAAAAGAAATAAAGAAGCAGAAGAAGAAAGGATCCGGTAAACCCTCCACAGGCCAAGACAAGGATGAAATGGCAGAGGTATCTGTTGAAAAGCCCACTCTGTCTCTAGAGAGTGTAATCAAGTCGGTTACGGTGGATGGAAACCTTCAACCAATGACTGAATCTTATGATGACTACAATGAGGCTGACCAAAAGACTCTGTAGGAAGCCACAGTCAAATATCTGAACATATACAATAAGGCTTTCATTAAGATCATATCTCTTATTCCTAAAAGCCTAGAAAAGGAATTAGAAATAAGAAAGAATAATGCTCATGCAAAAGATCTTGAGATCCGGGAGCAGATAGCTATTTAGCTATATCCTCAAATTGATCCCAAGACAATGAACATAATCTTCAAAGACTACAAAGATGAGTTCAGAAGTAAAGCCAGGATGAATCAACTCATGCTTGGTGAGACTGACAAAGTGGCCAAAGAGACAGAAGAGATCCTCCGGAAGGCCTTCAAAAGGTTCAATCTTCCTGTTGTAGAGGACTTAGGTGCAGAAACAGCTGCGGATTTGGAATCATCTGCTCCGGAAGAAGTGGGCCCTGAACAGACTAACATCTCTCCTCCGGTTTCCCCTACAGTCTCCGGATCCCAAGAAGAAGAGAAACTACAGGAGAAAGAAGCAGCAGTTAAAGAAAAAGAGGTTGACAGCACCCCAACAGAGAAAACCACGACTGAAAGTGGTAAGAGTAAGGAAGGAGAAAAGATTCAAAAGGACAAAACTGCAGAAGAGAAGAAACATCTGTCTCTGGCAAGAGACACTGCACAAACTGTTCAAGAATTCCTGACAAAAGCCACTATAGAAATTGATGAACCGGACCTGCTAAAAGGACCATTAGATTTTGACTCTTTGTCACCGGTGCAAACAATGAAAATAGCCTCATTTGCAACTGAGAAAGTCAAAGAGAAACTGCTGAAATCTCACATGGAAGACTGTGAGCTTATGGAGGTAGCATCTGGAGTGCTAGAAAAGATCATGCCATCTTTTCAAAAGGATCCCACAGCCTCCTCTTCCGGTAATCTCAAAACCTTAGTCAGCAGTGTTAGTACACATTTTGAATCTCTAGAAAAATCTGCTGAAGAAAAGGTCCGGAAGGAATTTTTGGATAAAAGATTTTCAGAAGTATTAGGATTAATCTCTAACGATAGGAGAAATATGAGTATTGGAATAAAGAGCTTAGAAAATGCTCTTAAGGATGGCGGTGACATTTACAAATTTTGCATATCCTGGTCAAAGGCAACAGCAGCAATTGATAAGAAAATAAAAGAGGAACAGGACAAGCTACAAAGTTTATCTCAAAGTTTTGATCCTCTCTCTTCCTCCATAATAAATCAAGAATGTCAGACTATTGCAGTCTTGAATGAAATAAAGAATCTTGAGAAGGAAAGGAAGAATATCACTAACCGGATGGGAGAACTTAGAAGGATTATAATCCCTAAGTTAGAAACTATGCATGAGGCCATCAGTGATGCTCAGACCACCGCCCAAACAAATGATCCGACAGATCTCAAGAGGGCAGAAGCTTTTGCATTTTTGTTGAGTGGTCACATCTCAATTTTGGATAGAATGAAGCAAAGTTGGGCTATAGAACTGATCCAATTGAAGACATCCTTTGCAGACATTCTTCAGTATATGTGAGTATGTAAATATGCGGCTATGTATAGAAAATTTTTGAAAATTTTGGTGTGCGGACCCTACCCTTTGCCATTGATGTCAAAGGGGGAGTGAGGAGCTGTGAAAAATGAGGAATCCAACTAAGGGGGAGTTCCGGAAATTGTATATAAAGACAGAGCATCAGCAAAGGGGGAGCATAGTGTAAACACTTAATCATTTTTCACTAAGTGTTGCCATCAATGCCAAAGGGGGAGATTGTTGGCAAGAGACACTATATGGATTCATGGTTGTTGTCATTGATGGCAACAAAGGTCATCCCACATATCCGCAAGTCATGGTGTGTCTCTACCGGAAGTCAGAATAAAGATTGTTGTGGTCCGGTGAACAAGAACAGAGCATGTGGCAAGGTCCGACAGATTGGTCCGGATCTCTCAGAGGAAGTGTCTTGGTGCAGTGCGGATTTGGGGAAGTCAAGAGAACTACCTTGAGTGGTATATTCCAAGGATTTAGCCTCCGGTGATGGACAAGGAAAAAGATATGAATAGTTGAGTATCGGATTCCTGAGAGACAGTGAAAACAGAGGAAGAACTGACTGACAGAGTATCAGACTACTTTCCGGATGTGTTACTGTTGATGATAAAGGTTGTGAAGGCATGAATCATGTTTGGCCGACATGATTAATGATATCTACAAGTATATGCTTGATCCGCATTGCTTGGTGAGCAAGGATTCAGCCGACAGAACAGAGTTTGTAAGAAACTAGACTGTTCCGGATGCCGACTAGAAAGGTGATGAAATTACTTATGCGGATATATATAGAGGATGGATTTAGTTGTGAAGAGTGTGATTGTGTGAAGGTATATGCGAATAAGTGCAGAACAGAGCAAAAATAGCAAGAAAGATCCTGTATGTGAAAGGATAGCAGAATAAAGAACAGAGGAGAGATGAAGTACAGCAGATCAGTGTACTGAGCCTAACCGGAACTGAACTCCAGCATATGCAGATGCTTCCAATCAGTTCAAGACTGTGATTCTTATCACTTTGTAGACAGTGTGTCTCCTTGTAGGCAGTGGGCCTCTTTGTGAGCAGTGTGCTCGGGCAGTGAGCCCTAATTGGCAAGTGCCATTTTTGTAATTTCCTATTCTTCTAACAGAGAATAATTTTTGGGTTAATCACCCCGTGGTTTTCTCCCTTAACAGGGTTTCCACGTCAAAAATACTGTGTCATGTGTTTCTTATTTCATGGCAATGTTTTTGTGTTTGATTCAATGCTGCATTAATTAACAATAAAGTTCAAAAACGGAAATAATTAGGATACATAGAACTAGGAGCAGAGATCAAGATTTGTAATCTCCCTTTCTAGATATAGATGAAATTCTCCACCATCTTGGTGTTCTCCACCCTCTTCTTTTACCTCCTACCCTTCTATTTTGATGCCTCCACCCTAAAATCCTAGCATTTCCTCTTCCCTAATCTACTTCCAAAGGCCATTGCACCAAGACCAAAGCACTCACCAATAATAAAGAGGGAACAAATTCACCATTCTAGATAGATCATAGCTACAAAAAAAAAATGGTGAGCCATAGTAAGAGGATATTATAGTGTCCTAAAATTTGCTACTAAGAGCTTAATCCAACCTATCAAGCAAGGCTCTTAGTCAATGTGCTTCATGTCATCATGCAAAAAAAATTATTGTTGTCCCTTGTGATGCAAGATCCAATCTATGGGACCATTTTATGTCACATGATTTAAAGAACCACTACCATATTGCCCTCTTTTATAATGTGATCTATGGGATTAATTTATAATTATTTTTATTTTTAATGAGAATGGAGTTGCTTCCATTCAGATGTTGCCTACTATTATAATGCATACACAAAAATATTCATTTATAATTTTAGATGTCCCTTGGGACCTCCAATGTGATACCATTAGTGATAGTTACAAAGTGATCTAGCTTAAATTATAAGAATAGAAGGTGCTCCATAACAAATTCCCTTATTCTATTGTAAACATTAAAAATACACTCATTATAAAGACTTACAATAACTTATAAATGTATATTTTCTTATAATCATGAATTTGTCAAATGCATTTGCATGAGATGAAGAATTAAAGTTCATCATTCTAGATTCTTTCCAAAAAAAATCATTTTTCTTGCTTTTATTTTATACAAACATGTATGCTTATGATAACATTCCATTTTTAAATCAACTAAACAAAAATTGTTAGCCATGACTCATAAGTCTTTGGACATTATGAAATGAATCCCTCATTATTAAATTGACATGAATCAATTACATGAATTCAAGATTCTTAATGCAGTTGTGATTAAGGATTCTGAACAAATATTAGATGTGGCATATGGAATTTAGTCTTCACTGGCATTTGCTAGATAGGTGACTAGTGTAAAATTATTCAATTCCTATCTTACCAAACATAATTTAACTTCACTACCATTTATTAGGTTTGCACAAGTGAATAAAGTTGACCATATTATGAATATAATTATAATATTCCTTTAAAATTCCCATCCCTTTGAGTTCCTCCTATTTTAAATCCTATTGTCACTCCAAACACTTATGAAATGCCCCATTTAGCTCTCTCCTAACCACCTTCAAACCCTCATCTCATTAGTACTAATTTATAAATCTCATCATGCACAATTTTGTAATGTCATGAATGTGCAATTACAATGCAATATAAATCATTATTTTATTTTTACATATACAAATGCTATTCTTTTCTCTCTAACATCAATCTATACACCTCTTTATGAGAGTTTTTCAAGTGCCATGCATAACCACTAATTACAACATAAACACACTTGTAATTTTTCTTTTTACTTCTTCATTATAAATTATAGTGTTTTCTTTCTGATTGAAACCAAACAAATTGAAATCAAATTAAATTAAAAAAATCTACAAATTTAGAAATCTATTAGCTATCTCATCAAGCAAAGAGATGTGAAACAACATTAAAAATATCTAACCATAAAGTGCATACACTTATTAAAAAAATTACATATTGAATCTAGAATGTGTAATTAAATGCTTAAACTAACATAGGAAAATAATAATATGATTAATCAAAACAAAAGAACTATACAAAATGGCAAGGGTAATTGTGAGCCCTTCTCTCCCATTTGTTGTTGCTCAAGCATCTTTCCATATATTAGTGGTGATCTCCATTGCACTCTATGCATCTAATTTTATGAAGCCAACATCATAGTCTAGATTACCAAATACTCAAAACAAAAACAAAACCATTTTTTTTCCTAGTAACTGAAAATACAACCTTGTTCCTTCATTATTAGTGCATGTCTGACATAGTGCACATTATTATAGTGTGAGCCTATTTTTCAGATCACTTCATTTAGCGTCACCAATAGTCTCCATAAGAACATTCTCCTAGCCTTAAATGATGCAAACAATTTGCATCTTTCACAACAATTTCTCTTGCAACAATTTTGGAGATAAACTTAATTGCATTGTGACAATCAACACATACTTGAAGGTTCTTAACAACTCTAATAGTTGTTCTAGGGGGGTGTCTAACAAACCAAAAGCAATTGCCATTTTTTCACTATGGTGGTAGAGAAATAATTCTTTTTCCTCCTTTTCCACATCACTAAGTAAGTGTCTTGATTATGGAAAATACCTTGTTGCCTTCATCTCCCAAGCCAATTTATCTAACTTTGCATAGATCTCCAATGTCTGTGGATGTGATCTATCTCCTACACAAAAAGCATGTACCATTTTATAGCCTTCGATCCAATTACATCTAGGGATCTTTATAATTCCTTTATCTTTCATCAATCTCCTTAGCATTTGAACCTCACAACATTTGCCCACTTCTTAATGGATGTTTGAGAGAACATAAGTCACAATATATTTTTAGGGTTTGTTAGATCTCAAAAACATAGGTTGTAAACCTTAAGAGGCTGCCAAGCTCTCTTAACGCTTTTGGCTAATGAAACAGAGCAATGTCCCTATGTGGTTTTGGACTCCCTGCTCTTTAGGTTCTGCTGGACCTAGGCAGGTGTACCCTAATAATTAAGCAGATTATGAACTTTAAATGTTTTTGACAATGAAAATCTATTTCTAAATGGCATACAAATGTTAAATAGATGCAAGGCTAACAATTAATCCTAATGCTAATGTTTGAAGTTTGAAAATGTGAATAAGGTTTTTATGAAGTATTGTTTTTTGGTGAATATGACCAATGCCTTCTGGGCAATGGAGTTGAGATGTGTATGATAAATGTGTCCTCCCCTCTGGCCTAACTTGAATTATTTTGCACTTTTCAAATGCTTATATCTTATATAAACGGGCAAGAATGTTGGTTATGAGGCTCTTCTTATCGATCCCAATGATATCTTTCCAAGTTACTGTGATTACTTGAAAGGATTTTAATTCTTACAGGTAGGAAACCAATTGAGATGATTCGTTTAAAGGATTTTAATTCTGGATAGAAACCAATAAACAGAGATCACTTAAAAGGAATTTAATTCTCTCCTTGCAGAAACAAATCAGCACAATCACATAAAGGCAACAAATGTGCCCTGATAAATTAAGTATATCCTTGATATATTAATTTAAATAACAAAGGAAAACCATTCTAGAGACAACACAGATAACATATATGAATAAATATCAACAAATAATTGAACACCAGATTATAATATTCTTCTCCGTTAAATTGCTTCAAAATTTTTTGCAATGTGTACGGAAGCCTTCATTTTTTGGTACATTCTGCCTAATCCCTAATTCCTATTGATTGCTTCTACGGCTGCTTGATTTTCCTACTGTTGCTTGCTTGCTACTGCTCTTTGATTTTTATCTTTGATAAATACTTTGTATTTTAGGGTTATGACCCTTCACACATCCCTTTAATGCAACTTTTCATTTAATTAATTATCTTTAGCAAAAATAAAATATTTAATTTAACTTCTTTTCTCGTGCGAATTAATTATTATCCCTCCTCTTTGATGGCAATCTTCACGCTCACATTCACTCCTTGTTGGAAATGTTTCACCATTAATTAGAAAAATATCATCGGGGTACAATAATCACCACTTTATAACTCCTTTGGTGAAAATATTTCACATTTCGGTGAAAATATTTTACAACTTCATTTTATGTCAAGAGGCGATTTAAAATAAATGTTCTCCTTCTTGTGAATATGTTCACCTTGTTTTAATTACAAAAATATTTGATATACTCTCGCATGAAAATAATTTCAATGGTTACTATAATCCTTCCTTTGCTGGCAATCTTGCCCCTTTTCATTTATCTTTTATTTGCATTTTAGTGATGTGTATTTTTTGTATCGGGGGGACTGACATATTACTTTTGCCAATATAACTTTTTCCCTTCGATAATCTTTAATTATGTGGAAGGCGTTCCCTCTATGAGGTGAACTAGCCTGGTGAGTGACATCGGTGGCTTAGACTCATCTAGCAGGGTGTGCAAGATGATGAAATCCATCATAGTCGTTCATTGGTTTTGAGTTGCCTTTTGTCGTTTATTTGCTGGTTTTCAGTTTTGTCGCTCACTCCGAGGCATCTGAAAAAAAGCAAAACATGATTTTTTTCCTCGTTTAAAATATTATGGTCGTTCTCAGTCGCTTCTTGGAAATATTTGCCATTCACACCTTCAAATTTGCTATTGTCTCAAGCCATTTTTTTTCATCTGTCAGGATTTTTTTATCAGTTGCTACTGAGAGTGGGATTATATACTCAATTCTATGAATGACCAGATGCCACGCAAACCCCTATTTTTCACTGTTTCTTGCAAAACCCCGTTCTCCTTTGTACGTTATGTGTTCAATTAAACTCTATAGACATATATTACATGTAAATAAATGTTCTTTTCAAATTATTTCCTAAATTTAAAACGGTTGATAAGATGTACTTTTAATAAAATATAAATAAATGTTCTTTTCAAATTATTTTCTAAATTTAGATAAGTTGCACCTATAGGAAGTTCAAGGAATATGCCGAGAACAACTGACGAGTTTAGAAAATTCTTCGGCGTCAATTTTTTAATGGTGTGAGACAATTTTCTGAGCACTATAATGCTCACATATAAAAGCCTATCGGCTAATTACGAGGAGACAACATTAAATTTAGCAAATACCTCACTTCTAGGTTGCTAGGGCACGCTAAATTTAGTAAAGGTTTTGCAGCATTGAGATTGTTAGGTTATCACTTTAGGAAGCGACATATGCCCCTTTCAGTCAATAGGAGGGTGAGAACTAAACCAACGTGAACTATTTTTTCATCTCGGTATTAAAAGACTTTTTTCCTTTAAAATTATTGGTTGTGACGTGAAAGCTCTTAAATCTGGGTTTTATTATTACTAAGTAAATTAAAAATGTGTTTTTATACATGGATTTATTTGAGGATAGGGTGTGTTTGTTTACTCGGGATTGATGTATATGGATCTATTTTATCAAAACATACATTTTTAAAGAATAAATTATATAAAAAAAGTAACGAATTTTGTAATTATATATAGGCGTTCTAAAACTATATGATTTAATGATTAACAATTAACTATTTTTTTTTATGTGTTTTATGATATCCAAGCAAAATTATGTTGATGTGGCATCATCTTTGATGAGGTGGACCCCAAACTTTAGGTTTAAGAAATTACTTGCCAAGTACATTGGCATATAAATTTGAGAGGTATTCAAATTGTGACATAATAGTTTAAGGGGTGCAAAGTAAGCCCTAACAATTATCAAGTGCTCTCCCCTTTCGTTAGACATCTCATTGTTTATAAGGTAGCAAGTAGAGGCTAAATTTTCTGGTCATATGACTGTATTTATGTACTTTTATTGTAAAATACAACTAATCTTTTTTAAAGAACATATATCAAATTATCTGATTCCCAAGTGGATCGGAAGACAAATCTACAAATTAGCTTGTAATCTACAAGATTGGTAAAATATGGAAATAGAATCCTAGGTTAGAATGCAAATGTACATTTGATAAGAGTAGAAGGCTTTGCAATGTAAATGCATTACATTAGAGTAGATATGTCCAATGTCTAAATACATGTATGCAACCTAGTTACTAGATGGTTCTTATTTGCCTATACATTATGCAATGCAAGTATTTATATAATGGATCATCAACTAGGCCTTCAACAATATATTGGTAGGTGTCACATGTGTATGGTGTGCTTTACATGTGGATGTGATGGTGCCAAGTGTTGAACTCATATGGTGCCAATTGTAAGCCAATTATATAATCGCTTATGTTTTAGTGACTTTCCATAAATCACTGAATATTTGTTGACGTTGACATTTTCTATAAATAAATTAGTAAGAGATTTGAGACTTCCTGGCCCCACCCCACTATCACCCCTTTTGTTTAATATTTTTTACATCACCCTATATCATCTATTGTTTGACTAATTTGATTGGAATAAATATTTAGATTATGTGTACAAAGTCCAAGAAATAAATTCATTCACGTAAATTATTATATAAAAAAACACACCAAAAAAAAACAAAAAAAAACTAACACCTAATTATCAATGACCTATAAACAACTATTTTCTTTTCAAAGTGAGGTGAGAGATTTAGACTCAATGATGGTCTAATAACACCTTGTTGTAGAGATCAAATCTAACCTTAATGTCTATATACTATCTTTAAATATCTCTAAGACAAGTTAAGATGCCCACCAATGGCAAAAGACAACTTTACAAGTTTACATTTATATTAGAGAAAGGTGATTGTCAATTTACAAGTACTTCAAAAAATTGTAATGATGAATGATATGAAATACCTTAGTAGTTCTTGCCTTCCTTCATGACTACATTGATTTTGTCTCATAGCCACTAATTATTTCCTATCCTCCTTCCATGGTTGCCATTCTTGTCAAGATTTAAGCTTATCAATGATAATTATAAAACATGCATGTAAAAAATTGTATTCTTATCTTGGTGAGTTGATTAGTTCATTCAACCCTCTAAAGTCATATAGGACTAACACTCTTCCTCTTAAGGGCATCAATCATGTTCTTTTGTGCTGGTTTCCTCACCCTTGGAATGAAAAACACACTAGCCCCCTTGCCATGCAAATAATGATAAACATTTCCAAAACTCAAAGTCCCTCATCCTATTAAACCACCCATAGAGGAGCTTGTGACAAGGTGTAATCATGGATGAAGGATTGAAAAACAAGTGAACCAATCGAGGACGTGACTAATTATCTACTAGAATATGAATGATGATGGCAACAATTAAGTTATGACTCTCGAATGCTCGTGATGACATTTTATCTAGCAAAGCATGCATAGGCAATTCCACATTATGATGCACATACCATTTTAAGTAAAGCAAGCTACCACTAGGCATGGGACTTTGACTTCTATCTAAATGTTTCCTCCAAATATGAATATCCCATGTGGGTAGGGATTCCTCACCTCAACCTATCATTTAGACCCTTTATTAAAGGGATTGCCTTTTATTTGGACTACATAGTTTTGTGTACAAAGAGTGTAGATAATTACATATTACATGTTTGAGGAAGTTGAATTTTTGTTTCTATTATAGACAAGAAGGTGATTGGATAGAAGATTTCCTAGTCCACAAATCTATGCCTCTTCCTAAACTTTTTAACTAACCTAACACTTTTGCAATAATGGAACCATATCCTCCCACCTCCCCCAAAGCCAAATTTATTGATGCTCCATCCTCCTCCCACACCTACTAAAACCCCTACTACAATACTGGAATACACTCTTATGAAAAACATGAACCCTCGAGCCCTCCTTCTCACATTTTGCTTTCCCTTTCCTTATCTTCCTAGCCACCTTGGTTCCTACAAACCTTCCAAAATCTCCTAAAAGTAATTCATGCTCAAGGAAACATGGATAATAATTAAGATAAATAAATAAATTGTGAATAAATAAACAAAGCTAAACATCTTTGGTCCTCATACTGAATGAAAACAAAGCTAAACATGTTTGGTCCTCATACTGAATGAAGGTCCTTGATAATTCATGGAAGTCTCTGAAAAGACAGTGGAATTTCCCACAAATCTCATAGTAGACAGGACCTTTGAATACAAAATGTTCTTCACTTTTAAGATCACAAAAATACAATTTGCATATACACTCATATTGTGGGAGGTCATTATCTAATTCCAACAAGAACTAATGCACAAAAACCTAATTTCACTAACCATTGATTTACCTACATGTGTCCCTAATTTATGACAATATATTATTTATTTTCTAAATTCAAAGAAATGCACATGATTATAATTACATACACATTGAAACTTTTCACTAGATATAGGAGAACATAATTAAATAATAACTCTCCTTACTATATAACTTCTAAGGCCTCTTCTACTCTTTCCTTGCAAAATCAATTCTCATATATATCATACCTCATTCCACTCTAATATTTCTCCCATATCTTTATATTTTCCATGTGTTATTTGACAAGACATGGACAAACATTACTCCCTCTTGTAATGCCCCTCATTTTTGGCTTGTAGTTTTTCTATTGCATTTAGACAGTTTTGAGACATTTGAGTTGTTAGACTTATGGTTTATGCTTATTACGTTCATGATGGACTATGGTTGACTAATGTGGTTATTGACATGCGTTATGAGTAATATGATGGCATTATTGATATTGCAGCTTATGTTGTATTGTGATATGGTTAGTTGATAGTTAATTGTTTATGTAGAATAATGTTATTTTGCTTTATGTGGTTGAATGTTATCTAATTGATAGTTAAAGTTGTATATGTTTATTGTTATGTTGGAGAGCAGGGATGGTATAGTATTACTCGTTTCGAGCACCCTACTACACTGCGATTCCCTGACTCTATGTTTGATATATATGCATATGTTTGTACACAACCTATCATTTTGATGCAGGTTGCAGGTACCGGGCATCGACTCCACCTGACTTAGCAGGTCTAAGCGTGCCCTTGCACAAATGGATAATGTTGATGGGAGATAACATGGGGTTTCCCTAGGTCAGTTCCCATCTTCTGTTGTGGTCGTGAGTCTGGATGTCACTCTTTAGTCCTTGCCTTAGGTTTTTGGTCGTCATGTGGTAAGTAGAGCTATTGTTGAGTTTTACTTATTAAGCCAATGTGTATTTTGGGAATGCATTAATTATTATCATAATAATGTATTAATAAGTTAGATATAATATTATTTATTAGTCATTATTTAGCAATACGAAATTAGGAATATTATTTAAGTAAATTTTTAATAAAGATTAAATTAATATATTTTAATGTTTTAATGAATAAGATTTGTGTCATGAGTATTTAACATTGTTTTAATAAAATGATATAATGGTAATAGCTTTAATAATTAAGTCCTATTGACATTTTTCATAAGTGAATTATAATAGTTTATTGTTGAGATTGTATTGGGTTTTACGGGCAAGATTTTATTAATTAATAATTTATGTTTTGTGAGTTGTCGACTCTCTAGGAAGTAAAATTAATAGCTTTCAGGGTAGTGGGATTCTGGCAACGGATTCGTAGTAGTTGGAATTTATGAATCCTGGCTATTTTTGCTTCTGGGGGTTATTATTTTGAGGGGGGAATTGTTCTGAAGAAAGGGGGAGAAAATTGGGGGAAGATATTGCATGGGAAAGAGAGGAAGAACTGGAGGAAGCTGAAGGAAATTGCAGCCTGGAATTGAGATTCCAAGTAGGAAATTGCAGCCTGGAATTGAGATTCCTTGTACTGTCATATTAGTTTAATTTTTTTTTAGTTAAATCAATGTTCAAATTTTCTAAATAACTCTATATTTCCACTGCCAGAAATTGAGACCTTTATTTTGATTTTACACATTGAAATGAAACCTCATTAGAATCTCATAAATTTTTTTACCTCTGATTGATTTGCTTATCTATCTATTCTCTAATTCCTGCGAGATCATAGTTGATTTCTGCTAAATTTCAAAACTGAATTCATCTCCCTTCCTTTGCCAGTGTCGTGCAATGCTTCCCACCTTCAAATATGTTCTTACCTTGTTTTCTTTTATATATTTAGTGGAGTGAATTTTCTTTATCAGAACTCTAGCTGCAAATCTTACCCTGTCCTAGGCTGCCATACAATTCCCTCTTGCATTCTTTTTGTTTGAAATTTTTGCTGTTTAAAACCTTGGCAATCGTGCCTTTTGCTGACCGTACAGCATTGGAGGAGAGCCTGATCCATTATAACTTTTGAAAATTTATCTCTGGTCCTCATTCTTGGCTGTGGTACAGCGTTGACTGGGTCATTCTAGCCAGTGAAAATCAAAGAAAAATATATATAATCTTGAAAGAAATTAAATCTTGCTCTCAGCCAGTTTAGAATTATTGATGTTAAAACCATTTTTTTTCCTTGCCTGAAAACCCATACTTATTGGAAGTCATTCTACCAAAACCTCTTGCAGATTCTTCTCTGCCAGACTTGTTTTATGACCCTCTGTTTCTCTGTAATTTTTGGTGTCTCAGTTGAATTCTTGAATCTAAAATGAAATTTCTTGAATTTTTTTACCTGAATGGTTGTGCCTACCTGAAGATTGTGCCTTTCTCTCCTCTTTCAGCTGCCTTGGTTGATCTTTGACCTCTGCTATAAATCAATTCATGTCATTCCTAGCATTGTTGCTTTCTTTCAACTTTTTAATCTCTGTAATTTCTTTAGTAATTATCATATTGTGTAACAATGAATAGACTTACAAGTTTATAGTTAAAAAAATATAGTAAATGAGTGGTTTTAGGAAGTTTCTAAATCAACTTCATGAATGTCTAATAAACTTGCCTATATAATTGTTATTTGGTGATAGTTAACAATTGTTAAATACAAATTAACTTGCTCTTTAGGAAATTAAAAATGATAGAAACTTTTGATTAGTCAAATATATATATATATATTGTTAGCATAGATTTGTATTAATTTTTTAGAATAATTGCTCTTATTAAATATAGATTAGAATTAGTAGATGAAGGATTGTATTGGATTTTTAATTGACCATACTAGTTTTTAAACAATGATAGATGGTGTACCATTTTAGAATTAAATATATTAAGTTAAGTAATTATATTCATTTTATTTTGTTGAGATATAAATTTGTTAGTTATGACTTAGCAATATACATTGTTTTAATAAGTAAATAGTAAATTAGAGTTTTACTGTAATGGTGAATCAAATATTAGATGAAATTATATTTCTAAAATAGAATAACATTTGGATTTTATTTAAATGGAAAAAAAAAAACCTTATAGTGTTTTTTGGCTTAAAATTATTTTATTATATTGAGTTGATTTTAAATATGGACTTGCTTAGAAGTTCCATGGTTGGGGAGTAATGATTTCTGAGTAATATTCATTATTAATATAATGAATTTCTCTTGTTGGCAATAGTTTATTAAAACTGATATCAATTTAGAATGTATGCAATTGTAATCTAAGAATTAGGAAAACTTCTATTTTGAAACTCCTTGATTAACTAATAAATCTTGCTTTGTGATTATTTTTAGTTAAATTGTTAATTTGACTTGCTTTTAATCAACTCATTAAATGGCAATAGTGATAAAGTTAATATTAGGATATCTCATAAGATATTAGGATAAATTTGTATTATTTTAAAATTAATTTTTAAAAAATAAAGTTGCTTTAGTAGATGCAAGTTTGATTTAATGAATAAATTAGATTTTTTTAATGTGTAGTAGATTTTTTTATGGTGATACTAGTTATTAAATAAATGATAAATAGAATTAAATATTGAGTTAAAACTTATTAGAGTATTAATAGGTTATAATTGGTAATGATATTCATTAAATAAAAGATGTTTGGTATTACATTCTAGAATTTAAAAATATTGAGTTAAATATTAGTTATACTTATTTTATCTTATTAATATAAATTTGTTTAGTTATGATTCAGTTTATACTATCCTGTGGCACATTGGTTTTAAATAAATGAAGAATAAATTAGAGATTAATTGTGATTTTAATAAATAAATAATAAACAAATATTAGATGGAATTATGGTTCTTGAGTGGAATAATATTTGGATTTTATTTTAAAAGATAGCGAAAACCTTATAGTGCTTTCCTGTTTAATTTGTTCAATGGTGTAATGTTGAGTTAATTTTAAATATGGTCTTGCTTGAAATTTCATTATCGGTTAATGGCGTCAAGTAGTACTGATGTAATTGGTTTATTATATCATTCTTTAGTTCTGAGTCATATTGTGCTAATTAAGTGTCAAGTTGTTTAAACCCTTGTTTTCCATATCAGGAAATGGATATGTGGATAGTAGTTTTGTGTGTTAGAGTTATCCGACTCCAGAGGTTAGGCTTCTTGGGTTCCAGTACAACATTAAGTCATGTTGTTTTAAAATGTTTTAATGGATTTGAGTTTTTGAGGTGGATAGGGGAAAGTTTTGTTGTTTGAGGTTTTGGATTGAAATGGTTTATGTAATGTATTGGTTTGCAAAAAGATAGATGCCTTTTGGTCCCTTGTCCATGCATGCTATTGGTTTCTGGATGTTGGTTAGGAGTTGCTAGTTGCATGTAGGAGAGTGGCTTCTATTGTGGGGCTGGTGCCCAAAGTGGCTGCTTGGGTAACCCCATGGAAGTTGTAATCAAGTGATAACTTTATAATTTATTTAGGTGGGTTGGGTAGTAATTTACATAACAATATAAGTATGATGCCTCACCCATGCCTTGAGTTCTCTCACAAGCTAAGGATGGGATGAGAAGGCCTAGTTGGCAAGGTCAACCTCCTTGTCTTCATGAGAGGATGTGTCAGCTCCGCATGTGTCACCCTATGGGGCTAGTGCCTAGAGAGAGGCTGCCAGGGTAACCATAGATGGGGGCTGGTTTCTAGAGAGAGATAGCTTGGGTAACACATGCTAGGACCATGTGATGACACTCTCCCTAATGTAGCTTAGTTACTTCCTTCTTTATCTTTTGTTATTGCCTCTGGAGTACTGTCTTGTCTTGATGATTTGAGTTGTTTTGATGATTTGAGTTGCCTTGATGAGTTGAGTAGTCTTCATGATATGTGTAGTCTTGACAATCTAAGTTGTCTATGTCAAATCTGTATCTACTTGCTTGTAACCTTTGACTTAGTGGAACCTCATTGTTATCTCCTAGCTCAGGGGGTGGACCTCAAGGTTCCACATGGTTGGGTGGAAGAGCTTAATCCATTGGTTTTCTTGGATGTACTGGTTTGAGATCAATGCAGAAGTGTTTCTAGTTCCAGACTTGTTCTGCATCTTCAGAGTTGAAATATACCTTCATAATTGTATTATATTGTTGTATTTTGTAAACTGATGTAATCAGACATGAATCTTATAATCTTGTAATTCTTGTATTCAAACTTTTGTAACTATTCATATCTACAAATGAATGATGTAATCCTCTTCTATTGTATCATAATGCATATTACTTGTATTGTTATGAATTATGTTATCTGATGCAGTTGTGTTCCCTAGAGGTGTTAGCTGCTCATTTTATTTAAGTGTTGTGAATAGTGTTAACTTAATCTATTGTTAATGCATTACTTGCTTCAAAAAAAAAAGTTCTGTAATTATTGCACCTGTTAGTCTAACTCTCTAGGGTTGCATGATGGGACATCACACCTCTTGAGCTAGATGGTTAACTACCCTAATAATTTGCTAAGTGGGTTGTTAGAATTTTAGGTCTTTTCATGCAATTAAATACACTATAGGTTTGTTACTAATAATGAATTAAGTAATAATTTAAATATTAAATTCTTTATAATAGGTGAAAGAATGAAAAATAATAATTTTGAATGTTTTTTTAAGTGTGGTTATGTGCAAATATGTGTAAACTAGATGCAAATTAAGGTTATGTCTAAGTAAAATTTAGATGAAAACTAAGGTACCTAAAGTTGTCTCCAACTAGCCACACCTTATCAAATGTTGGAGGAGAATATGCTAAATGAATGCATGCAAGACTAGGAAACTTGAAATTGCTATGGTAAAATACAAAAAAATGGAATATTTACTTTCTTAGACATGTTTTATGAAGGGTAAAGGTGGGGTTGATGCATAGGACAATGCTAGCGATGACAAGTTGAGGCTTAACAAGGGGGTTAAAGGGGTCAACAAAGAAAAAAGTAAAATACGGCTTAGGACATAGGAAGGGGATGAAAATTAAATGAAAGACAATAATTAGATAGGTTAAATAAGGCTTAGAAACAACGCTAGAAAGGGGTACAACATGGATAGGGAAAAATAGAGCTAGGAAAAAGGGGTTAAAATGACACACAAAGCACACACATGGGTTGACAGATAAAATGGACACAAAAGTGTAATAAGGGTAATTAAAATTATGTTATTATAGTTTTCCCCCACTTTAGTAGGCTTATGGTTGGCTACAAGAGGAAGTTTACTAAAGGGAGAATACAATGACATAATTCATTAAATGTAGGGGATACATGAATACCAATATGAGAGGTACTAATCTTCATAGTTGATCTTCATTCTTACATTGGTTCTTGTACATATTCTTGCAAACCACCTAATGAAAGTAGTTTCTAAATCCAACCAATCCTTTGACATAGTGTGGTAAACAAAAATTTGTATCTTTATTTTCTACAGACAAACCTTTGGAAGACATACTTTCTTTGAGCTTTATCTTCTGAAATGGTTTCTTGTGATGGGTTTCATATAATTCTTTTCTAAATATAAGTGTTTTATTTTATGAAATTTGATTTTCTGCACATCCTCCAGGCTTTCATTCAATCCTTGCAAAAGGAAACCATGGTTAACATGACTAATCAACTTAATAACCTTGGGATTGTAATTGGCAACATACAAGCCTGCAGTTAGTCCCATGTTGATTATGCAAATAAATTTGCTCCATATAATAAAAATAATGTCCATATTTTTCAATACTCATTTTTTCTAACCTCTTTAATTTGGGGGAACATGACTATGTCAAAACAAGAAACTACTAATCTATTTAAGTGAAAACAAATACAAAATAAAGAATTCATTACAAGAATACCATACAAGTTTACAATTGGCAATATCCATACTTGCAATTAGTCCCATGCTAATTGTGCAAACAAATTTGCTACATAGAATCAAAATAATAATAATGCCCATAATTTTCAATACTCATTTTTAGTAGCCACTACAATTTGGGTGGGAACTTGGCTATGAAAATAAGGAACTTATAATCTATTAAAGTCCAAATTAGTACAAAATGAAGGTTAAATTATTCTGTCAAGTTACACTTGAATGCATTGCATGCCTTAGTAATTCACAATCCTTGGAAATTCATAGAAAATAGATGAATGCTTCCCCTCTAGCCCATCCCTTGTGTTCCTCTTATTGCTTATCAGATTATTATATGGGCTTCCACCTATTATCAGATTAAAACCTCTAACTGAATTAATCATTTCATCAAGTCTTTGTTTTGTCAAATTCTGCACATCTTCCACCTCAATCAATTTACCCGTTTGATGTCTTTTTTCCACCCAAATTTTGAGGATAAGCTTGTTTTCTTTACAAAAATTTTCAAACACAACATAATTGAGTGGTATACCCAAATGATGCAAAGCAACTTCTGCACCTCCAATTTTAGAGAACAAACAAATGATATTGACCTCCTATAGATAAATAGGCTTCAAAACAAAAAAGATGGTATCCTATAATGAACAAATCAAAGTGATACATTTTTTCCTCTTCTTCTATATTTACATCTATGGAAGCCAGTTGACTCACTACTACATGAAAAGCATTTAAATGTTTGGTTACAAAGTCTCCTTCATGCATCTTTAAAGAATACAAATTTCCTTTGAAAAATAATTCATTTACAAGACACTTAGTTTGATATAATGCAATAGTTTTATCTCTTAAACTCTTAGAAATGTTTTGAACTAAAACATTCATCAAGATTGAATTAGAAAGACACAAACTAATAGTAGATCTATCTCTTCTATCCAATTTATCCCATTCATCTTGCTTGATTGTTGATGGTAGAAAATTGAGTGCAACAATTATTATGATCCACTAATCTCTCTCCACTAAAAGATCTCCAACCTCCTATTTCCACAACTTAAAGATTTACATACTGAACTTTTCAATCTCAGTTGTCAAGGTATTGTCCACGACTTCTAATTTTCAAATCTTATATCAAATCCTCATGAATTATCCTACAAAAAAAATATAAAGAAACATAAGAATTGTATACCTTCCTTCATGGGATCAATCCAAATAAATCTTTGATACCAAATGTTGGTTTTACAATGATTATTCCTCAATTAGGAGCAATTGAAAACACATGTAACCTTAATTAAACATAGAATAGTAAGTGAAGGAGATAGAGAAGATAAGATGACATATATAGTTGGGAAAACCCTTCTGATTAAGAGACCTACCACTAAAAGTAAACCTTAATATATTAATTTTAAACATGACATTTTCTTAAGGACCTAATAATTCACCTTTAAGACCTCTTTACTATACCCATTGCACACTAAAGTGTAGCTATCTCTAACAATAGAAACATTCAATCTCTAAGATTTATTCATTCATACATGGCATGACCAATACAATTTGATGCAGAGCCAATCACCTTAGCCTGCATTACCCTTTGTCTGTCTCTCTTTACTTGCCTGTCGGCAAGACTATGTACCATCGACGCAACTCAAAACCTCACAAACTGATCAGTAAAACCGTATGCCATGGGCCAACCAAACATCTTTAACGCTGAAGTCCTTCCTCTTACCGATGTGTCTCTGACACCTTATCGATATGACTTCTTCCATCGGCCAGCTTGCTTTTTATCTTCCTGACGCACCGATCAAACCCTTGAACCTTTGAACCACATAAGTCGGTTGAACTTGTTGAACCCGTTGAACCAAATGAACGGTTCAATCATTGGTCAGACACACTACTATCGGAAGACTTAAAAGACTTTCCGCCGACGCATTTGGTTACTCCGATGAACCTTCTCCCTTTTGATTCCGTTGAACCTTTCACCGTGACATATAGTTATCGACCCGACTTTGATCTAGACCCCTGATATCACATCTCATGCCGATAGACTTAACAACACACTTCTCTTTCGGTAAGACTTTATATTGTCGGCTCGACCCAACTTAGCACGCTCGATGGCTCCTGTCACCCCGATGCCTTCCACCTTACGCATACAATCTTTGACATGTAATTGTAAGATACCCACGAAATGTACCCGACATATGTTAGCGATATACACATAAGATGTATATCCAGTGAACATGCACGAATCTTACGCCGATCTGAATCTCTGCAAACCCTATAGCTTCTCATATCCGTTTCTCCAACAATCATACAGATCTTAGACTTTGCCAACCTAGCATGTGAGGATGCTAGGATCTATCAGAGCACATTGCACGCGATCCTGCAAACATAAAACCAAACGAACAAAACAAAAACAAAAGAAAAACACTGTACAGCCATTCCACTTATTTCAAAGAAATCTAACTGGTGGAATGGATTAGCGATCCATCTCAATCCCAAAATAGCAAATCAATTTATACAGAGGAAAACCTAATGAGATCGAATAACAGAAAGTTGCACAACACAAAATAGGACCTTGTTATTTATGCTTTCAGAAATGTATACAAATGCTCTATTCTCACAATTGCACAACTCAACTTTGTTCAACGCCTTACAATCGATGATCTCTGAGATATTTATCCATTTACCCTCAGTAGTACTAAATTGACTCCAAGTGGTTGGGAAATCTAACAACCTCCAACTACCTAACAACCTTTGTGATTACAGATCGACAAGTGTCCTTGGGACTTACATCATAAACCTAGATACAAACTAACATGACATGCATTGGTCAAATAGACCTTATTACATGAATGGTCTTATAGGACCTTATTGGAAACAACAAAATGAACATAAAATAGTTAACTACCTTGTAACTGCCTTGTGTTAGGTGCTCCTGTACCATACTCCCGGGGTTTAAAAGAACTCAAGTCCCTTGAGGAACCAGGTCTGAAATGGTAACCCCATGCTTGAGGATGTCTTCTTCGTCCATCCAGGTAGCATCCTCATCAGGCAAACCATGCCATTTGACCAGATACTGCTTGTAGGTTTTATGTCTGGTCTACTTCTAAACTTTGGTATCCAAAATACATTCCAACTGGACTGGCTGGTTGGCTGGGAGATCATAAATCTACTCTACATCCCCTGCTTCTGTCACATCAGAACCAACAACATTGCCTCCTCTGAATGGAAACAAATCGAACACATTGAAAATGGGTGATATTGCTAAACCTGGAGGAAGTTCAATTTCATATGCATTAGGCCCAAACTTGTGAACAATCTTGCATGGACCTATCTTCTTCATGAGAAGTTTTGTTGGCTACCCCTTTGGGAGTCTTTCTTTGTTCAGATATGCCATGACGAGATCCCCAACTTTGTACTGGACATCCCGTTTCTTTTGATCAGCTCTCTCCTTGTATTTCGCTATGTTCTGCTGGATAGTTTCCCTTACAGCATCATGGATATCCTTCATGCTGACTGCAAAATCTTCTCCTTGTGCACTCTTTTTCTCCATGTTCTGGAGATCTCTCAACTCCAAAATTCCCCTAGGGTGAATCCCATTTACAACTTCAAAAGGGCTCTTTCTTGTGCTCCTATTAACAGAATCATTATATGCAAATTCTGCCTATGGGATGATCATATCCCATGCTTCTCCATGTTGTTTGGTCAAGCATCTCAAAAGATTACCCAGTGATCTATTCACCACCTCAGTTTGTCCATCCGTCTGAGGGTGATATGCTGACGTGAAAGATAACCGAGTGCCCAATTTCTTCCACAAAGTGTGCCAAAAATGTCCCACAAACTTGGGATCTCTGTCAGTGACAATATTCAGTGGCAAACCATGAATTTGAACTATTTCTTTGAAGAACAGTCTAACAATATGTGAAGCATCATTGGTACATTTGCATGGTACAAAATGAGCCATTTTACTGAATCTATCAACTACAACAAATACACTGTCAAAACCTCTTTGAGTCTGGGGGAGACCCAAAACAAAATCCATACTGATGCACTCCCATGGCCTTTGAGGAATTGGAAGTGGTTGATAGAGACTTGCATTTGATGAAGTTCCTTTTGCTCTCTGGCAAATGTGACAACTGTCTACAAATTTTCTGACATCTGTTTGCATCTTAGGCCAAAAGTAAAACCTTCTCACTTGCTCCAATGTCTTGTCTAGTCCAAAATGACCTCTAAGACTACCGCAATGTTTCTCTTTTATGATGTTCTCCCTCATGGAACACCTAGGCACACACAGTTGGCTGCTTTTGAACAGTAGCCCTTGCTGTAACAAATATTCAGAAAAATTAGATTGATAGGAATCTGAAAGTTGTGAACAAACTACATATATCTCCTTGAAGTCCTCATCATACTGGTACATATTCTTGAGAGAATCCACTCCCACACTTTGCAACTGGATTTCCTGTATAGTGCACACTCTTCTACTTAGAGCATCTACCACCTTGTTGGCTTGTCCCTTCTTATGTTTGATGGAAAAAGTATACACCTGGATTTGTTCTACCCACTTCATATGCCTGTGATTTAGTTTCTCCTGCGAATTCAAAAAACTCAAAGCATGGTTGTTAGTATAAACAATGAATTCCTTGGGCAAGAGATAATGTCTCCATTTTTTCAATGCTTGGACCATTGCATACAATTCTAGATCATATGTGGAATACTTTCTTTTAGCATCATTCAGCTTTTCACTAAAGAAAGCAATAGGTCTGCCTTCCTGACTCAAGACAAAGGTTACTGGCATCACATTCCACAGTAAACAACTTATTAAAATCAGGCAAAACCAAAATGGGTTTCTCTGCTATTTTCTGTTTGAGATTCTCAAAAGATTCATCTGCTACTTTATTCCAAACAAACTTGCACTTATGTCCTCCCTTTATGGTATCTAGGATTGGTGCACAAATATGACTGAATCTTCTTATGAATTTCCTATAAAAAGTTGCCAACCCATGAAAACTTCTCACATCACTTATTGTTCTAGGTGCTGGCCAAGACAGAATAGCATTTACCTTTTCTGGATCCATTTTCAAACTACCTTGGGATATCACAAATCCAAGGTATGTGAGTTCTTCCTTCATGAAGACACTCTTTTCCATATTGATCATCAGTTTCTCCTCATGCAGCTTCTTCAACACCTATTCCAAATGCTGCAAATGTTCTTCTTTTGTCCTACTGAAAACCAGAATATCATCAAGATAGACAACAACAAATTTTCCAATAAAATCTTTCAATACCTCATTCATTAGATGCATGAAAGTACTGGGAGCATTGGACAAACCAAATGGCATCACCAACCACTCATAGAGACCTTCATTAGTCTTAAAGGTTGTCTTCCATTCATCCCCTTCTCTAATCCTGATCTGATGGTATCCACTCTTGAGATCAATTTTAGAAAAATACCGAGCTCCACCCAAACAATCCATGAGGTCCTCTATTTTGGGCATAGGAAACCTATATCTGATGGTGATCTTATTGATGGCCCTAGAATTAGTACATAACCTCCATTTTCCATCATTCTTGGGAGCTAAAACTGTGGGTACAACACATGGACTAAGACTTTTCCTCACCAAACCCTTATCCAACAGTTCTTGTACTTGTTTATCAATCTCCTCATTTTGATTAGGTGTCATTTTATAAGCTGGTTTATTTGGCAATGTGGATCCTAGGATGAAGTCAATCTGATGACTTATGTCTCTCACAGGGGGTAGTACATTGGGCATATCCTCCACCATGATACCCTTATATTTGTCTAACAATTCCTGCACTTCCTTAGGGACTTTTTCCTTACTATTTTGAGACAAATCAGAACTGTCTTTAGGTTTCAAAATCAAAGCATATCCCTAGGTTCCCTCTTCTTTAAGAGTATGGAGAAACTCCTTCCCACTCATTAACATGATACTTGAGCCTACATTCTTGTCTACACCTTCTTCTGGTAAAGGATCCATCTTATATTGTCTACCATTCTTAGTGATCACAAAGGAATTCGACTTACCATCATGCTGGGCTTGTACATCATACTGCCAAGGTCTACCTAACAACAAATGGCATGCATCCATGGGAATTATATCACACAACAGTTTATCCCCATATTCCCCTATCTGAAACTCTACCCAAGCTTGTTCATCAACCAAGACTTGCTGCCCTTTGTTCAGCCATGACACTTTGTATGGACTCATGTGAGGTAATCTTTTCAAATTCAATTTCTCTACCATTTCTACTAAAACTAAATTTTTAGTTGAGCCAGAGTCAACAATTACCTTACACCTTTTGCTGGAAACTTTACATAGAGTTCTGAATAGTGTTTTCTTCTGCAGTGGTTCTTTGTTTTGTGGTACCTTCAACATCGTTCTTCTCATCATGAGACTCTCTCCATCTTGTGCTAGAGCTGCGATTCCCATAGGTGAGTTCACACTCTGAAAATCATCTTGAATCAGCTAGCTCCTTCTCTCTCCACCATGAGAGCTTGAGGCTTTCTCCGGACACCTACCTACTGTGTGCCCAATTTGGTTACAATTATAACATCTTCCCGTGAAGACATTAGGACCTCTGCCTGGTCCACCAAATCTACCTCTGCCATTGGGTCTCCTTCCTCTGAAACCCTCTCTGGAACCAGATTCTCCACTGCATTCTTGCTGACTGGACTCCCCTTGATTCTTCTAAAACTGATTTCTGCCACCAAAACTATTTCTGCCTCTGGAATTCCTTCCACCTCTGCCTCTGTTCTGTTGTTCTCCTTTTCTTTTCTGCTTCTCTTCTACTCTTAGTGCCACTTGGAAACACTTGTCCATGGTTTCTGGTGTCAAGATGGTGATCTCATCTTGTATACTATACTTCAGGCCATTAATATACCTGACAACTCTTCCTTTCTCATCCTCATCATGCCCACACCTTAGGGACAATTTATGAAATTCCTCTGTATAGGTGGATACATCCATATCCTTCTGCCTGAGGTTCTGCATTTTCCTGTATATCTGCACTTCATAATCCATTGGTAGGAACTGAGCCTTGATCCTCTCTACCATCTGACTCCAGGATGAGATCATGCTCTTGTCACTCTTCACCCTTTCTCCCTAGATGTAGTTCCACCACGTGAGTGCAACGCCCTTCAATTTTGTCTTTGCAAACTTGACTCTTCTATTCTCCAGTACCTCCTTGTACTTGAAGTAGTTGTTCAAAGCCTTGACCCATTCGATGACTTCTTCTACGTCCATCTTTCTGCCAAACATCAGAATCTCCATTCTTGATTCAGATGATTCCTTACCAAGTGATTTTATGGCCTCTAGAAATTGTTTCTGATCTGCAGATATATCTGCCTGTCCTGGGGTTGTTTCCTCTTCTCCATCTTCTTCTTCTCCATCAGACTCCTCTTCAGATTTCTTACCTTTTCCTAAGGTTTTTAACTTAGCCTGGAGTGCTTCCTTAACTCCAATCTTGATCATCTCTTCCATCTCTTGAAATTTCTTGGCCACTTCGGTGGTCATTCCCTTTGGAGGCATGTCGCTAGCCCCTTCTTCACTTTCTCTGTCTGACATAAACATTCACAGACAATGTCAACACTTCTGCCGACCTTTCTCTGGCTTTGATACCACTATGATGCAGAGCCAATCACCTTAGCTTGCATTACCCTTTGTTTGTCTCTCTTTACTTGCCTGTCGGCAAGACTATGTACCATCGGTGCAACTTAAAACCTCACAAACTGATCGGTAAAACCGTATGCCATCATCCAACCAAACATCTTTAACGCCGAAGTCCTTCCTCTTACTGATGTGTCTGACACCTTATCAATATGACTTCTTCCGTCGGCCACCTTGCTTTTTACCTTCCCGACGCATCGATCAAACCCTTAACCTTTGAACCACATAAGCCGGTTGAACTTGTTGAACCCGTTGAACCAAATGAATGGTTCAACCATCGGTCAGACACACTACTATCAACAGAATTAAAAGACTTTCCGCCGATGCATTTGGTTACTCTGATGAACCTTCTCTCTTTTGATTCCGTTGAACCTTTCGTCGTGACATATAGTTATCGGCCCGACTTTGATCTAGATCCCCAACATCACATCTCATGCCAATAGACTTAACAACACACTTTGCTTTCGGTAAGACTTTATACTGTTGGCTCGACCCAACTTAGCACGCCCGATGGCTCCTGTCACCCCGATGACTTCCATCTTGCACATACAATCTTCGACATGTAATTGTAAGATACCCACGAAATGGACCCGACATATGTTAGCGATATACACATAAGATGTATATCCAGTGAACCTGCACGAATCTTATGCCGATTTGAATCTCTGCAAACCTTGTAGCTTCTCATATCCATTTCTCCAACAATCATACAGATCTTAGACTTCACCAACCTAGCACGTGAGGATGCTAGGATCCATCAGAGCATATTGCACGCGATCCTGCAAACATAAAACCAAACGAACAAAACGAAAACAAAACAAAAAACACTATACAGATATTCCACCAATTTTGAAGAAATCTAACCGGTGGAACGGATTAGTGATCCATCTCAATCCCAAAATAGTAAATCGATTTATACAGAGGAAAACCTAATGAGATCGAATAACAGAAAGTTGCACAACACAAAACAAGACCTTGTTATTTATGCTTTCAGAAATGTATACAGATGCTCTGTTCTCACAATTGCACAACTCAACTTTGTTCAACGCCTTACAATCGATGATTTCTGGGGTATTTATCCATTTACCCTCAGTAGTACTAAATTGACTCCAAGCGGCTGGGAGATTAATCCAAGTGGCTGGGAGATCTAACAACCTCCAACTGCCTAACAACCTTTGTGATTACAGATCAACAAGTGTCCTTGGGACTTACATCATAAACCTAGATACAAACTAACATGACATGCAATTGTCAAACAAACCTTATTACATGAATGGTCTTATAGGACCTTATTGGAAACAACAAAATGAACATAAAATAGTTAATTGCCTTGTGTTAGGTGCTCCTGCACCACAATTGGAAATGATGCCTCAAGTATTGAAGTGGATCAAAGATTGACATTTGTAGCATCTCAAAAGTCCAACAAATGGAAAGAACAGTTAACACTAGCTATTGTTCAAGTCTCCCCTTATTTCACCACCATCCTAGTAGTAGATAATCAATGTTTTCAAGCATTCTATTGGAGTGAACTGTTGCTATACCATCCATTCAAAAACATTCACAATGATATTAGTTAATTAGAGCAAGATATTACAACCCATTGGGAAAGAATTTAAAATAGTTACCATCATTGGAATTTGCATCGTACATCTCCAGATCCATTGATAAACACTGATAATGAAACTCCTTTTGACTAGGGATGATGTAATGCAAGAAGATAGTATTGATGAATGGAAAGCCTTGTTAATGCTATACGTATCCCTACCATTTCAACTGGATGGGCTCGATGTGCTTGGGAAATAAGAATTGGTTAAGGGCACTATCACTTGCAAATAATTGACCGAAACAAAAAAATTTACTTGCATGTACCTGCTTTAACCCACTACTATTCAAAACCAACTTTACTTGCATGCATGTCAACATATTCAACTTAATCCATTTCTTTTCTAATGTAGGACAACACATATCACTACATACAAACCTTTGGAAGACATACTTTCTTTGAGATTTATCAAGTCTTAAATGGTTTCTTATGATCAATTTCATAGTAATCCTTTTCTAAATTTTCTAAGTGCTTTATTTTATGAAATAGGCTTCAAAATAGAAAGATGGTATCCTCTAATGAACAATTTTACATCTATGGAAGCAAATTGACTCACTACTACATGAAAAAAGTTTAAATGTTTGGTTACACATTTAGTTTGATATAATACAATAATCTGATCCCATAAAGTCTTAGCAATATTTTGAACTAAAACATGCATCACAACCGAATTAGAAAGACACAACCTAATAGTAGATTTATCCCATTCATCTTAATCCATTGCCGATATTTCCAATCTCAATTGTCAAGGTGTTGAACATGACTTATGATTTTCAAAACTTATTTCAAATCCACATAAATTATACCAAAACAAAAATAGAAAGCAACATAATAAATGTATTATATGTTAAAACTTTAAGAGATACACATAGAAAGAGAGGGAGAGAGGGAGAGAGGGAGAGAGAAAGATACTAAAAAGGGGGGAGAGCGTTAGAGAGAAAGGAAAATAGAGAGAGGGTTGAATAAAGATAAAATTAGACAGAGAGGGATACAAAAATAGAAAGAGAGAGAGAGAGACACAGAGGGCTCAAAAATGGACATTTGCAACATCTCAAAAGTCCAACAAATGGAAAGACATTGACTATTGTTTGAGTTTCCCCTCATTTCACCATCATCCTAGCAATAGATAATCAATATTTTCAAACATTCAGTTGGATTGAATTGCTGCTATACCAACCATTTAGAAACATTCACAATGATATTTTTTCCTTATAGAAAGATATTACATATAATTGGTAAATAATTTCAAATAGCTACCATCCATGGAATTTGCACCGTACATCTCCAGATCCATTGAAATACATTGATGATGGAACTCCTTCTTACTAGGGACATGCAATGCAAGAAGATAGTCCTTAAGTCTAGATTAGTACAGAATGAAGGTTTCATTATTCTATCAAGTTACGCTTAAATGCATTGCACGACTTACATAATTCACAATCCATGGAAATTCATAGAAAATAGAGGAATGCTTCCCCTCTAGCCCATCCATTATGTTCCTATTGTTTCATGTCTAATTATTATACAGCTTCCACCTATGATTAGATTAAAACCTTCAATTTAATTAATCATTTCATCAAGTCTTTATTTTTTGAAAGAAGGGAAGAGAGAGAGAGAGAGAGAGAGAGAGAGAGAGAGAGAGAGAGAGAGAGAGAGAGAGAGAGAGAGAGAGAGAGAGAGAGAGAGAGAGAGAGATATATATATATATAAAGAGATAAAGAGGGGAGAGAGAAAGAGAGATGGAGAAAGGATAGAGATATGTATATATATATATGTATATATGTATATGTATACATATATGTATATGTATATGTATACATCTACATATATATACATATATGTATATGTATATGTATATATGTATATGTATATGTATATATATATGTATATGTATATGTATATGTATACATATACATATACATATACATATATGTATACATATACATAGAGAGAGAGAGAGAGATAAACCACTCCCCCTAACTTTTTAAATATATTTCTTCCTCTTATCTATCTCTCTCTTCCTCTTGTGATGGGTTTCATAGTACTCTTTTTCTAAATCTAAGTGCATTTTTTTTATGAAATTGGATTTTCTGCACATCCTCTAGGCTTTCATTCAATCATTGTAAAATGAAACCATGGCTAGCATGACTAATCAAACTAATGACCCTACATTTGTAATTAGCAACATCCAAGCCTACAAACAAATTCACTCCATATAATCAAAATAATGTCCATAATTTTGAATACTTGTTTTTACTAGGCTCTTCAATTTTGGGGAACATGACAATGACAAAACAAGAAATTACTAATCTATTTAAGTGTAGACAAGTACAAAATAAATAATTCATTATTAGAATACCATATGGGTCTACAATTGGTAGCATCAATACTTGTAATTAGTCCCATGCTGGTTGTGCAAACAAATTTGCTACATATAATCAAAATAATAATAATATCCATTATTTTCAATACTTGTTTTTGGTAGCCTCTTCAATTTGGGTGGGAACTTGGCTACAAAAATAAGGAATTTATAATCTATTGATGTCCATATTAGTACAAAATGAAGGTTTCATTATTCTGTCAAGTTACACTTCAATGCATTGCATGCCTTAAATAATTTACAATCCATGGAAATTAATAGAAAATAGAGAAATAGAGAAAGAGAGATAGAGTGGGAGAGAGAGGTAGAGATAAAAGATATAAAGGGAAAGAGAGATAAATGCCAACACTTAGGGAAACACATCATTTTCTTAAGGACCTAATAGTTCACCTTTAAGACCTCTTTACTATACCCATTGCACACTAAAGTGTAGCTATCTCTAACAATAACAACATCTCATCTCTAAGCTTCAATTATTCACTCATGGCATAACCAATACAATAGGAAATAATGTTGCTTATTGAAGTGGCTCAAAAATGGACATTTCCAACATCTCGAAGTCCAACAAATGGAAAGAATACTTAACACCAACTATTTTTTGACTCTCCTCTCATTTCACCACCATCCCAATGATAGATGGTTAATGTTTTTAAACATTATATTGGAGTTAACTATTGCTAGACCAACCATTCAAAATCAAGATATTGCAACTGATTGGGACAAAATTTCAAACAACTACCATCCATGAAATTTGTACCATACATATTTCGATCCATTCACAAACATTGATGATGAAAATTATTCCGCAAGAAGCCTAATGAATGGCAAGTCTTATCAAGTTTGTACCTAGGCCTACCATTTCAACTGGATGGGCTTGACATGCTTGGGAGACAAGAAGAGAACCAATCATGAACAAAACTGTATGTTCTCTTCTCAAAAAAATTTAATGTTCGATGTGAAATAATAAAGGAAACACTAATTACTTTTATCTACATGTTATCTCGGCGTACCCATTGCACACTAACGTGTGATTTATAGTGATATATCATATGCTCTTATGTATTGGTTCATCAGAGAGACCTGTTAGCTAATCCTTCTGATGCAATATAGTCTCTTCGATATTAGTAATCCTCCCGATTTTCAATAGTTTGCCCGATGAGGTATGACGGATGGTAAAAATGTCACTCTGATATGATAGGGTCCTCCTGATGCCTTTATGTATCCATTTTTCAGCTTATCGAAGGGACATAATATGATGTCCTACCAATGTCATAGAGTCTCCTCGATGCTTTTCTTCACAACAAAAATTAATATCTCCAATCATCCTTTGGATTCTTTTTCAACTCAGAGACCTCTTTGGCCAACTGCAATCGCAGCACATGTTCTTGATCAGTCCTCCTCATAGTTTCTAATTCTTCTTTCAATATATATTTGAGTTCATTAATGTGTTGCCATCGGATTAGAAGGCAGAGTTCAATCTTTTCGATTACTTTTTTCAGTAAAAAATCTACCACATAATGAAGTTCTTCATTCTGTTTGTCACCAAGAATGGTCCTCACAAGACTTAAGAGGGGTTTTGGGTTAAACATATCCCTCTTGAATGACCTCCTTAGCAGTTACTCAAAATGTGAGAGTCAGATGGATGCAGGTCAAGTGTTTGACAAAATGCCTGAGAGAAACATCGTCTTATGGGCTCTGATGATAGGTGAATGTGTAAATTGTGCGGACTATGAAAAGGCTGTTGTAGTTTATAACGAAATGCAACTGGCAGGTATTAGGTCGAATAGCTTTACGTTGTGCACTATACTTTAAGGTCTATGTAGTCAAGCCACACTTGAGTTATTAGGTGCAAGCTCATGCTATAAAATGTGGATTAGAGTCTGAAGTGTTTGTGGGTAGTGCCTTGGTTGATATGCATGCTAAATTTGGTAGACAAAAGATGCAAACAAGGCTTAGTCACAACGTGATGCAGTGGCATGGAATGTGATGATTACTAGATATGTTGAGAAAGTGTAAAATTGCAGGCCCTTGAGCTGTTTAGTCAGATGCAAGGAAGAGACATAGACATCAGGGAGATTAGTTCACATTTGCCACTATAATTAGGGTCTGTACTCATCTAGAACATGGCAAGCAAGTCCATGCCCATATTGTCAAATTGGGGTTTGGGTTTGATTGTTATGTGAGGGGTTCTCTTGTTGACACTAATGCCAAGTATGGAAACCTAGATGTTGCACACATGTTCTAGGACAAACACAATGTGGTTACATATAGTACAATGATTGCAGGGTATGTCTAGAATGGGTATTCTGAGAAGGCACTGAAGCTTTTGCAGCAAATGCACAGGATATATATGAATATGGAGATGGACCACTTCACTTTTGCAACTGTTCACAGTGTGTCCTCTAGCCTAGCAATTGATTATGGGATTCACATCCATGCCAGAATTATCAAGAGTGAGTTTGGATTGGATGACTGTGTTGGTAATGCCCTTATTGACATGTATTCTAAACATGGAAGCATGGATGATGCTGAGAAATTGTTCAATAGAATGAGAAAAATTGATCTGGTTTCATGGACTGCACTGATCACAGGGTGTACCCAAAATGGGTATGGCAGATAGGCTCTTCAATTCTTTGCACAGATGCAACAATCAGGTGTGAAACCAAACCTAGTAACACTGGTCAGTGTTCTGTTTGTATGCAGCTGTGTAGGCCTGGTTGATGAAGGTTATCATCACTTTGAATCTATGAGTAGAGATTATGGTATTATACCAAGAGTGGAAATTATGCCTGGATGGCAGATATTGTCAGTCATGCAGGACACTTGGAAGAGGCAAAAAATCTTATCACAGAAATGTCATTTCAACCTTGTGCTTTGCTGTGGCAGATTTTGCTTGGTGCTTGCAGAGTCCATGGTGATATAGAGCTTGGCAAATGTGCAGCAGAACATATTCTTGAGTTGGAACCCCATGATGGACCTGCTTATGTGTTGCTATCAAATGCCTATGCAGCAGATATAAAAGAGATTTACTCAAAGATGGATGAATTGCTCAGTCAAATACAAGATGTGTGGTCCATGCATGAAAGCACTAGTTTTGTCTTGCATGATTTGGAGGAATCTCACGAACTTTCTTTCAAGAAACACTATTAGAATCTAAGAATGGGTTTGGACTAATTGGCATGATTCAAACATGTTCATGTCATCAAAGATACTCTCACACCTTTCTCAAGTTCATTGATAAGATGAACTTTGGAGAGAAACATTTACAAGAAATTTTAACTGGTTGCATTCCTTCAGAGATGGGTTGTGTTCTTGCATAAAGTGTTGGAGATGTATGTTAGAAACACAACTAAGATAAACATTTGGCAGATTCTTGTATTCTTTATTCTCCAAATTAAACACTTTCAATGTGACATTTTCATATCCAAGGGTTATGTAAATGCCTTTCTTGATCTCTAAGGCATGTAGTGATATATACTAAAGATATCTGGTTTACATTTGTACTTGCTAGGATCTCTCTCCCTGAAAAGCATTAGGCCAAGGATGATTGACAAGCTTTCAGAAAACAGTCTTGATTTGGAGTGAAACATTATCCCAAAACCATGAAAATGCACTGAGATGTTGATTGATGACATGGGAGCATGGTTGCCAAACAAATTTGCATGAAGTCATCAGGATTGCAAAATACTAACAATCAAAATAGCTCACTCAACCTTTTCTGAAACTGTACTTGTCAGAAAGTCAACTGAAAGTCATCAAATCACCATTTTGAAAAAATATCAAATCTCTTCCTGGGGGGTTGCAATCAGACATGCACACTCACATATGAAAGATGAGTATGCCTACAAGTGGTTTGGTATGAAAGTGAACATGTTTCAAGTTATAGTTCTCCAAAGTAGGCTCTTGGGATAGATCTTATAACTGTATTTTTGAGTGTTGAAATTAAAATTTTCATCATGGGACCTTCAAATTTATGCCAAAATTTGAAGGTTCCAATAGGGTCCAAATAAAAAATCAATGTCACTATAAATACTCCTTGGGGAGAGGACCCGGTAGTTGAGCACCTTAACTTCACGCGTCTCAAAATCATATGTGGCAATTTCGAATCACTCCAAAAATTTTACAATAGCTTACTTGGCAAGGCCCGTGCTTATAACTAAGGTTTCAAGGCCTCATCATCAAATATGATGTCACATCAACATGCTTTTTGTTGAGGTGTCAAATAGTTCCCCCCAAAAAGGGTGGACCAATAGGTGTGCATTAAGTCATGTTTTGTTGGTGGGTTGATGTCGCATCACATGATTGGTTGCTTTTTAAATCTAAAGGGCACAATTCATTCAATTATTAGTGCTTATAGTAACACTAGCAACCTTAAAGTCACAACTACTAGTACTAAACTTTTAAAAATATTGGGCCTTAAATGCACAAATACTATCTCACTTGTTGGGTCTTTTCCCCTAAGCCTATATTCATATGTGATTTGTAGCACCAAGAAAACACATCCACACAACCACCACAGATTTCACTAGCATCTTAATGATAAAGTTTATGGTGTCTATGCACACATACTGATCAATTGTAGGTGTAATGTAATAAGGGTTACTTGTATGATTGAAGCATGTGCAATGCTCATCCACTAAACCTGAATGGCTGAATGCACATAGAACACAAGCAAAGCTTGTAATGTCAAGATATGTTCCAGAGTACTTCATTAATTCAATGATTTTGAGAACATCCTTGTAAAATCCATTTTATGCATATCCTAGAATCATTGCATTCCATGAGACCACATTTGTTCGAGGCATTTTATCAATCAGTTCACGTTACTTGTCTATGCTTCCACATTTTCCATACATGTCGACTAGAGCATTACCAACTATAATATTTGACAAAAATCCCCCTTCCATTATGCTTTGATGGATGTTCATACCCTGTTTCAGAGCTCCCATTTTGGCACAGGTAGAGAGGATGCTAGCTTTACAACTACCAATTTTATTTGCTTGAATGTTTCTTAAGCCTTATCAACAAATCCATTTTTTTTTTCATATCTTGCAATAATGGCATTCCATGAGACCACATTTCTTTGAGGCATTTTGTCAAACAGTTCACGTGCCTTGTCTATGCCTCCACATTTTGCATACATGTCTACCAGAGTAGTAGTAACTATAACATCTGACAAAATTCATCTATCCTTTACGCTTTGATGGATGTCCATATCATGTTCCTAAGCTCCCACTTGGCACAGGCTGGGAGGATGCTGACAAAGGTTTCTAGCTTTACACCAGCCAATTGCATTTGCTTGAAAGTTTCTGAAGCCTTTTCAACAAATCCAATTTGTGAATATCCCGCAATCAGGGAATTCCATGAGAACACATTTCTTTGAGGCATTCTGTCAAACAGTTCATGTGCCTTATCTACACTTTCACATTTTGCATATCCTAGAATCATGGCATTCCATGAGATGACATCTCTTTGAGGTATTATGTCAAACAGTTCATTTACCTTGTCTGTGTTTCCACATTTTGCATACATGTCTTCCAAGGCAGTTGCAACTTCAACATATGACAAAATTCCTCCATCCTTTATCCTTCGATGGATGTCCATACACTGTTCCAAAGCTCCCATTTTGGCACAGGCAGGGAGGATGTTGTCAAAGGTTGCGGAGTTTGGCTTTATAGCCGCCAATTACATTTACTTGAAAGTTTCTAAAGCCTTTTCAACAAATCCATTTTTTGCATATCCTGCGGTCATGGTATTTCATGAGACAACAATTCTTTGAGGCATTCAGTTAAACCCATTTTGGCATAGGCTGGTAGTACGCTGGCAAATGTTAACTGATGGAGATGGAGATCTGTTTGTTGTCTATGGTGAAACAGTGCCAGTGCAGAAAAAAGCACCCACATAACAGAGCCCCTAAGATTAGAATTAATTGAGTGGGAGGGAGAGATATTCAAATTAAACTCATCCCCAATTTAAAACTAACCGCGGGCGACAACACGTGTGGCCATCACGGTTTGTTGAAACTGGCTATTGATGTTTAACGGAATTTGTTTTGGATAGAAATAGAGTTGGAGAGGGCCCACCAGTGCACGTCTAAGTCAAATCTTAGAGTGTCTTGTTTAAGCCCAACCATCTGAGATGGGTTTTTCAGAACAAAGTGCTTGCTCAGATGAATGAGATCCGCCAAACTTTGCTCGTTTGCCTGCTTATTTTGAAAAGGCTGGCCCTCGTGATCTTCAACTTATGCGACTAGATTTGGAGAATAAAATTAGTGCTGATCTTAAACTCACATTGTTTACCTTGCAACATAAAGATAAACATGTTGCATGGTGCACCTGCGTACTTGGAAGCGAGGACCTGTAAATTCTTCTTTGTTGTAGTTTATGATGGAGTTTTGGGGAGTCGATGTGAAGTCTGGAGAAAATTTGGGGTGCAGTCCCAGAGAAGATAAATGTATTCATTTATCTTAGGTAGCAATTATGGAAGGGTGAAAATAGGATGAAATACTTCTTGTTTATATCCATGTTGATGGGAAGTAAATCATGATTGAAAGTTGTCTGCGACCAGTCTGGGTTGGATTTGGTATTTGAAATAGATTTCAAGATATCTCATATTTCAAAATCTGCTAGTGTTTTCTATTATGGATACACCACATTTATTCAGAAGGAAAATGAATTTGGGAGCCAAAATGAAGAAGATGAAGATGATGATGAATTAGATAATGAAGGATAATGAAGCAGTGCTCTTGCGAAGGAGTTGCAAAAATATATTTGGTATAATTGCAATAAAAAAGAGTGATGGGAGCGGTCATCCCTCTAACCATTCCACGTGGCAATAACGTGCAAGTGTGTAGAAGCAAAAGAATACTATTTTCAAAGGACCACAAGTTCGCGGGATTAACCCACGTGGAGTGATCTCGCTTACTCAAAGGACCATCTCACTTAAAGGCGCGATAATACACAGATGCAAAGTTTTTAAGGGAATAAACTGTTATATTTGTGAGCCATCTCATAGGAGGAGGCAATTGGGTGTGAAGATTGGTCAAAGAGGTTCGCCATGTTGCTTCCAAGTGTGATATTATTGACAAGGAAGAGGAGCATGTATTGCCTAGTGGCTTTCAAACCATAAATAAAAGAATTAATGTGGGCACTATAAATAGAAGACTTGCACACCGTCACATAGCGTTGGAGAAATGGATATAGTTAAATAATAATAGAAGACTTGCACACCGTCACATAGCGTTGGAAAAATGGATATAGTTAAATAATAAGTTGGGAAGCTTTACAACTCCAATTTAGACTCCCGAGGGCAAGATCCAACTAATCAGTTGAACAAAATTCTATGATTTTCAAGGGCAATATTAGTCTAAAATCATTTTTGATGACCCAAATTTATTTGAGAAAAGGTGTTACAGATGGATCTAATCAACTGAAGGAGATGAGTTCCCATGTCACGGATCCTAAATCAAAAGTCAAAAATGTAATTAAAGATTGTAACCTGAAATCTTGGCTGACATAATTTGTTTCTTTTTATTAGGGAACTCGTATCATTGTGATAGGGGATTTTTTTCTGAGCTTTGGATACAAGTTATCCACATGTTTGGGAAATAGATTTCTGTAGAAGGTTGTGGACCCTGAATTTTAGAGGAGAATGCTCCTGTAGGTGAATAATTTTCTGTATGACAGTTTTCTACTCAGATTGCAATATATGAAAAACATTTTTGTGTGTGTTATCTGTGACTGTCTCCTTGAGTATGAATTCTTTTTATTTTAAGTAAAGTTGCTAAAGGTTTTTGAGCTTGTCTGCATACATTTGCTATGTTGTATATTTGATTTGTTGCATCTGTTCAAGGAATGGATTAAAACTGCTTTAAAATCAAACATAGGGGAAAGTATATTGTATTGAAGGATAATTGAAGAAGAGTCACAGGTGATACTCTTTCTTGGGCCATTACTATAAGGCAGTATTGATGATTCCAACCCTTTGAATATGGAGTTTCAGATGTCAGATAGAAAGCATTTGCATGGTAACATTTGACTCTGTTGTCTTGATAAAGCATCGGTCTAGGGTTTATTTGCCCAAAGGTCCAAAAGAAAATAGAACTTAATGATAAATCATTCAAATCAATTTATGTTTTGTTTTGTTTTAGTTTAGGTCTTGCATGTTCTCTGATTTCAACTGTGAAGATAAATCAGGAGTATTGCCAGTTTGATTTTAATCATACACATCTTGATTTGCATACATGAGAACATTCTGCTTGGTATGGAAAAGCTATATTTATTGATTGTGAATAAGGGAACACCCCCCTAGGTACGACAAAACCTGAAGTGCAGGGGAGATAGGAGATAGCTCCAAATTCTATGATATAGCTCTAGAGAATGCACTTCAAGGTCTAAAGTTGAGGAACTTAGGTTAATTCAAACTTGCAAGGTGAAACTCATGATCAAACTACAAGCAACTATAGGCCAATTGAAAAGAGTGAGAAACTATTCTACACTTCTAGTTCTACTAGACCGAGGAGAGTATTCCTAGAGACCTTTACATGACAATTGAAGATAAATGAAAAATAATTGGTCACAAAGCTTAGCCACACCCTTTGGAAAAAGATATCTCAAATAATTATCACTAAGCACCCCTCACACTAACTCACTGGTCTTGGAAAACAAATATATTTGAACAAAGTAGATTACTACTAGGTTGCACATGTAACTAAAGATACAAAACCAAATTTTATTCCTAGATGTAAATCATGTACAATATCTTACTTTGTATGTAACCGTTAGGAACTAAGAAATTCATAATGGCAAACAAATGAAGGCGCTCACAAGATATGGCAAAGGTAAATATTAGTGAGTCTATGCAAATTGGTAGGACACTAACTACATTAACCTAATCTATAAAGAACAAAGGGTGCAATCAATGTAGATCATGATCAATTACCAAAGAGGACCAGTGCCTTAATCTATTTGTGACAAAGTCAAGACATGAAGAAACGAGTAAACATTCTTGTAAATATAATCCTAAGAGATAGATATGAATCAACATAATATAAAGAAAGGAGTATTGCATTCAAGATCCCATTAGTCTAGCTATAATTGAACACTTAAATGCAATTCAAAGACTCAAGAAATTTTACACAAATAGAAATTATTTAAGCATCCACAGCTAATCAAAGAAATCCCACATACGATATTTTTAAAAGGATTTTTTAAAGACTTTAAAAATATTTTATAATTCCTGTGACAATTAACTAATCAAATTAACAATAAGCTAGAAAATGTAGCCTCGAAGATGTATTTCTTATCCCCTAAATTCTCAACTAGTTATGTAGACATCTAGATCATAGAGAAGATTTTTACTTGACAACACCTTCTCTAGGTTTTACGAAAATGATGAATAACACAAGACTTCAAACTTGAACTACAAAATTTGACACGAGATTGAATTTGGCCTAAGGCCCAAATGCTATAAACAAACCAAAATTTGGCAAAAGATCAACCCTCAAAGAGAGAACTTGCATTTATAACCAATAACCCTCAAGATCAATGTGATTATCTAATTAGATCTTCTACATAGCTTACACTTGTTTTGATCTAGTATAGTTAGGCCTCACAAAGGTAGGGAATTGGGACATGGTCATTTCGTAAGAAGAGTTTACATACAATAATTTGGTAAATAAAAGTACCAAAAAAACACCATTTTCGAGTGTCCATGGTAGCATCCCAAGGAATGTATTAGAATTGAGAGACATTAGTAAGGAAGACAAGAGGAGTGTGGAGGTAGAGGATTTTGTAGAACACATAAAGGAGATGTATGCAGTGGTAAGGAGCCACTTGGAGGATATGAATGATAAGTATAAGCAAGCAACTAACAAAACAAGAAGACACAAAGATTTTGCAGTGGGAAATGAAGTAATGGTGTACCTCAAGAAGGAAAGATTTCCACTCAAAACATATAATAAGATGAAGATGTAGAAGTTTGGTCCCTATAGAATTAAAAGGAGATTTGATTTAGGAAATGCATGTGAGGTAGAGTTACTAGAGGGATTAGGTATATCACTAGTGTTCAATATTGTAGACTTGTATGAGTATCAAGAGGGGGACTCAAAAGGAAGTAGCACAAAGGAATAAGGAAAAAACCCATGCATCCACAACCAAAAGAAGAGATTGAGGAGAAATTGGATAATGGAATTTGAAAGAATGTGAGGAATAGACAGCATGAGGAATACTTGGTGAAGTGGAGAGGAAGTTTAGAAGAAGATTCAAGTTGGATTTCCAGGGTTGAGGTTGACCATCTAGATTTCCCTCTAGTCACTAGAAAGTGAGGGGCTCACTTTTCAAATAAGATTGGGTGTCTAATGAAGGACCATCTCTTTGGGGAACAAAATAATCTTGCATCACCAAAAATGTTTTCTTTCAAGTTTTATTTATTTGTTTGTAGGTTTTCATTCACCAGTCAGTTGTAGAAGAAGTCATTGCACTTTGTTGTAGTTTACATTTTAGTCTTGTAGTTTTGAGATAATGTTTTATAGAGTTATTGAGATGTAATATCCATGTTTTAGGACAATTAGATGCATATAGCGACATAAATTAGTTTGGAGACTTACACCAAATTGGAAAACTATCAAAGTTACAAATTTACAATTGGTGCCAGAGTATTTGAGGTTTGTGGTAATCAGGGAACACATGTGAAGATTTATTGGGACCAGGGGAGCAACCAATGAGCACCACATAGATTTATTTTTCCATTACTATTGTTTTGTTTGAGGAATTAGTTTTCCCAACCGACCAAACATTTCATGGAGTTTACAAAAAATATATGTATAATTGCAATAAAAAAGAGTGATGGGAGCGGTCGTCCTATTGTGAGGTTTCACAACATGCCCCATTTTGCCTTAGCAAAATAGGGACCCAACTTTTTGCTTGGCTGGTGTGTTTTCTCACTTTGGGCGGTAATGGTAAAAGTCATGTCACCTCAAAATCCAAGTCAAATTTAAAGTCAGCATATCTCCCTACAAAGGTCATCAATGGATACAAAATCAAATTCTAAGTAACTTTTCCTTTTACATCATGTCAAAATTCTGTAAAATAGGCAAGTTATGCCTAGTCAAAGTTTTGGTCAACTGGATATCCATGTCTAGATCCACATCTTGATCCAAGTCAAATTTAAAGTCAACATATCTCCCTGCAAAGGTCATCATTGGATAGAGGATTAATTTTTAAACAACTTTGCCTTTTACATCATATCAAAATTCCTTAAAATGAAAAAGATATTGATAGTCAAAGTTTGGTCAAAGGTCATCAAGATAACCAGATGCACATGATCCAGATCCTGATGAAATTTTGTATTATTAACCTATCTCATCTAAGACCATGGATGGATAGAGAAACAAATTCTAAGCAACTTCACCTTTTGGATCACCCCAAAATTCATTAAAACAAAGAAGTTGTGCATGGTCAAAGTTTGGTCAAACCGCACATTTCTAAAGATCAGGGATATTTCCTAACATCCATGATATCCATGTGGACATTCACTAAAATTGTGATATCTCCCTCGTTTCTTAACAAAATTCAAAATTTCAAAATGATTTGGAAAGCTTGAGACATGGGGAACAAATCCCATAAACCATTTTATGAAATTTGAAATTTTGGTCATCATCAGGATATTTCGCCCATCAGGATATCAGGGATATTAACTTAAATATTAGGGATATTTCCTAATATCCATATCCATATGGATATTTCACCAAAATTGTGATATCTCTCTCATTTCTTAACGAAATCCAAAAATTCAAAATGATCCAAAAACCTTGCATCGAGGGGAAAAAAACGCAGAATCTTTTGCCAAAATTTAAAATTCGAATTTTTAGTCATTCAGATATTTCGCCGCTCTTGATGTCCGTACATTCCCAAAGATCAAGGATGTTCACATTTTCCAAATGTCTGCATATTTCTAAATATCGGGATATTTTGCCCAACTTAATATCCTGACATTCTCAAAGGTCTGGATATCTTGATATTCCCAACCAGACATTTGGTCAACTGGATATTTTGACCAACCGGGTATCCTGATATCCCCTATCCAACTGTATATTCACTAAAACAGCGATAACTCCCTTATTTCTAAATGAAATTTAAACATTCAAAATGATCTGGAAAGATTTCGATGAGAGGAACAAAACCCAGAAATCGTTTTTTGAAATTCACAAAAATCAAGGCATTGTTCAAAACATTAAAAATGTGAATGCACATTAATTTTGCAAAGGTATTGATATCTGACGAATTTAATTGTTTTTCTGTGGTAGGGAATTGAAGGTGCAACCAATTTCAATTTGATCTTTCTAGAAGAGGGAATATGCTAAGGATCTTCTAAAGGCCAACTGTTAGGATGCTGATGTCACCCATGTGTTGCTCTCAAATGGCCACTATTGATTGTTTTGGTTGGATCTTCATCATTGGATTGTTATAACTAAATCCTATCCTTGTTCTATAAAAGAAGATGGATTGTCATTTGTAAAGTATGGGAGACTTAATTGAGATAGGATTGTTGAATGTCATGATACTTTCTCAAGACAGATTGTAAATATGCATGCTTTTGAATATTAATGAAATAGAGATCAGATTACAACTACATCGTAAATTCTGAGTAATCTTTTTGAATGTCATCTGGATATTTCACTGTGGTGTGCTACGTCCCTTGGAGTGCATATCAACTGGTGGATATTGTTGTCATTCTTTACCTTAGAAGATTAGCATCAGTTGTGTGAAGTTGTGGAATGACCTGGCAACACATGGTTTGATTTTTTTCTCTGTTTCATGAAATGTTAAATGGTGCATATGGATCAACTGTCAAAGACTCATTTAATTTCATTAGATTTAGAATGTTTTAGTTCATTTTCTTAAATTTCATTGAATCACCATCATCAGAGCTGCAAATAATGATAAATAACAAGCAAATATAGATAGAATATGATGAATTAACAGAGATAATTGAATATCCTTAGCATATTTGAGCAAATAGCATCTCATATTGAAAATATCAAGCAAATATTGAGAAATAATGATGAATCATAAGAAAATATAGTAAATAAAAGCATATACAGTGACAAATTCAAAGCATATACAGTGAACTAGAGAAAATACTGATGCATTTCATGCAAAATTATCATAAGTATCAGTAAAATACCTGTTGCAAAGTACATTATTTGGGCAAATTTGAAGTGCACTAGCAAATATTAGTTCAGATAGAGATAATAATAGAAGAACTAATTAAATTTGGTAATATCTCTACAATCAATCTAAATCAGAGATGGATTCAAGTGAATTACATCAAAGTTAGGATAAATTCACATTAATTTGTGTAAATCTTAGCTAAATGTTGTAGGATTTGACAGAATTGTTGGAGATTTCTGCAGAGCAGGCATAAAGGACAAGATATTTCAAGGAATATTGAAGAACTTTACAAAAACTACTGAAGTACGTAAGGCCTCAAACTTATTAACAACACACATCAACCTCTGAGTAATGTCAGATCATTATGAACTAATGCATGGAAACTTGGGATCATGAATTCTTTAGATTCATCGTATCTTTCAAGATAAATAAAGGTTGTTGTGTAACTTTTATTTCATGTTGTTTTGACTAACAATCATCATCAACACGTCCCTCTAACCATTCCACGTGGTGCAATGACACGCAAGTGTGCAGAAGCAAAAGCATACTATTTTCAAAGGACCACAAGTTTGCGGGATTAACCCACGTGGAGTGATCTCGATTACTTAAAGGACCATCTCACCTGAAGGCACGATAATGCGCAGATGCAAAGTTTTTAACGAAATAAACCATTATATTTGTGAGGCATCTCATAGGAGGCAGCAATCGGGTGTGAAGATTGGTCAGATAGATTTGTCATGTTGCTTCCAAGTGTGATATTATTGACAAGGAAGAGGAGAACGTATTGCCTAGTGGCTTTCAAACCAGAAATAAAAGAATTAATGTGGGCACTATAAATAGAAGAATTGCACACCATCACATAGCATTGGAAAAATGAAATAGTTAAATAATAAGTTGGGAAGCTTTACAAATCCAATTTAGACTCCCGAGGCCAAGATCCAACTAATCAGTTGAACAAAATTCTATGATTTTCAAGGGCAATATTAGTCTCAAATCATTTTTGATGACCCAAATTTATTTGACAAAAGGTGTTACAGATGGATCTAATCAACTGAAGGATAAGAGGTCCCATGTCACAGATCCTAAATCAAAAGTCAAAAATGTAATTAAAGTTTGTAGCCTGAAATCTTGGCCGACATAATTTGTTTCTTTTTATTAGGGAACTGGTATCATTTTGATAGGGGATTTTTTCTAGGCTTTTGATACAAGTTATCCACATGTTTGGGAAATAGATTTCTTTAGAAGGCTGTGGAATCTAGATTTCAGCGGAGAATGCTCCTATAGGTGAATAATTCTCTGTATGGCAGTTTTCTACTCAGATTGTAATACATAAAAAAACACTTTTGTGTGTGTTATCTGTGACTGTCTCCTTAAGTATGAATGCTTTTTCTTTTAAGTAAAGTTGCCAAGGGTTCTTGAGCTTGTCTACATACATTTGCTATGTTGTATATTTGATTTGTTGCATCTGTTCAAGGAATGGATTAAAACTGCTTTAAAATCAAATATAGAGGAAAGTATATTGTATTGAAGGATAATTGAAGAAGAGTCACATGTGATACTCTTTCTTGGGCCATTACCGTAAGGCAGTATTGATGATTCCAGCCCTCTGAATATGGAGTTTCAGATGCCAGATATAAAGTATTTGCATGTTAACATATCACTCTGTTTCCCTGATAAAGCACCAGTCTAGGGTTTATTTGCCCAAAGGTCCAAAAGAAAACATAACTTAATGATAAATTATTCAAATCAATTCATGTTTTGTTTTGTTTTAGTTTAGGTCTTGCATGTTCTCCAATTTCAACTGTGAAGATAAATCAGGAGTATTGCCAGTCAGATTTTAATCCTACACATCTTGATTTGCATACATGAGAACATTCTGCTTGGTATGGAAAAGCTATATTTATTGATTATGAATAAGAGAACACCCCCTAGATTCAGTAGAACCTGAAGTACAGGGGAGATAGGAGATAGCTCCAAATTAAATGATATAGCTCTAGAGAATGCACTTCAAGGTCTAAAGTTGAGGAACTTAGGTTAATTCAAACTTGCAAGGTGAAACTCATGATCAAATTACAAGCAACTATAGGCCAATTGAAAAGAGTGAGAAACTATTCTACACTTCTAGTTCTACTAGACCGAGGAGAGTATTCCTAGAGACCTTTACATAACAATTGAAGATAAATGAAAAATAATTGATCACAAAGCTGAGACACACCCTTTGCAAAAAGATAGCTCAAATAATTATCACTAAGCACCCCTCACACTAACTTACTAGTCTTGGAAACTAAATATATTTGAACAAAGTAGATTACTACTAGGTTGCACATGCAACTAAAGATACAAAACCAAATTTTATTGCCAGATGTAAATCATGTACAATATCTTACTTTGTATGTAACCATTAGGAACTAAGAAATTCATAATGACAAACAAATGAAGGCTCTCACAAGATATGGCAAAGGTAAATATTAGTGAGTCTATGCAAATTGGTAGGACACTAACTACATTAACCTAATCTATAAAGAACAAAGGGTGCATTCGATGTAGATCATGATCAATTACCAAAGAGGACCAGTGCCTTAATCTATTCGTAACAGAGTCAAGATATGAAGAAACGAGTAAACATTCTTGTAAGTATAATCCAAAGAGATAGATATGAATCAACATAAAATAAAGAAATAGTATTGCATTCAAGACCCATTAGTCTATCTATAATTGAACACTTAAATGTAATTCAAAGACTCAAGAAATTTTACACAAATAGAAATTATTTAAGCATCCATAGATAATCAAAGAAATCCCACATACGATATTTTTAAAAGGATTTTTTAAAGACTTTCAAAATATTTTATAATTCTTGTGACAATTAACTAATCAAATTAACAACAAGCTAGCAAATGTAGCCTCGAAGATGTATTTCTTATCCCCTAAATTCTCAACTAGTTATGTAGACATCTAGATCATAGAGAAGATTTTTACTTGACAACACCTTCTCTAGGTTTTACAAAAATGATGAGTAACACAAGACTTCAAACTTGAACTACAACATTTGACATGAGATTGAATTTGGCCTAAGGCCCAAATGCTATAAACAAACCAAAATTTGGCAAAAGATCAACCCTCAAAGAGAGAACTTGCATTTATAACCAATAACCCTCAAGATCAACGTGATTATCTAATTAGATCTTCTACATAGCTCGTACTTGTTCTGATCTAGTATAGTTAGGCCTCACAAAGGTAGGGAATTGGGACATGGTCATATCACAATAAGAGTTTGCATACAATAATTTGGTAAATAAAAGTACCAAAAAGACACCATTTTAGAGTGTGCATGGTAGCATCCCAAGGAATGTATTAGAATTGAGAGACATTAGTAAGGAAGACAAGAGGAGTGTGGAGGTAGAGGATTTTGAAGAACACATGAAGAAGGTGCATGTAGAGGTAAGGAGCCACTTGGAGGATATGAATGATAAGTATAAGCAAGCAACTAACAAATCAAGAAGACACAAAGATTTTACAAGGGAGATGAAGTAATGGTGTCCTCAAGAAGGTAAGATTTCCACTCGAAACATATTATAATATGAAGATGTAGAAGTTTGGTCCCTATAGAATTAAAAGGAGATTTGATTTAGGAAATGCATGTGAGGTAGAGTTACTAGAGGGATTAGGTATATCACTAGTGTTCAATATTGTAGACTTGTATGAGTATCACTAGGGGGACTCAAAAGGAAGTAGCACAAAGGAGTAAGGAAAAAAAACCAATACTTCCACAACCAAAAGAAGAGATTGAGGAGATATTGGATAGTAGAATTCGAAAGAATGTCAGGAATATACAACATGAGGAATACTTGGTGAAGTGGAGAGGAAGGTCACAAGAAGATTCAAGTTGGATTTCCAGGGTTGAGGTTGACCATCTATATTTCCCTCTAGTCACTAGAAAGTGAGTGGCTTACTTTTCAAATAAGATTAGGTGTCTAATGAAGGACCATCTCTTTGGGGAACAAATTAATCTTGCATCACCAAAAATATTTTCTTTCAAGTTTTATTTATTTGTTTGTAGGTTTTCATTCACCGGTCAGTTGTAGAAGAAGTCATTGCACTTTGTTGTAGTTTACATTTTAGTCTTGTAGTTTTGAGATAACATTTTATATAGTTATTAAGATGTAATATCCATGTTTTAGGACAATTGGATGCATATAGCGACATAAATTAGTTTGAAGAATTCCACTAAAATGGAAAACTATCAAAGTTACAAATTTACCATTGGTGCCAGAGTATTTGAGGTTTGTGGCATTCAAGGAACACATGTGAAGATTTATTAGGACCAAGGGAACAACCGATGAGCACTACATAGATTTATTTTTCCATTACTATTGTTTTGTTTGAGGAATTAGTTTTCCCAACCGACCAAACATTTCATGGAGTTTGCAAAAAATATATCTGGTCTAATTGCAATGAAAAAGAGTGATGGGAGCGGTTATCCTGTTGTGAGGTTTCACAACACGCCCCATTTTTCCTTAGCAATATAGGGACCCAACTTTTTGCTTGGCTGGTGTGTTTTCTTGCTTTGGGCGGTAATGGTAAAAGTCATGTCAACTCAAAATCCAAGTCAAATTTAAAGTCAACATATCTCCTTGCAAAGGTCATCAATGGATAGATAATCAAATTCTAAGTAACTTTTCCTTTTACATCATGTCGAAATTCCTTAAAATAGGCAAGTTATGCCTAGTCAAAGTTCTAGTCAACTGGATATCCATGTCCAGATCCACATCCTGATCCAAGCCAAATTTAAAGTTAGCATATCTCCTTGCAAAGGTCATTGTTGGATAGAGGATCAATTTTTAAACAACTTTGCCTTTTACATCATATCAAAATTCCTTAAAATGAAAAATTTATTCATGGTCAAAGTTTGGTCAAGGTCATCAGGATATTCGGATGCACATGATCCAGATCCTGATGAAATTTTGTATTATGTACCTATCTCATCTAAGACCATGGATGGATAGAGAATCAAATTCTAAGCAACTTTGCCTTTTGGATCACCCCAAAATTCATCAAAACAAAGAAGTTATGCATGGTCAAAGTTTGTTCAAACCGCACATTTCTAAAGATCAGGGATATTTCCTAACATCCATGATATCCATGTGGACATTCACTAAAATTGTGATATCTCCCTCATTTCTTAACGAAATTCAAAATGATCCAAAAAGCTTGGGACGTGGGAAACAAAACCCAGAAACCATTTTTTGAAATTTGAAATTTGAAATTTTGGTCATCATCAGGATATTTCGCCCATCAAGATATCAGGGATATTAACTTAAATATCAGGGATATTTCCTAATATCCATATCCATATGGATATTTCACTAAAATCACGATATCTCTCTCATTTCTTAATGAAATCCAAAAATTCAAAATGATCCAGAAACCTTGCATTGAGGGGAACAAAACATAGAAATCTTTTGTCAAAATTTAAAATTCAAATTTTTGGTCATCTAGATATTTCGCCCCTCTTAATGTCCGCACATTCCTAAAGATTAGGGATGTTCACATTTTCCAAATATACGCATATTTATAAATATCAGATATTTTGCCCAACTTAATATCCTGACATTCTCAAAGGTCTAGATATCCTGATATTCCCAACGAGACATTTGGTGAACCAGATATTTTGACCAACCAGATATCCTGATATCCCCTGTCCAACTACATATTCACTAAAACAGCGATATCTCCCTCATTTCTAAATAAAATTTAAACATTCAAAATGATCTGGAAATATTTCGACGAGAGGAACAAAACCCGGAATTAATTTTGAAATTCACAAAAAATCAAGGCACTGTTCAAAAACATTAAAAACATGAATGCAGATTAATTTTGCAAAGGTATTGATATTTGACGAATTTAATTATTTTTCTGTGGCAGGAAATTGAAAGTGCGACCAATTTAAATTTGATCTTTCTAGAAGAGGGAATATGCTAAGGATCTTCTAAAGGCCAGCTGTTAGGATGCTGATGTCACCCATGTGCTGCTCTTAAATGGCCACAGTTGATTGTTTTGGCTGGATCTTCACCATTGGATTGTTATAACTAAATCATATCATTGTTCTATAAAAGGAGATGGATTGTCATTTGTAAAGTATGGGAGACTTAATTGAGATAGGATTGTTGAATGTCATGATACTTTCTCAAGACAAATTGTAAATATGCATGCTTTGGAATATTAATGAAATAGAGATTAGATTACAACTATATCCTAAATTCTGAGTAATTTTTGTGAATGTCATCTGGATATTTCACTGTTGTGTGTTGCATCCCTTGGAGTGCATACCAACTGGTGGATATTGTTATCATTCTTTACCTTAGAAGATTAGCATCAGCTATGTGAAGTTGTGGAATGACCTGGCAACACATGGTTTGATATTTTTATATTTGTTTCATGAAATGTTAAATGGTGCATATGGATCAATTGTCAAAGACTCATTTAATTTCATTAGATTTAGAATATTTTAGTTCATTTTCTTAAATTTCATTGAATCACCATCATCAGAGCTGCAAATAATGATAAATAACAAGCAGATATAGATAGAATATGCTGAATTAATAGTGATAATTGAATATCCTTAGCATATTTGAGCAAATAGCACGTCATATTGAAAATATCATGCAAATATTGAGAAATAATGATGAATCATAAGCAAATATAATAAATATATGCTAAATAGTGACAAATTCGAAGCATACAGAGTGAACTAGAGAAAATACTGATGCATTTCATGCAAATTATCATAAATATCATTAAAATACCTATTGCAAAATACACTATTTGGGCAAACTTGAAGTGCAGCAACAAATATTAGTTCAGATAGAGATAATATTAGAATAACTAATTAAATTTGGTAATATCTCTATAATCAATCTAAATCAGAGACGGATTCAAGTGAATTACATCAAAGTTAGGATAAATTCACATTAATTTGTGTAAATCTTAGCTAAATGTTGTAGGATTTGATAGAATTGTTGGAGATATGTGCAGAGAAGGCATAAAGGATAGGATATTTGAAAGAATATTGAAGAACTTTGCAGAAACTACTGAAGTATGTAAGGCCCCACACTGATTAACAACAACACACATCAACCTATGAGAAATGTCAGATCATTATGAACTAATGCACGGAGACTTGGGATCATGAATTCATTAGATTCATCGTATCTTTCAAGATAAATAAAGGTTGTTGTGTAACTTTTATTTCACGTTGTTTTGACTAAAAATCATCATCAACACATCCCTCTAACCATTCCACGTGGTGCAATGACGTGCAAGTGTGCAGAAGCAAAAGCATACTATTTTCAAAGGACCACAAGTTCGCAGGATTAACCCACATGGAGTGGTCTCGCTTACTCAAAGGACCATCTCACCTGAAGGCGCAATAATGCGCAGATGCAAAGTTTTTAAGGGAATAAACCATTATATTTATGCGCCATATCATAGGAGGGGGCAATTGCACATGAGATTGGTCAGACAGGTTTGCCATATTGCTTCCAAGTGTGATATTATTGACAAGAGGAGCATGTATTGCCTAGTGGCTTTCAAACCATAAATAAAAGAATTAATGTGGGAACTATAAATAAAAGAATTCCACACAGTCATATAGCATTGGAGAAATGGATATAGTTAAATAATAAGCTAGGAAGCTTTACAACTCTAATTTAGACTCCTGAGGGCAAGATCCAACTAATCAGTTGAACAAAATTCTATGATTTTCAAGGGCAATATAAGTCTCAAATCATTTTTGACGACCCAAATTTATTTGACAAAAAGTGTTACAAATGGATCTAATCAGCTGAAGGATACGAGTTCCCATGTCACAGATCCTAAATCAAAAGTCAAAAATGTAATTAAAGATTGTAACCTGAAATCTTGGCCGACATAATTTGTTTCTTTTTATTAGGGAACTGGTATCATTGTGATAGGGGAATTTTTCTGGGCTTTGGAAATAAGTTATCCACATGTTTGGGAAATAGATTTCTTTAGAAGGATGTGGAATCTAGATTTTAGAGGAGAATGCTCTTGTAGGTGAATAATTTTCTGTATGACAGTTTTCTACTTAGGTTGTAATATATAAAAAACACTTTTGTGTGTGTTATCTGTGACTATCTCCTTGAGTATGAATGCTTTTTCTTTAAGTAAAGTTGCAAAGGGTTTTTGAGCTTGTCTGCATACATTTGCTATGTTGTATATTTGATTTGTTGAATCTATTCAAGGTATGGATTAAAACTGCTTTAAAATCAAATATAGGGGAAAGTATATTGTATTGAAGGATAATTGAAGAAGAGTCACAGGTGATACTCTTTCTTGGACCATTATTGTAAGGCAGTATTGATGATTCTAACCCTCTAAATATGGAGTTTTAGATGTCAGATAGAAAGCATTTGCATGGTAACATTTGACTCTGTTGCCCTGATAAATCACCAATCTAGGGTTTATTTGCCCAAAGGTCCAAAAGAAAACATAACTTAATGATAAATCATTCAAATCAATTTATGTTTTGTTTTATTTTAGTTTAGGTCTTGCAAGTTCTCCAATTTCAACTGTGAAGATAAATCATGAGTATTGCAAGTTTGATTTTAATACTACACATCTTGATTTGAATACATGAGAACATTCTGCTTGGTACGGAAAAGCTATATTTATTGATTGTGAATAAGGGAACACCCCCTAGGTGTGGCAGAACCTGGAGTGCAGGGGAGATAGGAGATAGCTCAAAATTATATGATATAGCTCTAGAGAATGCACTTCAAGGTCTAAAGTTGAGGAACTTAGGTTAATTCAAACTTGCAAGGTGAAACTCATGATCAAACTACAACCAACTATAGGCCAATTGAAAAGAGTGAGAAACTATTCTACACTTCTAGTTCTACTAGACCGAGGAGAGTATTCCTAGAGACCTTTACATGACAATTGAAGATAAATAAAAAATAATTGGTCACTAATCTTAGCCACACCCTTTGCAAAATGATACCTCAAATAAATATCACTAAGCACCCCTCACACTAACTTACTGGTCTTGGAAACCAAATATATTTGAACAAAGTAGATTACTACTAGGTTGCACATGCAACTAAAAATACAAAACCAAAATTTTATTGCCAGATGTAAATCATGTACAATATCTTACTTTGTATGTAACCTTTAGGAACTAAGAAATTCATAATGGCAAACAAATGAAGGCTCTCACAAGATATGGCAAAGGTAAATATTAGTGAGTATGCAAATTGGTAGGACACTAACTACATTAACCTAATTTATAAAGAACAAAGGGTGCATTCAATGTAGATCATGACCAATTACCAAAGACAACCAGTGCCTTAATCTATTCGTGACAGAGTCAAGACATGAAGAAATGAGTAAACATTCTTGTAAATATAATCCTAAGAGATAGATATGAATCAACATAAAATAAAGAACTAGCATTGCATTCAAGATCCCATTAGTCTAGCTATAATTGAACACTTAAATGCAATTCAAAGACTCAAGAAATTTTACACAAATAGAAATTATTTAAGCATCAATAGCTAATCAAAGAAATCCCACATACAATATTTTTAAAAGGATTTTTTAAAGACTTTAAAACTATTTTATAATTCTTGTGACAATTAACTAATCAAATTAACAAGAAGCTAGCAAATGTACCCTCGAAGATGTATTTCTTATCCCCTAAATTCTCAACTAGTTATGTATACATCCAGATCATAGAGAAGATTTTTACTTGACAACACCTTCTCTAGGTTTTACAAAAATGATGAATAACACAAGACTTCAAACTTGAACTACAACATTTGACACGAGATTGAATTTGGCCTAAGGCCCAAATGCTATAAACAAACCAAAATTTGGCAAAAGATCAACCCTCAAAGAGAGAACTTGCATTTATAGCTGATAACTCTCAAGATCAATGTGATTATCTAATTAGATCTTCTACATAGCTTACACTTGTTCTGATCTAGTACACTTAGGCCTCACAAAGGTAGGGAATTGGGACATGGTCATTTTGCAAGAAGAGTTTACATACAATAATTTGGTAAATAAAAGTACCAAGAAGACACCATTTTAGAGTGTGCATGGTAGCATCCCAAGGAATGTATTAGAATTGAGAGACATTAGTAAGGAAGACAACAGGAGTGTGGGGGTAGAGGATTTTTTAGAACACATGAAAAAGGTGCATGCAGAGATAAAGAGCCACTTGGAGGATATGAATGATAATTATAAGGAAGCAACTAACAAAACAAGAAGACAAAGATTTTGCAGTGGGAGATGAAGTAATGGTGTACCTCAAGAAGGAAAGATTTCCACTAGAAACATATAATAAGATGAAGATTGAGAAGTTTGGTCCCTATAGAATTAAAAGGAGATTTGATTTAGGAAATGCATGTGAGGTAGTGTTACTAGAGGGATTAGGTATATCACTAGTGTTCAATATTGCGGACTTGTATGAGTATCATGAGGGGGACTCAAAAGGAAGTTGCACAAAGGAGTAAGGAAAAAAACACACACCTCCACAACCAAAAGAAGAGATTGAGGAGATATTGGATAGTAGAATTTGAAAGAATGCCAAGAACAGACAATATGAGGAATACTTGGTGAAGTGGAGAGGAAGGTCAGAAGAACATTCAAGTTGGATTTCCAGGGTTGAGGTTGACCATCTAGATTTACCTCTAGTCACTAGAAAGTGAGGGGCTCACTTTTCAAATAAGATTAGGTGTCTAATGAAGGACTATCTCTTTGGGGAACAAAATAATCTTGCATCACCAAAAATATTTTCTTTCAAGTTTTATTTATTTGTTTGTAGGTTTTCATTCACCGGTCAGTTGTATAAGTCATTGCACTTTGTTGTAGTTTACATTTTAGTCTTGTAGTTTTGAGATAATGTTTTATAGAGTTATTGAGATGTAATATCCATGTTTTAGGACAATTAGATGCATATAGAGACATAAATTAGTTTGAAGACTTACACCGAACTGGAAAACTATCAAAGTTACAAATTTACCATTGGTGCCAGAGTATTTGAGGTTTGTGGTAATAAGGGAACACATGTGAAGAGTTATTGGGACTAGGGGAGCAACCAATGAGCACCATAGAGATTTATTTTTCTATTACTATTGTTTTGTTTGAGCAATTAGTTTTCCCAACTGACCAAACATTTCATGGAGTTTGCAAAAAACATATCTGGTATAATTGCAATAAAAAAGAGTGATGGGAGCGGTCATCCTGTCGTGAGGTTTCACAATACCCCCCTTTTTGACTTAGCAAAATAGGGACCCAACTTTTTGCTTGGCTGGTGTGTTTTCTCGCTTTGGGCGGTATTGGTAAAAGTCATGTCACCTCAAAATCCAAGTCAAATTTAAAGTCAACATATCTCCCTGCAAAGGTCATCAATGGGTAGAGAATCAAATTCTTTGTAACTTTGCCTTTCACATCATGTCAAAATTCCTTAAAATAGGCCAGTTATGCCTAGTCAAAGTTCTAGTCAACTGGAATCCATGTCCAGATCCACATCCTGATCCAAATCAAATTTAAATTCAACATATCTCCCTGAAAAGGTCATCATTGGATATAGGATCAATTTTTAAACAACTTTGCCTTTTACATCATATCAAAATTCCTTAAAATGAAAAAGTTATTCATGGTCAAAGTTTGGTCAAAGGTCATTAGGATATCCAGATGCACATGATCCAGATCTTGATGAAATTTTGTATTATGCACCTATCTCATCTAAGACCATGGATGGATAGAGAATCAAATTCTAAGGAACTTTGCCTTTTGGATCACCCCAAAATTCATCAAAACAAAGAAGTTATGCATGGTCAAAATTTGGTCAAACCGCACATTTCTAAAGATCAGGGATATTTCTAAATATCAGCGATATTTCTAAATATCAGGGATATTTCTAAAGATCAGGGACATTTCTAAATATTAGGGATATTTCCTAACATCCATGATATCCATGTGGACATTCACTAAAATCGCGATGGCTCCCTCATTTCTTGACAAAATTTAAAATTTCAAAAATGATCTGGAAAGCTTGAGACATGGGGAACAAAACTCAGAAACAATTTTTTGAAATTTGAAATTTTTGTCATCATTAGAATATTTCGCCCATCAAGATATCAGGGATATTAACTTAAATATCAGGGATATTTCCTAATATCCATATCCATTTGGATATTTCAATAAAATCGCGATATTTCTCTCATTTCTTAACGAAATCCAAAAATTCAAAATGATCCAGAAACCCTGCATCGAGGGGAACAAACCCCAGAAATATTTTGTCAAAATTTAAAATTTAAATTTTTGGTCATCCAAATATTTTGCCCCTCTTAATGTCCGCACATTCCCAAAGATCAGGGATGTTCACATTTTCCAAATGTCTGCATATTTCTAAATATCGGGATATTTTGACCAACTTAATATCCTAACATTCTCAAAGGTCTGGATATCTTGATATTCCCAACCGGACATTTGGTCAACCAGATATCCTGATATCCCCTGTCCAACTGCATATTCACTAAAATAGCAATATCTCCCTCATTTCTTAATGAAATTTAAAAATTCAAAATGATCTGTAAATCTTTCGACGGGAGAAACAAAACCCAGAAATCATTTTTTGAAATTCACAAAAATCAAGGCACTGTTCAAAAACATTAAAGACATGAATGCACATTAATTTTGCAAAGGTATTGATATTTGATGAATTTAATTGTTTTTATGTGGCAGGAACTTGAAAGTGTGACCAATTTGAATTTGATCTTTCTAGAAGAGGGAATATGCTGAGGATCTTCTAAAGGCCAGCTGTTAGGATGCTGATGTCACCCATGTGCTGCTCTCAAATGGCCACCGTTGGTTGTTTTGGCTGGATCTTCACCATTGGATTGTTATAACTGAATCCTATCCTTGTTCTATAAAAGGAGATGGATTGTCATTTGTAAAGTATGGGAGACTTAATTGAGATAGGATTGTTGAATGTCATGATACTTTCTCAAGACATATTGTAAATATGCATGCTTTTGAATATTAATGAAATAGAGATCAGATTACAACTACATCGTAAATTCTGAGTAATCTTTGTGAATGTCATTTGGATATTTCACTGTGGTGTGCTGCATCCCTTGGAGTGCATATCAACTGGTGGATATTGTTGTCATTCTTTACCTTAGAAGATTAGTATCAGTTGTGTGATGTTGTGGAATGACCTGGCAACTTTGACATAGTTATTCTCAAAATCCATGGCACCTAGGAATTTGTTTTGTTTGAACCTACAAGTGGATGTCAAGTCCATTTACAAGAACCTATCTCAGTTTCCAACAAATCTAAACTATTTGAATATGCTGACAATGAATGTATTCTTGCAAAATGTTTGAATTACATTTAGTGTTAGGGTGCCAATAGTCATATTTTTTGCTCTGCACCTCATGGCATCTAACCAAGGTGCCAACATGTTGGGGTGGGTAGGTGAATGCTAGTGGAGGCCTCATTTTATTCCCCAGGTGTCCTGATCCTTCGGGATACATTAGACTGAGAAAGTCTCTTGAGAGCCCTAAGAGCAAAAAGGTGTCAAAATGTGACGTAGTAATTCTTGAAATTTGTGGCACCTAGTAATGTTCTATTTGCACCTAAAAGTGGAGGTTGAGTCCATGTACAATAATCTATCTCAATTGCAAATAAATCCAAACTGTTTGACTGTGCCGACAATATTGCATTCTTACAAAATGCTTGAATTACATTTAGTGTAAGGGTGCCATTAGTCATATTTTTCATTTTCTACGTTGTGGGACCAACTTTACGGTGCCAACATTTCACTCGATGTAAGGGTGAATGCTAGTGGAGGCCTCATTTCATTCTCCAAGTGTCCCAATCCTTCCGAGCTACATTAGATTGAGAAAGTCTCTTAAGAAGGTGTCAACATTGATGCAACAATTCTCATAATCTATGGCACCTAGGAGTGTTCTATTTACACCTACAGGTGGATGTTAGGTCTATCTACAATAACCTATCTCAAGTTCCAACAACTCCAAACCATTTGACCATGTTGACAATAAATGCATTCTTGCAAAATGCTTGAATTATATTTAGTGCAAGGGTGCCAATAGTCATATTTTCTGTTGCGCACCTTGTGTGACCAAATATGGTTCCAACATGTTGGTGATAGTGGAATTATTGAAGTGTTATCCTAAGGATACCTTGTTAATCTCCTAACTTTATGGAAGTCTTGATAATCATCTTACTTGTTTTGTGGGCCATACATGTGCATGTTTTGGCCTCCAACAATACTTTTTAAAAAAGATCACTTTTTTACATCCCATACAAAACCAACTTTTATCATCTAGGTGTTAAAATAAATTACATATTTGCAAACTAGAAATAAAATCATGCATGTCATATTTTTAGACCATGTTAATAGTCTATGTATAAGTGCTTCAATTTTTTACCCCAACTATGACAAACTTTAATTTTCAAGAAAAAAGTTGCCACTTTTTGGCGAAAAAGTGGGCCCATTATCTTGTATTGACCCATTGATCATAGTATTAAAATGGTGTGTACTAAGATTTAGATCCTTAAATTCAGAAGTTAGTGTTAACAACTCCTCAAATCCCTCTACTATTTTGAATTTTAGATAAAACAAGTTAGAATCATCTTTCACAACTAGTCCTTGAGTCAATAATCTAACCTCTAGTTGTTCCTCCCTACTCCTAAGTTCTCTCTCCACCACCACTATAGTGCCTCTCCTCCATGACTCCAAATCATCCATACTTACTAATGCCTCTTTTAACTATTCCATCATTCTTTTTATACTTTTATTGTCGATTCTCATGAGGGTAATTCACCTTTCAGGTTCATTTAGATTTGTAAGTGGTGTGTCATTTGATAATCTAACTAACTCAAAAACTCTTAGAGATTTTACTACAACCTCTAGTATGCTCCTTAGATGCCTCATGCACCTTTTCAGCTCTTTTCTAGTACCTTTCCTCTTGTTCTTATCTTTGTTTCAATTTCCTTCCTTCTTCATTTTCCTTCTCAATCAAATCCATTATCTTTCTCTCTTCAACCCCCATCTCATTCTTAGCAATGATCTCTCTTAGGTTGTTGTTATCTCCTTTGGCCTATACTAATTTATCCTTTCTTAATTCCTTTTATATATTCCCAATAGTTAGACATGTTTTGACATAGTAGTCACAACTTTTCAAGTTCACCTCCCATTCCATAACCCTCTTATAGGTGTGAAACCCCCCTCCAAGGGCTAGAATTTAATGTGCATTACTACACATCTTCAACATGGCTATATTCTCTCTATATAAATAAATTTCTCAAATGTCCTTATCTTTGTCTATGTTATCATAAACTATTTCCTTAAATTTATTCTTCCTGCCTTTACACCAACAATTGAAACCTATGGATTAGATTTGTATTATGTTGTGTTGTACTTTAGTCTGATACAATTTGGAAGAAGAACATGCATATGTGGTAAGATATGGACCAAATCCAAGAAGTAATAGACACATATAGGGTATGTGCAGGATCATGATGGACCAAACTATACCTCTAAGTGGCAATGAAAATACTAAAAATCAGACTTAATCAAGTTCATGTGAAAATTTGAATGGTTTATCTACATAATTTGGCAAAGATGTAAGAACAAAATTTGTAGAGAATTGAATCTAGTCTATGAGCTACTATTTTTTTGTTAAATTCAATTTTCTTAGTGAAAAATGAATATGTCAATGAACAACTATTAAATTTTTTAGAAAAAAATAAAAAGTGGGTGTCATTCCAGCCAACCTAACTATGAGAAAAAATATATATTTTTTTTGAATCTTTCAAAATAAGTAGAGGACTCATGCCCAAATGTGACGCATATTTTTTTGAAATTTTTTTCCAATAAAATAATTAGTTATGATTTTTTTACTGTGACTTTTTTTAAAAGCTAAAAGTAATTTTCCAGCCAACCTAACTCGATAAAAAAAATTGGAATTCATTTTTTTAAACCTATAGCCACACAAGCATAGAGTGTGATGCAACTTTCGTATCTCAAAAAGGTGAAACAATTTGGAAGTTATGGATGTTTTTCAATCAGTGTGTCCATCAAGATTTCAGACACACACTATATAGAAAATTATTAATAGTTATTTAATAAAATGATAACCAAACAAATCTTATATTTTTAGAAAGCTGACAATTTCTTTAATAAACCCTTTTCGTTTTATTAATTTTGCATTAAAAAAAGGCGTCAGCACGAAAGGTGAAGTTCAAAGAAGAAAGTGAAAGATGAAAAAACGTTAGAATTTCGGAAAAGTCAACAACAAAAATGGATATCCCTTTTGCTTCGGTAAATGGCAAACGAATATTCATTTTGCTTCGGTAAATTATTGTTAGAAGCCTTTTCAATGCACTCAATTCTATTGGAAAGACTATTAAGGAGAAAGATAAAAGAGTTGTTCATAGAGCAATAACAACCTCAATAGTAAGTAAACAATTAAGAAAGGCTCAATTAATGAGGAAAACTTGTGTTGACTTAAGATTGAATCATAAAACATTGTCAAAAGCACTGGCATTAAGATCAAGACTAGATAGCCCTCTCGGAAATGATACTTGGGCTTTCAGTGGTAGGCTTCTACGAGTTGACAAGAAGCTAATCAATACCACAAAGGAAGAAATTGAACAATTTTGGCACACTAACTCTAGGGTATCACCGAATGCAAAAGATGTTTTAAAGTTAAGAATTGGTGATAAAGACCACACACCACATTCTAAACATTACTTGGAATGTAGCCAAACAACATTGTACAAACAATATTGTGAAACACACCCAGGTATCACAATCTCACAAAGAGCATTTGAATCTCTTAAGCCATTTTATTGTGTTCCTCTTAAAGTTTGTAATACATGTTGCATATACCATTTAGAGTTTTCTATGTGCCATGAATTATTATGCAATATCCGTTCTACTTTGCACACTAACGAAATGTTATAGGAGTGTGGTGCAATTCAACTACCAAAGTCATCTAGGGACTTATTGCATTTATTTCTATGTATTAGATATGATGATTGCATTTTCTACAAGAATGATTGTTTAAATGAAAAGGGTTTACAATGTGGTGGGTTATCAAAGTTTGTATCATGTTTTCATGAGGACAGCTAGCATGATTTTGGAAAGAGAATGGTTGAGAAAAAGAGATATGAGACAGTGAAATATAATTTGAAAAGTGGAGGTGAAGGTTCTAGATTTGAGTTGATTGTAAGAAAGGTAAGTATTTCTGATTTTATTGATAATTTTAAGAAAACTCTTTTCTACAAGTATGTCAGACACAGCCACAGGTCTCGATGGTTAGATCAACAGTTCAGGATGTGTAAAAACTTTTTCCCAATTGGAACTATTGTCTCTGTAGTTGATTTTGCAAAAAACTACACATTGCAACCCCAAAATGAAGTTAATCCTAGTACTACAATTCTATTCATATTGCTATTTTTGTTCACATCAGATACAAACATGCCCTTGAGAGTACAGAAGAGAACAAGAAGATTGTCAGAGAATACCATTTTACATGAGTGATGATCAATCTCATTCATCAGAGTATGTGCAATATTGTTTTCAACAATTTTATGGGTTCTTGCAAGAAAAAGATATTAGAATGGATCAACATCTCATTTGCTTAGATAATTGTACCGGCCAATTCAAGAATGCTTGTATGTTCTATTGGTTGAGTAGAATGCATGTAGAGATGAGTATACCTCATTTTTGGAATTTTTTTGAAGCTAGGCATGAAAAAGGTGAACATGATGGAGTGGGTGCATGCGTGAAAAGAGCTCTTTTTAAAGAAAAACTAAAGATTAGAGGTGGTACTACATTTAGTGATGCATATTCTATTGTTAAGTGGTGTAACTATGCATTGTCACAAGGAGTGGTTCTTGATTCAGAAGTGCGTAGGTTCTTTTGGTTGGTTGATGACGGGATAGCGAGAGAGAAATTGGATTGTCAGAGAGTCAGTGAATCATCAAAGATGTATTAATTTCGCAGCTCAAATGCAAGTGCATGGACTATTTGGACACAAGAATCAGCTTGTTGTTGTCAGAGTTGTATTAAATGTGATTGGGATAATTGTGAGTCAAGTGAGTGGGTAGATGCATGGATTCCATGATATTTAACCCCTTTATCTCAAGGTCAATCATCTTTAGTCAATGACATGGAGAGCTCATTTGACTATGAACATCTTTCAGACCTTGTACAGCCAGGTCATGTTTATGCAGCTGTTGCTGTTACTAATTTTTTGTTCACACTAAAATTAGTTCGACCTAAGTATAGTTGTTCAAAAGGAATAAAAGAAAACTTAGGAGTTATGCATTTATTGAACATTTGATATCTTGATAGAGCAGAAATGGAATTCAGTTGATAGGATAACCCATCAGTCTAATCAAGACTGATGAGTCATCATGATAAGAGAACAAGGTTGCCAAGGTATTAATCATTCAATAAATAGATGTGTTTTGAATTGGTGTTATCTTTTAGGAGCTATAAGTTAGATGGATTATTCAGTTAATCAGATTTAAAGAAAGAAAGAAAGATATTTGTTTAAACTGTTATTTTATGTCATGTTTTGAACATACATTCAATATCTGTTACTTTATTCTATGCATTGATTGAAAAAGAAATACACATACATCAAGTACATAGGATAAATTAACTGATTATATTTAAAAGAAGTGTTCAAATGTGTCCCACACAAGCCATGGGAGTAACTAGACTGAGAAATTGCAGACATGCAAGCTATACATATGAATGATAAAGAAATAATGCAAACACATGATAAAAATAAACATCCATCATTGCTTGAGCAAGAAGGTTGTTTTGTTGATGCCGGTCTTCAGTCTTCATCCTCAGCGCCTATCATCAGTTCAACCTACAAAAAATTGGGGACAATCCTGTTAGAGCTCTGGATGTTTAGATTTATCATATGCTTTTATCAAGCAAATACATCAACTTGTCACATCATGCAATTCATATGAAGGCTCAGATCAGATAAGTGCTACAAATCAGAAAAAATCATGAAGAAGATCAATCAATAACATTAGGCATATTTTTTATGCTAACTTGTTTGTTCACTGTGCAGGTATAGGAAAAGTAATGTTGCTGATGACAAATAAACATGTGGATTAAATGTGGCTCCCACAAGGGTTTGAGCCCAGCATGTTTCCTTTTTATTCAGTTGAAAAGGAGTATCAGAAAAAGACATGATGCATCATTCAAGCTACATTATGCATCATTTAATCAACTTGCAGAGAAGCTATGTCATCATGACAGTCATTACAATTGATTGAAACAAATCAGATTGATTTAGAATGCTTGAGTCAAGTTGGCAAAGTGCAGAAACCAGAATTGCAGCCATAAAAGGTATCTATTCGGTTTACATCATTATCAGAATATTTTATTGTTGTCATTTTCATGTCATATTTCACAAAAATTAGACTTAAGAAATGACAAAAATATGAAGAAGAGATGAATAGCAAACTTATGATCAAAACAATCAAGGACAGAAAGACATATATGCCAATCAAGTTTATAATGATGAACAGGAGTTACAAATGATATAAACATCAAAGGTTTCATCTGATTATAATCAAAAGGCAGTAAATAGAACATCATGTTACAGGAATTCATAATGATCAAGTACAACCAAAGCAAGTGATACAGGTCATGACAGAACGAAACAATGCTTATCATGGGAGGTATCTAACAATCAGTTATCAGTAACAATTGAGGAAGGTATATGCCATGCTTAAAAGAGAAGATAAATGACATACTTAACTTGCTATAGGAGTTTCTGAATGCACAGGAGGATAAATGCATCTACATGAAGTGAAATAATAAAGATTCATGATATGCCACATATATGCTTCAGAAAGACAATAAGACTGCTAAAGGAAGTATAGATTATCATCATTCTTGTCTGAGATAGTTATGAGAAAATATTTGCCAGAATTGAAAGACAAAAAGAGGACAAAAATGAAGAATACAAGCTATAGGTCTTTTTTGGAAAAGTATGCTATAGAAAATACATAATGGATGCCATCAAGACTTGTACAACCTCTAATACATATATTGCTTGGAGCTATAGAGAATGAGATTTATTACCACTTAGGGGTATTTAGATATAAGAAAACAAGCTACAGAAACATGCAGATCGAATATCAAAGATGAAAGTCTTAAAATCCTAATGCCAGATTTCTGAACAACCTTGTTTTATGTACAGAAATGTAAAAGTTCATGCCTAGAATGAAAGAAAGATGCCACAGTATTATAATGAAGGTCAAATATATGTGAACTGTTGAAGAGTGTTTTGAAACCCTAGCAACTCATTTCATGCATACAGAGAGAATGAATCAACCCAGTGTTTATTCTGCCATAGCCGTGCCTAAAGAAGAGAAATGAGAAATACCCATACGGATTTATGGTGAAACCCTAACATAATCTCTGCATTTACAAGAAAACAATAATGCTATAGTATGTTTTTGGTATGGCCGCGCCTGAAATGGTAAATATTATGCATTTTAAGGAGAACCCTCTTTTCTGTGTTGAAGCCTTTTCTCATTTTTGTAGAGACAACCTAAGGAAGGAAAATACAAGTGTTTTCTGGTATGGCCATGAATATGTAATGCATTTGTATGCATTTTTTGAAGAAACCCTCATCTTGTAAGTAGAAAACCCTTCAAAATTTCATGTCAGAGAATCAAGAATATGCTACAGAAAGTGTCAATGGCCACGACCATACAGAAAGAAAAGAATATTCAAGATACCCAGATGAAAAAAGATCGAGACTCTTGTCTCTCTTTAAAATATATAATGAAAGAAAGGTATCTACAGTCCAGAGAGCGAGATAATTACCTTTGAATGCAGAGAGGGAGACTATTATGGCCGCGGTCTCCTTTGGAAAGTTCTTATCATTACTTTCACTTTTCTCACATTTTACAAGCGGTTTTCAAACACAAAAAGCAAGATAGTGTCAAGAGAAGAATGCAGAGGAGAAACCAATGATGGCCGCAACCATTCATGATAAAGGAGATGCCAGCTAAAAACAAGATACAACAATTACCTTCTTCTACCATTCTTCTCATTCTAGAAAATGCAAGAAGATTGCAGAGTTTCGACCTTGAAGACCCAAGGAGGAAGCTCATACAGCCATCAAACCCTAAAGCCAAGGAGTAGCAGAGCGGTGGCCAGCAAAGAGGAGAAAGTGCAAAATGAACTAAGTTTAGGGTTCATTCATCTTTTGTTCGAAGCTTCTTCTCTCATCTTTTGATTTTTGACTTCACCAAATACATTATTGCCATATCTAAAATGTTGATCGGGGTCAAAACTTTTACCTAACATCATTGCCAAGAGTGGCCAACAACACTTCTTTGCCTTTGTTTCTAAAGCCAAGAGAATCAAATGGTGGTCGGTGGGCATTATACCTTACAAAAATTTCAAATAACACTCATTATCTTGGGGTTGACATTGCATGGTCGAAAAGTTTCCCTATCATCATGTGTTTTGAGATAGAGATAAGACAAGTTTTTCTTCACAATACATGTATTATGTAGGATAACCGGGTCAAAAGAAATGATTTTACGTCTTATAATATTATCATCAAAAGGGGTCAAAGATATGCATAGACAATGACAATTTGAGTTGACAAGGTGGCAGACAAGGTGACAAGGAGTATTTTTGCATGAAGGAGGTATGGAGGAAATATGATGTATTTGGCATGTTAATGCATATGGCAGAGTAACAAGGAAGCTTAGGACTTTTTATTTTGCATGATATATATGTGAAACAGTGAGATAATTTTGCATGGTGATTGGAGTTATAAGGCAGAGAAGAGTATTTGTTTTCTTTTGATATAAATATGGAGATATAAGGATTTCTATGTAATGCCTTTTTTTTTATGCATTCTTGATAATGTATTTGGAGAGATAAGGGTATAATTTTCCCCTAAGGCATATTGACATGCAAGTAATGTATTTTCTCATATGGAGCTATAAGGATATTGTATTTTTCTCCAAGTCCTATTTTTTGCTCAAATCATGCAAATTAGGCATGTGTATTTGGAGTGATAAGGAGTTTATATTTTTCATGCATGCTTTTACAAATAAATCAATTGTAAATAAATAATAAAGTAATATTTTATAAATTACTTTATTATTTTTTACAAATTGTAAAATCAAACAAGTACAAGTTGTAACCAATAATAGAGTAATTATTTAAGTACTTTATTATTTACTCACGATCAATTTTGCAAAAGCAAAATCATGTAAATTGATGAGTTGAGTTAACTAGGCCACCTAGGAGGCTTTTGCATGATTTGAGGAGTATTTTTAGGGTTCTTGGTCAACCTTTTGGTCAAGCATACGAAGAGGTCCAAATTGAATCTATTTTTGCTCAATTTGTGACAATTTGAACCCTTATTTTTGGGGATTTTTGAGGTTTCTCGTGGATCACCATGGAGAGATTATTTTTAGAGGCAGTTAGCTACAGTTCATATTTTGCATGCCTCTTAGTGAGAGCAAAGCTATATGTTGTAAAGCAAAACTTGATTTTGCTAGTTATTACCTTTTTGCTCTTATACACTTTGAGAGAAGAAGGTTTTGTAGCTCAATTTTTACAGTTTTATAGAGATCAACAAGTTACAGGTTCCATTTTTGTCTTTCTTGCAATATTTCCTTTGTTATTTGAAATCAAGAAGTTGCCTTTCCATTTAATGCTAATTGTTTGAAGTGATTTGATGAAGTTTTACCGTGTTTAATTATTAAACCTTTAAAATTATTGTCTCACTTTTGATTGCAGTATTAAGCATAGTGTTATTACAGGTCTTAGGTTGTGTTAATGAAAGTAATCTTTTTATGTTGTGAGAAATCCTTTTCCTTCATAGAAAGCCTATTTTTCCAGCCTTCCTTAGAAATACTTTTGTGATTTTTGTGCCAAGATTGGATTGTGTGAGTCAAATTTCTAAGTTATATTGTGAACCAGATTGCATATTTTTTATCCATATTACGTGCATCACCAAATTTCACAGTTTTCATTTCCTTATAGTTTCATTCTTACCCTTTTCCAAAACAAAAAATCATACATTCCAATAAAATATTTTAAGGGAACCAGCCCACAATCTGGAGATCTAATTTCATTATAGGGCACCTACAACCTGAAATTAGTCCCATGTTACACAGAATTGCAGAGCTTTTCCAGCCTTGCATACGGGTGCAATTCCCAGTGATAACAGTTGCACCGCATGGAAATAAAGAGAGATTAGACTATTGGTTGGCACGATGTGTATAGGGAAAACAAAAGCTAACACAACCTACGATAGATGATGATGGGTTCACATATCCTACAGGATCATTTGTTATTGTTGGGACTTGGTTGTGAAAATATATGATTAGAAAGAATGGCATCCCTGCCTTTGAAGACTTTGAGAAGAATAAAACCATATTGATGTATTCGCACCTAGTTGTAGCAACAAATGTTAAGTTACTAAGTCATCATGCAAAACCAAAAATAAAACAACTATGGAAAATTAGTAATGCTGATCATGAAGCAATATTGGATACATTAAAGTTAAGAGATGACCCCTCAGGTACGCTTGACTAGCATTTAAACTTCCAGATGGACAGGTATGCCAGTTTTTATCTTAACGTGTTCTTGTTTTTTCTATTTTTTAGATTTGTTTTATTAAAAATCTTGTTTCTTTAACTATAATGCATGTTTTTAACTATACATGACTTCGAATGAGGTTATTTTGCATGGCATCATAGGTTATTTTGAATATACCCGAGGTATGATTTTTAGTGTTAATTTTTATTTCTTAATATTTTGCTTTCTAGCTTTTTCTACATACTAATTTCTAAATTCATTTTGTGCATATCTTGCAATCAAGGCATTCCATGAGATGACATGTATTTGATGTGTTCTGTTGAACAATTCATGTGCCTTGTCTATGCTTCCACATTTTACATACATGTGTCACAGGGTAATTGCAAGTACAACATTTGACAAAATTCTCATATGCTTCATGCTTTGATGGATGTCCATACCCTGTTCCAAAGATCCCATTTTGGCACATGCAGGGAGGATGCTAGCAAAGGTTGTGGAATTTGGCTTTACACCTGCCAATTGCATTTTCTTGAAAGTGTTTAAAGCCTTTTTCAACAAATCCATTTTGTTCATATCCTACAATCATGGCATTCCATTAGACCACATTTCTTTGAAGTATTCCACCAAATAGTTGATGTGCCTTGCCGATGCTTCCTCACTTTGCATTCATGTCTCCTAGGGCAGTTACAACTACAACAACTGACAGATTTCCCATATCCTTCATGCAATCTCATATGGTATATATGGAAATCTCTACTTTCCTTGGGTTTTGGATAAATGGTTTCAACGACACAGGTTGACCATGTTCAAGAAAGTAGGTATGACAAATGAAATCAAATTACACACTTTTCTCTCTTTCCACACTTTGCTTTACACTAGCCAATTGCATTTGCTTGAAATTTTGTAAAGAAATAAATCCATTTTGCATATATCTTGCAATCATAGTATAACAATCCTATAACAATGTCCTCTTCGTATCATGATGTCTAGTATAATCTGTGATGGATCCTCAAAAAGTGTCCTCTTCATACCATGATGTCTAGTAGTTGATGGAGGCAAAGTTGACTGCATTAACAAGTCAAACCACATATTTGATTAATCTCTTCAATGGTAAATAAAAATAAGTGAGAGTTAGTAAATAGAATCTTATCTACTACAATTTAGAACTTTCATTTATTAACATACATCTAAATCACTACAATCAACTATAAGACCGGTATAAACTATCAATTATTTAGAAAAATTCAATTCAATTACCTCGACTCTTTCTTGCCATTCAGACAATCATTCTACAAATGATTTTCTCTTAAGATGATCAGGTGTCCTACTGAAGCGTGATGGAAAAGGTGGCACATCACTCACATTCTCAAGAGACTGTAAAAGTAAAGTAACATTCAAATAAATTAATATATAAGTATTAAGCAAAAAAGGAAACACATACATTAAAAAAGGTTAGATGTGTTACACATAAACAATCTAGAGTGCACTAAACAAAAACTTATCTATTAGAAAATAAGCACATACCACCATCGAGGCCTCCTGCATCGATTGAGAAGGACTCATCATGGATGAACCAACTAATATCTCTTGTATGAAAAATGACAATAATGTATGTATGTATACAAATAATCATAATAATTTTTAAATTAGTAGATCAATTTATCCATTATGTATTTTATTATTTATATAAATGACTATAATCAAATATTTAAGTTTTTTAAATTATGAATTAAAGTACAATTCAATCGAATTACCTCCACCCTTTGTTGGCATTCAGAAAGTCTTTCTGCGAATCATAGTCCCTTGGGTTGATCAAGAGTTTGAGTAAAGACCATTGGCAAAGATGCCACATCATTCAAATTTTGGATTGGCTATAAATATAAATTAATATTAAGATATAAATTATTATATAATTACTCACAAAGAAATAAATGCATACAAAAAAAAGTTGACGTGTAGAACAAATTATACCAGCAAGTCAAAGCCAAATTGGATGACAGACAAAGTTCCATGATAAACTTCTATCAACTCCTACTATGTCGTCAACTGCTATCCCCCTTAGATACATTAGTACTAATAAATTTATGTATATTATTCAAATGGAATACACTATGAAATTTAACTTTAAAGTTTACCTGTATAAAAGATTGGCCATGCTCTTCTCCTTCTCTGTGGTCCATTGATGATTGTGCTTCTGCTCTTGTCCCCGACCCCTCAGCTTGAGATCTGGACCCCACTGCCTCATCTCGTGAAGGGACATCGTACTCTGAAGTGTTCAAGGGTGGCTCACTACTCTCCATAAGAGGACCTAATCACAACTGATTGCAAAAAATGTAATGATGGGGCACACAAACATGTGTGGACGAGGAGGGCCTAGTAAAATCAGGTGATCTAATATCATCGCCAACATCATGTGGTTGTGCAAACTGAGAAGTCTGTATAATCAAGTGCTCGGTCAAAGAGTGTATGGCACTAAGGCCTTTCTATGTTGCATTTGCAACAATGTCTGGGTACTGAATTGGGGGTGGAGAAGGGATAGCAGGAGGGGGAATACATGGACCTTGTACTTGTGTCATTACCCCAGGTCTATCTTGAGGCATTCTCTTACCTACTCCCTGAAACTCTCTAAAATCAAAATAATTAACATGGTGACCCATGACGAACTCTACATAGAGTTTACGAAGGAAATGAAAAGGTACATCTAAATTGTCGTTGGGTGGTTTATCAAAAACCATCCATCGACGATCCCAAAAATTCTGACTAATGCCCTCATGTGTACACCATTTGATTGAATACTTGGGCTTACGAACATCAACATGCAATCCACTTTTATAATTGACAAAATATTGGGCTAACATAGCTTTGGTAATGTCTAACTCTTTCACTTGATCATATGATAAACCATCAGCATATTCTGTCTTCTTGGTTTCTCGCCATTGCCTAAATGATTCATGTTGGCTTGACAGGGTTTGAACATGACTAATAATTCCCTCTAAATTCGATGTCATTTTAGACAATTGAGGGTGGTGGCGATACATTTCTACAATCCTACTTATTTGATCAATGTCTCTTTGAATTTTCTCTTCAATTGTTGGAGGGGGAGAGTTTGGCGGTGGAGGATTTGGGTTCTCATTTTGTTCATCCATTTTACCTATTTAAAATATAAAACATACCCATTTAGCATAAAAAACTAAAAAAAAATGCTTGAATATGAAAAACAAACAAAAAATATGTAAATTTACTAACCTCTTTGGATAGGATATCGCTTCTTGAGCTCTGATATTGGTTTTGGGAGAGGTCTGCATTTTGCAAGCCGCAGGTTTGCAAAAAATGACCTCTTTTTCCCTTTTTTATGTTTTGCAAAATGGATATCCATTTTAGGTTGCCCAAAACGGATATCCGTTATGCTTTACCCAATTCTTTTCATTTTTTTAGTTTGTTGTCTTAGATTAAGTTATAGTTCATTTTATTGTTCTTTAAGTTAAGATTCTAAATAATTGTATTCTTTCATACCAAATGTTGGGACTAAGGAACCATGTTGCAATTGGCCAACATACTATGATAGAGGAGTAACTTAAACAATATGATCAAAGACAATGATACAAATGTATTATCTATCTAGTAACATTTAAGAAAGCTTATGATAGTATATAAAACCAAAAGAAATAATATGGGACAATAGATTTTATGTTAGAAACCCTTATGCGAGAAAACCTAGTAGTAAAAGATAGTTAAACTATTATATTATTTAGAATCCATTGATTTAATAGAAGAATTACTTTGATAGAGTTGATATCTACATGCTTATAGCATACGTTTCTTCAATGTTTCTCACATCCAACACCTAACTAATCACAATCCAACCATTCTCCATTCACAAGAGTAGATAGGTATATGCATCATCACAGAATACCAATTGTCTAACTATCCAACCAACCCATGGAATACCAAGAGTCACAAAGCTATATGTTGACCATATCATAAAATCAATATATCACCAAACATGACGCCTCCATGTGGATAATAATTATACATGACTATATGTTGTTACACATTAAATATCAATAGTTTAAATTACTATAGTCAATGTACTCATGTCTTCTTGTATAACTACCACTACAAACCATAAGCTTGTGGTAACACATACAACCATCTAACCAATTCTTTCAACTTGTAGTATTGTAGAACATTCTCTTAACATAATCAAGCCTCTAGATTGTTCCACATGAACTTCAACTCTACTACAAGTCCACCTGCATTATTATTTATGCTTCTACTAGCACAATTAAATATGTAGTTGTGAGTACTTCTTCAAATGACTCATGGTTAAATTTCCATAACATCACCATATGTAGACATATCTCCATGCTATATCGCAACATCTCAAACTCACCACATCTTACCACATTACATTTTATCATTGTTCAATAGTTTCCATATAAACTTAGGAACTCTCCATAGGTGAATTATAGATACAAGAAGAGGACATCAAAGCGAAAATCATCAGAGCATGCTTTGATTTGCAAAAGACAAGAAATAATCTAATCTACATAAGCATATAGGCCATATGCATGCCTGTGTATGTTGCCTTTAATATCTATCTCAACATCATTAATCTTTCTCCTCAAAGGGTTTGACTTAGTTGAACGGATTCACCTATCAAGTCAACAAACTCCTAAATGGTGCCCTAAACACCACCTTGACAAATTCAACTATTAAGAAGGAAAAAGCAAGTAGTTTTAGTGTAAATTCTAACAAATCATTTCACGTAATACATATTAGATGATATTTGTGTCAACAATTGAGATCAAACTTGTGACACTCGAGATCAACCTCCATCATTTTTCTATGCATGTTCAAATTCCAAGACAATCATTGGATTGATGTCATTTATTTTTTAAAGGTGGCAAAACAATTTAGCACATCCTCAACATCATTCTTCTATAATCAATTCTAGATCAAAGTATTGATATCCCTCACCTTTATTTTGTATTTATTGCAATTATTTGACCCAACTTTGATTAATCTATATATCTATGTTAATTCATGTGTTTAAATGAATGCATTTGTTTAATTACCATAGATTTATGTAAAAAGGATTTTATTCCTTTACATGTTTGGTGAACTTGACATTCCTACACAACTTAGGGTTTATTATTCCTTCCTTGATAGGGTTTTCAAATTTGATTTTTTAAATTGCATAATCTTATTTCTAGATCTCATTAAGGTTTATCAATTGGATTCCCTTTTTACTTACATGCTTCATAAATATGTCTTCCTTAAGGTTTTTGTGATCCATTGTGTGCTATTGCTTTCACCCATCATACCCACCCTTCCTTTTTGCCTTTAGGATTTCATTTGCTATTTTTTTGACTTTATATTAGTAAGTTTACATTTTTTTATATTAGTTTTGATTAGGGTTTGAATCCATGCTTTATTTGTGTGTCATTAATTTATCTTTATTAGGGTTTAGACCTTTATTATATCATCTCTTCTTGATTCGTACCCAACCACCCTTGTTTATGCTTCATTGATACATTTTTTTTTTATCATGGATTGTCATATTCCATTATTTTTGGCCTCTATTCATGTCATTATTACATAATTTGATATTTTTATACACTTTTTGATATTTGATCCCACTATCCTTGATTCACTCATGTCCTTTCATCACATGCATGGCCTTATATTGTCTATGAAGGTATTGTTCCATCATGTGTGTGCCTCTTCCTCCATTCACTTAGTTATTGCCCTTCCTTCCCTTGTATATCCCCATTTAACTTATTGACAAACCTCATGTTTCTATTTCTCCTATAGATAAAGCTCATAATGTGTTTGAGCGTAATGATAACTTACCTTTGAGCACTTTTCCTTCATATGATTTGATTCATGATACATGGTTTGAGAAGGAAACACATGATAAACCCTTACCCTCTAGTGATAAAATTATGAATGATACTTTATGTGGTGAAGCTACACCTTCCTTAATCCTTCATGACATTGTTATGCCTTGTGATGATGATGATTCTTCATGTGATTATGGTATACTTATTGAACATATCCTTTATGCATCTCATGATATATTTCCTTGTTCACTTATGGATTTTACTGCTTGTGTCTCTCTTGCTTCATCTTGCCTTAAGGATCCTAATGATAAATTGATACACATGTTCCGCCTTCACATGAGGTTACTAGTACATCTTAGCTATCTTGTGGCTTATGGCTTATTGTTGATATGTATTGTGATGAACATGATGAATTCTTTATCTTCCCACAATGAAGTTTATGACTCTTTTAATCACATACACTATATTGGCCCTTCCTTAGTGGATTCCGTTGATTTTTCTATGCATCATGATGATATACAACTTTTTGATGGAGACTCTTCTTTGGATACTTTTATGTTTTTTATTATGCATCCTTAAGTGATCATGGAGTACATTCTTCTACATCTTCTATTGAACAAACATATGATTTAGGCATACCCAAGGATGACAAACATGTAGATATTTTACAATTTTTACTTGGTCTATGTGAGGATAATGTGCTATTAGATGATGATACATCTTTCACATCCTCCACCACTATTACACATGACAATATGAAAACACACATGACTATGCTACATGTTGATAATGATACTTCACCTTATATAAACTACCTCATCACTAGGATTGACCATCAAGAATGGTATATTGATGCTTATATGCAAAGATCTAAACCACAAGATGATACTAGCAAAATATTTCATAATCCTTGGGCATATAAAATTTTAACTTATTCTTCACCAAGTGGCTTGGTGGCACCTTTTTTTACAAAGTGTGATGGTAAAGGTGATCCAATTCTAAATCTAAGGACTTTCACTACTACATGATTTTCTTATTTTCATGAGGACCAATTACTTGCCAAATTATTTCCAACAAGTTTAAGTGGTTATGATTTTACATTGTTTTTTTATCTACCTTATGCTTCTATCAATTCTTTTGGGGAGTTGGATACTACTTTTGTGAAGCATATTCATTACAATATTGAGCCTAAGACATCTATCACATAATTCATGCAATATAAGCAACAAGAACATGAACCAATTCAAGATTACATTAGGAGATTCCATGCTTTGATTACTAATATGAGATCTTTGTTATGGGATGTAATTAAATGTATATCTGTTGATGGTTTACTTCTCATCATCAAAGTCCACAAGTGTTTCCCAAGGTTTATTGTTTATTTTAAAAATTATGTGCTAGTGTATGTAAATGTGAGCATGCTTTACTAGAAGAATGTCTTTTATATCAACATATTTCTAGCACTTCTCCCTTTGCCCATGAGTTAGCATCATTGTCACATTTAGAAAATGAGGGCAATGAGGATAATACCTAATGATATTTATGATTATCATAATGCACTTTCCAAAGATAAGTAATTTAGAGAATTCATTATATTGAAAGAACCTCCACATATGGTATTAGAGTTCAACTTTTGCAACACAATCTCATTACCTTAATTATTGTCAAACCCATGGATAAATCTAAGATTGCACCACACAAGTATAATTACTTGTGTGCTTATCATATCATACATGAACATTCTATATATATGTGTATCATGCATTCAAACATAAAGTAGAACAAAAATCTCACAAAATCTCACATTGTTGAATGACATCAATGTAGAACAAAAATCACTAAGTAACAAATAAACAAACTACTATGTTGCACAAAATAGATATCCATTTCAAAATGAACGGATATCTATTTTGGATATCGAACCAAAATGAATATCTATTTTGGTTCGGTATCCAAACCAAAACGGATATCCATTTCAAAACCTATGAAAGTCAAAGTTGGCCAAGTCGCGAATTTGGCTAAGTTAAAACGCGATTTTTTTTCTATTGCCACTGTTTGGCCAGCGATGATCCTGGACATACCCTACATGCATAGACATCATAAGATGGAACCATATATATGATTCCTTTGATATCTAATAAAATATCTTTTATAAAGTCATTATTCTCTTACATTCATATCTCTCTCATACATGCTTATCTTCTCTATTTTTCACATTACATACTATCCATTACATTCATATCATATCCCTTTATATTTTACATGCCCCTTTTACATATATGTCTAGTAAGTGCTTCTTACTATATAGCTTCTTGAGATGTGGGGGCATGCTTGTAGCACTGTTCTCATATAGTTGTGACTTTAAATGGATACCATAAAGCATTTGCTTGTATCATACAATTGGTTCTTGGGTTCTACATCATCTCTTGTGTGTCCTTGCAACATAATGTTGGGTATGGGATTTGTGGGATAAACTTTTCTTATGACACCCTTGCAGGTTTTCACCATAAGCCTCTATTGGGACCCCCTTTAGGTTTTCAACCTAACAGGGGGTGAGATTAGGCCATATAAAGGGTTCTCAACTTGATCCATCAAAGTCTTCATTTTGGTTATGGTCTTATTGGTAGTTAGGAAGCACAAACGTGTTAATAATTGTTTGATCTATATGTGCTAATGTATCTCATAATCTCTAAAGTCTATAATCTCTGTAAATGAAAATTTTTAAAATTATAAAGTTTAAACACTTTAATAAATAAAATTTAAATTAGGTAAATTTAAAAATTAAATAAATTTTCAAAAAATAATTTTAGAAATTTAACTTTAAATTTTTAAATATATCAAATATATCATTTAAATATTAACTAAATTATATAAAATTTATATCAATTTATCATCTAATACTATATATCAATTTTATTAAATTTTATATAAATTTTGGATCAATTTTAAATAAAATTTAGTTTTAAAAAAATTAATTAATTTTATATAATTTTATGCAAAAATTGATGTAAATTGATATTTTTTGTTTATATACTTGGGCTAGGCACCAAGAGCCACAACAAATGAGCATTAAAGGCCTAGATTCATTGTAGAAATGAGCTCACTAGATCCATCCAAATTTGAAATTATTCATCCTAATCTTATCATTTAGAGATCTAGCTAACTGAAATAAAATCTTCAATCTAGAGCTAACCTCACACAATAGAACACATAATGCCCCTCCTCACCAACTTCAAGTGCCATCAAATCTAGACGTAAGAAAAGACTTACACTAATTACACTAATAGCTAGCCAAGAGTTGAATTAGGTTATAGCATGATAAACTATTTCCATACAATCACTTGAGACCTACATAGAAAATGATAATCCATCACACAACAAAACCCTCTGTAGTCTATGGAAATCAAAATGAAAGAAAAACATAAAACAAATGTAATAAAACAAGTGTTATACCTTCAAATGTGACCCACAAACTCAAGATAGGGTGGAGAGTGTTGCACCCAAGCACTCTAGCTTTACCCTAGATGATAGTAGACAATGTGAAATGCTCAAAATATATGCAAATCACTAAGTATAACTAGCTCAAAAGGAGATATTTTGGCATGATAACTTTGCTCAAATTGTGGATGTTTAAATGGCTTGAGAGATGGTGTATTTATAGGTTTTTTGGGAGAGGATTTGATCCAAGGGTGGAGATTGATTTGGGAGATCAACGGTTGTGAACTCATGTGATGTGGAGGGCCTAGATTTGATCTCTAAAAATGGAGGGTTGTGAATAAAGATGAATTTTAAATTCATCTTGGGAAAGGGGTGAATTGAATAAGGTTGGGTGAGATGGATTAGATGTGGGAAGAGAAAATGAATTAAAAATTTATTTGGGGAAGAGTGGAAATAAATGGGTTATGACATGTGTAAGGGGTGTAAGAGGTATTAAATGAGATGTATGACATGTGTGTATAAAAAAATGATTTATGAGGCATACATATCAATTTTTTATTTGGAGGATGTCGGGAAGGGTGTTAAACTGGGTTTGACCATTTTAATTAGGGTAATTAGCCTAATAAATATGGATGGAAAAAAGTAGGGAATGGGTTAGTGAGGTGTTAAGATTAATTAAATAATGTTTTATTTAATTAATCCTAGGTCTAGGGTCATGTAGGTTAGGATAGGTAATTAAATAATTGATATTTAATTAACTAGGGTAGGGATAAGGTAATTAGTAGGTTAAATTAATTAAATAAACATGACTTATTTAGTTAATTGGGTTTAGGAGAAAGGAGAAATTAATCAAATAAATATTTGCATATTTGTTTAATTAATTGGTTAAGTTAGACCGTTGAATTAATTAAATTAATTCAATTTTAAAGGATGAAAGGATGGAAAACCAGGTGTTGAAAGGGATAATTAATTAAATAAAAATTTAATTAATCGATTAGAAGGGAAATTGATGTGTTCGGTAATGTCGGAGGTTGGTTAGATGGTGAAGATATTTTTAGGTGTCTACATTTGCCCCTCTTTGACATGGCGTCATGATCTAGCAAGGAAGTGGCGTCAAGTCAAAGAAAATATACCCCAGCTGCCAAAAAAGAATGAAATGGGTGAGGGATGCCCCCTTGAGAGGTCGAGTGAGAAAAAAAAAATTTTCAGGTGGGTTCTTGAAAGGAAGAAGTGGAGGTGAAAAATGGATAGAGGACGGAGAAACAGGTGTTGGTAACTGAGAGGGGGGGTGAATCAGTTATCCTAATTATTTCTGCTTTGTGAACTTTCTTATCAATTAATGCAACATTAATTCAAATATGCAAACATAACCATGAAATGGAAATACACATGACACAATATTTTGACGTGGAAACCTTGTTAAGGGAGAAAACCACGGGGTGATTAACCCAAGATTGTATTCTCTGTTAGAAGAATAGAAATACAAAATGGCACTTGCCAATTAGGGCTCACTGCCCGAGCACACTGTCTCACTGTCTACAATTTATAAAGAGTGTAATACAATACTTGAACTGGTAAGGAGCATCTACATATGCTGGAGTTTAGTTCCGGTTAGGCTCAGTACACTGATCTACTGCACTTCATCTTTCTTCATCTTTTGTGCTGCTCTTCTTTCACATACCAGACCTTTCTTATTGCTTTCACTCTGCTCTACTACTTTTCTTCACACTCTCTCATGACTACTACTTTTCTCATAACTAAATCCATCTTGTATATATATCCGCACAAGTGATTTCATCACCTTTCTAGTCAGCATCCGGAATAGTCAATCTTTTCCACAAACTCTGACCTGTCGGCTGAATCCTTGCTTACCAAGTAATGCGGATCAAGCATATACTTGTAGAAGTCATCAATCATGTCAGCCAAACATAACTTAAGCCTTAAGAACCTTTTCCATCATCAGTAACACGTCCTGAATGATGTCTGATGTTCTGCCAGTCAGTTCTTCCTCTGTCCACACTGTCAATCAAGAACCCGATACTCAAGTATTCATATCTTTTTCTTTATCTACCACCAGAGGCTAAATCCTTGGAATCTATCAGTCAAGGTAGTCCTCTTGACTTCTCGAAGTCCGTACTTCATCAAGATACTTCCTTTGAGAGATCCGGACCTGACTGTCGGACCTCGCCACATGCTCTGTTCTTGCTTACCAGACCACAACATTCTTCACTCTGACTTCCGGTAGAGACACACCATGTCCCGCGGATGTGTGGGATGAACTTTGTTGCCATCAATGACAACAATCATGAATCCATATGGTGTCTCTTGCCAACAATCTCCCCCTTTGGCATTGAATGCAACACTTAGTGAAAAATGACTAAGCGTTTACACTATGCTCCCCCTTGGCTGATGCTCTATTTTTATATACATTTTCTGGAGCTCCCCCTTAGTTGGATTCCTCATTTTTCACTGCTCTTCACTCCCCCTTTGACATCAATGGCAAAGGGTAGGGTCCGCATACCAAAATTTTCAAAATTTTGTCCGCATAAGTAAATACATATGGAATACTTACATATACTGAAGTATGTCTGCAAAAGTTGTTTTTAATTGAATGAATTTTGTAGCCCAACTTTGCTTCATTCTGTCCAAAATTGATATATGACCGCTCAACAGGAATGCAAACGCATCTGCCCTTTTTAGATCTGTTGGATCATTGGTCTGGGCTATGATTTGAGCTTCTTTATGGCTTCATGCATGGCCTCTAACTTAGGGACAATTATCCCTCTGAGCTCACTCAACCTACTGATTCGGTTTTTCTTCTCTTTTTCAAGCTTCTTAATTTCATTCAAAACTGCAACCGTTTGAAATTCTTGATTTATTATGGATGTAGTAAGTGGATCAAAATTTTGAGAAAGTTTTAACAGTTTATCCTCCTGTTCTTTCATTTTCTTCTCAATCTCCACTGTTGTTTTAGACCAGGATATACAAAATTTGTATACATCACCTCCATCTTTAAGGGCATTTTCCAAACTTTTTATCCCAATACCCATAACTCTTCTGTCATTTGATATTAGCCCTTGCAGCTCTGAGAATCTCTCATCCAAAAATTCTTTCTTGACCTTCTCCTCAGCTGATTTCTCTAGAGAATTAAAATGTTGGCTAACACTATTGACTAGAGTTTTGAGATTACCGGAGGAAGAGGCTATGGGATCCTTTTGAAAAGATGGCATGATCTTTTCCAACACTCCGGATGCTGCCTCTATAAGCTCACAGTCTTCCATGTGAGACTTTAGGAGTTTTTCTTTAGCCTTTGCATTAGCAAATGAAGCTATCTTCATTGTCTGTACCGGAGAAAGAGAATCAAAATTAAATGGTCCTTGTAGAAGCTCCGGTTCATCAATCTCCATTGTTTCTTTGTTCAAGAATTCTTGGACATTTTTTGCAGTGACTCTTGCCGGAGATAGATTTTTCTCTTCTTTTGCATTTTTAGAGCTGTCTCTTGGAGCTTTCTCTCCTTCTACATTCTTATCACAAGCAGTTGTGGTCTTCTCTATTGAAGTCTTCTCTTCTTCTGCAACCTTGGTACTGTCACCTTCTTTTTCCTTCACCTCTGGTTCTTTCTCCTGTATTCTTTCTTCTCCTTTAGATCTGGAGACTGTAGGGGAATTTGGAGGAGAAATGTTAGTCTGTTCAAGGGCCACCTCTTTTGTCATTTTCTCAATAGATTCTTCTGCAACACTTGTAGTCGAGGGATCAGTACCCAAGTCCTCTATAATTGGAATGTTGAATCTTTTGAATGCATTCCAGAGGATCTCTTATGTTTCTTTTGCAACTTTGTCAGTTTCTCCGAGTATAAGTTCATTCATCCTTGCTTTGCTCCTGAACTCATCCTTACAATCTTTGAATACCATATTCATTGTCTTGGGATCGATTGAAGGATATAGTTGAATTGCTATCTGTTCCCAGATTTCTAGGTCTTTGGCTTGGGCATTGTTCTTTCTTATTTCTAGTTCCTTCTCGAAGCTTTTGGGGATCAGAGATATAATTTCAATAAATGCTTTTTTGTAGATATTTAGGTACCTGACTGTGGCATCTTGTAATATCTTCTGATCTGCTTCACCATAATCATCATAGAACTCAATCATAGGCTGAAGATTTCCATCCACTGTGAATGATTTGATTATGTCATCAATGTGAAGAGTGGGTTTTTCAACATATTCCTCTGTCTTTTCTTCTTCCTCTTGTCCGATAGAGGGTTCACCGGATGTTTTCTTCTATTTTTTCACTTTCCTGATTTCTTCATCAGATTCCGTCTCCTCTTCATCCCTTTGACTGGCATAAGCCCTTGTGGCTTTTGTCTTTGTTCTTTTCTCTCCTTTGCCAGATAATTTTGCTTCCAGTTTTGATGGCCTTGAGCTTTTGGTAGTGGTAGGTGCAGATCTCTTTGATGATCTGGTCTGGGTGGAGGATTTTACCGAAACACTTTCCTCACTTTTCTTTTCTACCTTTTTCTTCTCTTCCTCAGCCCTTTCCACCTTTTCCCTGTTGGCATCAAGTGCCTCCTTTGATATGCCAAAGCCTTTTGCAACATTTTCAACTTCTTTTCTTACTTTCCTCTTGATCTCTAGTTGTCTAAGTTCCACATGAATCTTTACACTCAGCTCCTCAAAGGTTCCAAACCTTTCTACCTTTGGATCCTTTGGCTGACTTAGCATGTGTTGAACATGCAGCTCCATAATTTGTTCATCAACTTCATACCCCATAGGCATGATCCATACAGTTCTTGGTTCTACTGCCTCCATTAGGCACTGATCAGTCTCTACCATAAAGCATACTGTGTCTTTGTATTTCTCAACAAGAGACTGGGGAATTCTTTCTCTTGCTTGCATCATGTTCTGAAAATTCCTAAAATATCCCCACAGGGCTGTATTTCTTGCTTTAGCATCCCCAAGCCCATGCAAATAGTCTCTGATTTGGATGGCAACTGGTCTGTCATTCTACCATACCCAGCCATTGGATCTGGGAAGCTCATTCATGTAATAAAAGAATAGGCAAAGTATTAAGCCACCATACTTGAAGGAGTTCTTCTTATCCTTCTTAATCTTTTGCAGATTTTCCAAAAGCTAACTTAGAAGAAGATCACACAGATCATAGTCAGCATTTTCTTTTAGCATTTGATAGGCTGTGTAAACTGTAGTTCCCGATACTGAATTTTCCCTACTGGAGTGATAAATCTTGTAACCAATTATCATGGATGCAAATTTGGCATCTGGTTCAGTGATGTCTTCAATTGTCATAGCTCTCTGGTCAAATTTTGATCCGGTTGCATCACTTACTGTCTGATTCTTGACAGATTTGAGAATAGGTATTCCACCGGATGAGTGCAGACTGGTTACTGCCCTAATTGCATCTTTGGTGATCTTAAATGGTTTATTCAACCATAAGAAATTGTCATGCACTCTAATCAACACATACCGACCCATTCATCTTCTTCAAAACAGGGGAAATGAATGTACTGAGCAAAATGCTTATCCCAGATGACTTTATACTGAGGTTTAATCTCAAAAGCATCATCTATTAACTGTTTGTGATAGATATCCACTAACTTTGATTCGCCAAATTCTTCAGTATTTTCATGTATGTAAACCCTAATGTCCTCTGTATGCAACACACCATGCGGAACACTGGAAAATGCTCCTAGGGGATCTACTTCCAAAGATTTGTATGGATGTTTCTTGAATTTGGGGCGAGGCCTATCAGAGATTTTTACAATATTTGGAGTACCCATCATTCAAGGATTTATAGAGAGATATTTGATAATGGAGAATACCTTTTGCACCTTTCGGTTTCACGGAGTTAGTTGGATCGATTTCTAGATGAATTGACTTCTGCAAAGGATCTTTGATGAGCTTTGAGGAATTTTGTTGCAGAGCTTCACTTTTCGTTTCTTCTTGAATGCAGAATGAACAAATGCTTAATGAGGAAACCCTTATATTGCTCCGCAAACCCTAATGTCAGGTTGCAATAAATGCTCGACCTAAGTTATTCTGGTTTGCTTTATTCTGATGACTTGAAGAACCGGATCAATCCTAATCTTTTAAACATCTTGCAGATCTTCCAAATCTTAACCATAGTTTATTTGGATGTTTCCCTTATGAACCCTTTAAACTGCAACTCTTCTTGTGCCAGTTCTGGCACCAATTGACTAGCTGGGGGAACAAGGTTTTCTTTGTGTGTCCCCCTAAGCCAGAGCTCACCTTTTTAATTTTTGGAAGGAATATCAGCACTAGAGTCTGGTGCGGATCCATCCCCTTCATTCTCAATACTTTTCTTCACCCAAATCTTATTCATCTCCCTTTGAACTTCATCCGCATTCACTTTTTGTTTTCCCTTATCTTGATTCTGATTATGATGTACCGGACCTCTTTTGTCTTGATTCTTGCTTCGACAAAATTTTGCAATATGACCGGATCTATTGCAAATTTGGCAAACAACATTTCTTTGCATATTTGATTGATATCCTTTTGATCTGCATTGATTAGCCATATGACCTATTCTATTGCATGCAAAGCATCTACCATTGAATGACTTGTTTATTTGCATATTTCTGCATTCATGAGATTTGTGACCATACCTTTTGCAGTTGAAACACTGTCCGGAGAAGGATGAATTAGTTTGATTCATTCTCTTTCTGCACTGATTAACTTTATGACCAAAGTTATTGCAGTTGTGGCAGTATCCATTGAAGGATGGATATCTTTGAGCATTAGGCTGCCTTACCAGAGGTCTTCTAGGCCTGTTCCTTGGATTATTTGATCCAAAAAAAATTTGGCCAGATTCAGAGCTTTCTCCTTTCTCATATCCCAAACCACACTTGTTATCTACCCTCTTTTGACTTTCAAGAAGAACTTCAAGTTGAGCAGAACTTATCTTGAATTTTTCTTTATATTCATTTGTTGTTTGAAGATCCCTTTTAAGAGAGACAATTTGATCCTCAAGTTTTTCTTCATTATCTTTAGCATCTTCAAGATCAGATTCAAGGTGTCTGATTATTCTATCCATCTTGTGGCAGTCTTCTGATTTCTCCTTGAGAGATTGTCTTAGATCATCTTCAGTCTTTCTTTTCTCTTCAATTTCTTGGGTAAACTTCATAACTCCTGATTCCATCTCATGTCTTACCATGATGATCTCTTTTGATAACTTTTCACACAACTTGGTTTTCTCCTTTAGATCTCCACTTGTATCATTGGCTTCACTTTGATTTGCCAATTGCTGAAGGTGCTCTTTTCTCTTTTTCATAGAGAGACTCAGTTTCCCTTTTAGTTCATTTATGAAATCATCACCCTGTTTGAGTCTTTCCTTCAATTCATTGACTTCAGAATTTGACTGCTCAAGATCATCTAGGGCAAACTTAAGTTGCTCCCTCATACCATACACATCCATTTGAATTCCTGGATCTTCCTCAAGCTGTTAGGCTCTATTGGGAGGAACTTGGCTCTGATACCAATTGTTGATAACTGAGAGGGGGGGTGAATCAGTTATCCTAATTATTTCTGCTTTGTGAACTTTCTTATCAATCAATGCAGCATTAATTCAAATATGCAAACATAACCATGAAATAGAAATACACATGACACAATATTTTGACGTGGAAACCCTGTTAAGGGAGAAAACCACGGGGTGATTAACCCAAGATCATATTCTCTGTTAGAAGAATGGAAATACAAAATGGCACTTGCCAATTAGGGCTCACTGCCCAAGCACACTGCTCACAAGAGGCACACTGCCTACAAGAGACACACTGTCTACAATTTATAAAGAGTGTAATACAATACTTGAACTGGTAAGGAGCATCTACATATGCTGGAGTTTAGTTCCGGTTAGGCTCAGTACACTGATCTGCTGCACTTCATCTTTCTTCTTCTTTTGTGCTGCTCTTCTTTCACATATCAGACCTTTCTTATTGCTTTCACTCTGCTCTACTACTTTTCTTCGCACTCTCTCACGACTACTACTTTTCTCATAACTAAATCCATCTTCTATATATATCCGCACAAGTGATTTCATCACCTTTCTAGTCGGCATCCGGAATAGTCAATCTTTTCCACAAACTCTGACATGTCGGCTGATCCTTGCTTACCAAGTAATGTGGATCAAGCATATACTTGTAGAAGTCATCAATCATGTCAGCCAAACATAACTTAAGCCTTAAGAACCTTTTCCATCATCAGTAACACGTCCGGAATGATGTCTGATGTTCTGCCAGTCAGTTCTTCCTCTGTCCACACTGTCAATCAGGAACCCGATACTCAAGTATTCATATCTTTTTCTTTATCTACCACCAGAGGCTAAATCCTTGGAATCTATCAGTCAAGGTAGTCCTCTTGACTTCCCCAAATCTTTACTTCATCAAGATACTTCCTCTGAGAGATCCAGACCTGACTGTTGGACCTCGCCACATGCTCTGTTCTTGCTTACCGGACCACAACATTCTTCACTCTGACTTCCGATAGAGACACACCATGTCCTGCAAATGTGTGGGATGAACTTTGTTGCCATCAATAACAACAATCATGAATCCATATGGTGTCTCTTGCCAACAACAGGTTGACAGGAAGAAAAATGGGCGAAAAAGGTTATGATCTGCACCCTGGGGAGGAAAAAGTGTGTTGGAGGATGACATGGCTTACTATAAATAGAAAAGTGGGCCCTAAAGTGCCACATTTGCACTCATTGAGCCACTTGGACGAAAGAGAGGAGAGAAATGGCAAACCACAACCCACTCTTCCCGTGATTCAGGCACTTGTCTGAGCGGGTCCAATCCTACCGGAGAGCACCAGAGGCTAGTGACCAGGTAGGACTAAACCCTTACTTTGTTGTTTTTTGTTTACCACATTTATTGTTTTTGGGAAAATAGGTTTTTAGGGTTTGGGCGCCATCAGGAAACTAATTGGCGCCAAAATGGCTTAGATTGGCACCATCCTCTGGATTGGCGCCATCCATTCAGGGCAAAAGGGGGGAAATCGGTGCCAAAATTGAAAGGTCTAGCACCTTCATTTGGTTTGGCACAAAAATATGTTGTTTAGGGCAGTGGTGCCAAAAGGGTTTGTTGTGGCATGATTTTCTTGATTGACGCCATGTTGGGGGGCGGTGCTATCATCTCAATTGGCGCCATGCTAAGTTGTGGCACCATCCGACAAATTGACACCATCCAGTGAAGTGGCGCCATCCCTTGGGTTGGTGCCAAAAGGCAAAGCAACACCATTTTATAAAATGGCACCTTTCGGCTGGGAGCGAATGGGGTTTCACCAAATTGGCGCATAAAGTCTGCGTAGTGGACCATCTACCAATGTGGCACCATCTAGCGAAAGGGCAGCGCCATCCGAGGGATTGGCACGATAGGGGAATTTAGTAGCGCCAAAAATGATTTGGCCGCTAAAGGAAGACCATTTAGTGTAGGGAGGGTGATTTGGAAGAAAAAGATGAGTTTTTGACAAACACTTAGTGGATGTAGGTTCCTGGAGGGTTCATAGCCTCACGTGAGCAACGTGTTCTTGTTGTGATGGCCTTGTTTGTTGGGTTTGACGGACTGAATCAAGCCCGATTGGCAGACTTGGGATTATTGACAGTAGCAGATATGCCCATGCTACGAGCACATCGGGCGATGATGATAGCGATCGTGGAGCAATTTTGACCAGAGACCTATTCTTTTCACTTCCCGACAGGAGAGATCACGATTACACTTGAGGATGTTTATCACATCCTCAAGCTACCGATTCACGGAGATCAAGTGATCTATGATACGCGGAGGGGGCAACCAACCCTACATAGAGCCTTTGCCCCAGGTCGTCCAGAGTTATTAGGAGATAGGCGAGAGATGAGATATGAGGAGACTTTGGTAGCAGGTGCATATGACTTCACCTTGTTTCTTTGTGTGTTGATTGGAGGATAAGTGATGCTGGATCAGCGGGCTATAGGTTTTGCAGTTGGGTGGGGACTGATGATAGAGAGGATGACCTTCAGTAGGGGACAACCTATGCCTAGGGCTAGCGATGCTAGTACAACTATATCAAGAGATGCACATGTGTGTGTATCACTATGATTCTGCACTATTAGCCGGGGTCACACTGCTGCACGTGTGGGTGTTTGAGCATATCGCGATTACCAGGTCGGATGGAGGATATTACTGTCAACAGTTCGAGGCCTGTGTTTTTATATTAGTAGCTTGTTGAGTATTCACACACTGGACAGTTACATTATTAGCGGCGGGCACTGGATGGATCAAACTCGAGATGGAAACCATATATTGGTGTTGATCCATGGCTAGATGATGACGTACAGCTTCCTTATGTTATTTAGCCGTGCTATTTGATGGGTCACTGGTGGCACACGATTGACAAATATCTGTCGTCGCGGGTGATGCGACAGTTTGGGATATGATAGGATATGCCTCAGGAGATGGAGGTGTTTTCTAGGACACCGTGGGATGTGAGATGGCCGCCGACCATAGACCCACAGGTGGCACTACTAGACCTTGCAGCCTTGGAGCCACAGCTGTGGGATTGGGGGAGTATGGTAACAGATGTAGGGTCCACACCTACATATGATCAGTGGTGGGCCACCTGGAGGCTAGTTCTTTTAACAGACTCGACAGAGGAGCCAGATCTGACTGTGGAGGATGAGGGAGATGTCATTGAGGAGGAGTTGGTGATAGAGGAGGTAGAGGAGGAGCAGGGGAGGGGGGTCCGATGGGAGTGTTGGCAACAGCAACCCAGGCATAGGTAGGGTGAGGTAGGCGGAGGAGACGAGTGAGACGGTGACTACTGGCACCACCCTTAGAGCCATAGACATAGGGACAAGAGGAGGGTCAGTAGCTGCCACAGCAACAGCAGGCATAGGGCCCCAGAGAGCAGCGGGTAGTGAGACCTAGACAGCGGGCACCACAGGGACATCAAGAGGTATTTGTGCAGTAGGTACCGACTTAGTAGGTACCGGGAGGATCCAGAGGATTGATGTTGCCTCCAACTAGTCATGTAGAGGCAGGAAAATCAGGGGCAGGATCAGGAGCAGCTACGAGAGGCCACGTCTCATGTCGGTGCTCTCAAGGGGAAGAGGAGGAGGAGGTACAGACCCTACGAGCACAGGTCGCCAATTTACAGGAGATTGTGGGGAGGCAACAGTAGGAGCTAGTGCAGCTTCAGGGAGCAGCTACGTTGTTGGATGTAGCAGATGGACAAGTGAGTGCGCTACAGGTGCAGCTAGCTTAGGTTTAGGCTCAGGTGGTCACATTGACAAGAGAGCAGGATGCCGTAGTGGTTCGGGCTCAGCAGACGGAGGGGCAGGTGGTGAGTTTGCACGGGGTTGCAGCTGGTACAAGCATGGGTCCAGTTTTGGCATTGATGCAGACTCAAATCACATAGCTACAGGGATAGGTTCTGGAGCAGGGTCACCGAGCAGAGTACTACCATGCAACCTACTACTCGGTCATTCTTGAGGGTCAGCGGATCCCTAGCTATAGTCAGTAGAGTGGGTCACGGATGTCTGGGTCTCATAGATCCAGATCAATTTATTCAGTGCAACAGCCTATGGGGCCCCCACCACAAGTACCTCAACAGCCATTATAGCCACATCCACAGTAGCAGCAGCCACACCCTGGGTCTCCCAATGATTCAACCAAGGGATCATTACCCCAGGGCTGACATATATTGATGTACATTTTTGAGCCCTTGGAGGCATTTTTTATCATGACTTGTATATTTATTTTGTGACGATGTATGATGGCATTTATGATGATGATACATGATGATGGTATATATATATGGATGGTTACACATATTATGATGTTATGGGTTTTATTATGTGATGTGATGTATTATGGATCATGATGATGTTTATATGATTTTTTGATATTATGGATGCACTTATGATGTATGTGATGATTTATGACATGTGATGGATATACTGAGGATGCAGATGTTGATATGATGTTATGGTTTATGTATGATGATGATGTGATGGATGGTTTTGCTTATGTTGCATTATGTGATGCTATGAGCAATGGTACTTGGTGGGCTTGCTTAGCAAGCTCTTAGTAATGGTAATTTAATTCATATATTAATTGTTGTAAGGATTCTCTGATGTTGCTAATATATGTTGTGATTTTGTTGGCTTATGGATGGATGTTTTTATTATGATATCATGATCTATGTAGGTGGTACTTGGCGGGTTGTTTCCCTCATGTCTTCATTGCTCTGCTATGATTTTATTGTGGATATATGTTATGATTTGATGATGTCGTAGTCTCATGGATGGATGATGTTATATGTATTGTAATGTAATGATGTTGATGGATCATGTATGTAATGTGATGATGTTATGTTTTGCCTATGCTGATGTGATAATGTGGATGCATGTAATGAATATGGATTATGTATGATACTAATGAAATGGGATGAAATGTTTGCTCAAATTTGCATGGTATGGATATGGTGGAGAAGGAATGAACTCCTTAGCCCATGGATTCAAACTGTTGGTTGTTTTATGGTGCCACCAACCCTTAATAGGTTGGGTTGTCATAGCTTTTCTACCAGCTAGAATGATTTTTGCTGTAATCCTAAAAACACAAAAGACGTCCTATGTGAGATGTGAGATTGTGTCTCTCTGCAATGGCAAGTTTGTTTTGGGGAAATGAAAGTAGGGAACTCTGATTGTGAAAAATGTTGTCAGAAACAGAGAGTTCTGGGTGACCTACTCCGTCCAATGGAAAATCTATAGAGGAAATGATGCTCAATTGGGCTAAAAAAGAATGAGGTAAGTGAGCGGAACCAGACAGATGAGGTGAAGAACAATTAAATGGAAGGATATACATCTTCCTGACCTATTCTTGATGGACATGAAATGATTAAGGCCATGGTTTGAATGATGCAATGATTTGTAAATGATTATGCAGATGACCATGTATTAGTGCAATGGGTGGTGAAATAAACAAGTCATGACACATGATGCATTCTTTTAAAACTCTGGGTGGTGGGGTATAGGCTAGGGAAGGGAATGGTTAGGGGGATTAGAGGCAAAGGGGGGGAGGGGGGTGCAACGATGGTTTAGGCAATGCTAGATTATGGGATACCACGTCATTAGAGGGGGGGTTTTTTGGTTTAGATGTGTTAGGTTGGTTAAATGGGTCGAGGGGTAGGTGGGAGGGGGGTGTTAGTTAGAAGGTTGGGGGGGTTAGAGTGGGTGGTTGGGGGGATTAAAATTCTAGGCCCAGATAATATGGTTAGATGGGTGATAAAAGATAATTTGAGCTAGCTATAGTATTTGCATTGGACTATTGAGAGCATTTCTAGATTTATTATAGCAATGTAGGATACATTTCATGAAGGTATGAGATGACCAAGGTGATGATATTTATCCCACAGTTGCATGGACTAGACTTACAAATAATAGGTTGATTTCATGCATGCCCAAGGTAGTATAACCTTGCCTAGTTGAGGGAAGGGGACTCATAGACATGAGTGCTCATAGTACATAGAAGGTATGAATGCATGTATATGCAAATGAGACACACTATGCTAGAACCAATCCAAGCTTCAAGATATGAATACTATTCTTGGAGTAATGAAATCTACCCCCAAGCACAACGTACAGAAACAAACAAGAGAGATAAATGATTGACCATGCTTAGTAATTATTTTTCCCATACAAACAAAAGTGAATTGCATGTTATTTGACAATCACTATGATGATGGTGCAAGTTGTCTAGTCAATGTGTGTATCATCATACTAATGGAAAGAAAGTTGCTTTCCTATATTCAAAAGATAAAAATCAATAATCAAAAGACCAACCAAAAAAGACAAACAACCATTGTGTTCTCTTTCTAAGATGTGTGTTGATAGGATGATGGATTATGTCCATTGTAGGAACAATATATCCTAGGACGCGAATTGATTGGATTTTGTTGGATAATTTTTGAAAGGTGGGCAAAAGGACAGTCGAGCTATGTGTAAGGATTATAGTCAATATGTTGATTGATGATTTTTCTGTGAGGTGCGGTGTTTCAAGTGTATGCTTAGCATGTGTATCGTTTGTTGAATCTAGCAAGCTCAGTAAATAGGGACCATCCAAACAGGTTGGATGGGTGATCTTATGTACCTAAGTACTAGATACTTCCTTCGTATTCCAGACTGCCTACATACCCTATGTCCACAGGATCAAGGTACTTTCAAGATGAGGGTGAGATGAATATGTAGTTCTAGCCAAACTCGATGATGTGGGAATGGTTTGGGATGGATGTGCTGATGATGTTTCAGATGATTTTGGGTGATTGTGATGATGTTATGGGATTGCTTTTGGGATTTTGGTAAAAAAAATTTGGTGTTTTTGGATTTTGTATTATTTTTTAGATTTTTTGAATTTTCTAATGTTTTTGGGATTTTCTAATTTTAGTTGTACAGAAGAAGCTTACAAGGATCCTTGTTCCACGGATTAGCCTTGGGTGGGATGATGCGAGGTGGGCGATTGATGTTTCATAATTCCAAGCCATGGGAAGTGTTTGATGTGGGGTGTCGTGATGGAGAGAGAATTTATCAGATGGTGGAACTGGCCACTACACATGGAGCCTGCAGCAGCTTTTCACCATGGTACTTATCCAAGGCGCCACCGAAGTGATTTTCACCATTGGATGACTTTATTGCACTTGGGTTTTTCTTATTTTTTTAGTTTTTATTTTATTTTATTTTATTTTTGTATTATTTTTTTTGTATTTTTGCCTTGGGATACTCGATGGGTTATACATAGAACCTCTCCAAAGGCTGCCCCTCAAGTGTTGCAAGCTGATATGCCCCTGATCCATAGTTGGCAGTGATAACATAAGGTCCCAACCAATTGGGCTCAAATTTTCCTTTCTTAGTGTGTTCCTACAGATTCTTCTGGTTTTCCATGAGGACAAGGTCGCCTACTTCAAATTTGCGGTTCTTGATTTTCTTGTTGTAGCTTCGTCATAGGCGATTTTGGTATGCCTGTAGGTGGTTGAGTGCATCCAGGCGTTTCTCATCCAATAGTTCTAGCTCGTACAGCCTTGTAACTCGGTACTCTTCATCAGTGATTATGTTCTGTAGGGATATTCTAAGTGATGGGAGCTCGACCTCAATAGGTAAGATGGCTTCAGATCCGAATACTAGGGAGTAAGGGGTGGCTCCTGTAGGTGTGCGGATACTCGTGCGGTAGGCCCGTAGGGCAAGATTGAGTTGGAGGTGCCAATCATGGTTTTATTTGAAGCTTCAGCCTGATCATTACCTTGGTGGTAGTATGGAGTGAAGAAATGGTGTTGGACTTGGAATTTCTCACACAAAGTGCGGACTTCCTAGTTCTTAAACAGTTTCCCATTGTCAGTAATGATGGAATGGGAGATGCCATAATGGCATATGATGTAATGAAGAATGAATTTGGCTATCTGGATGCCTATGGTGAAAGTGAGAGGAATTACTTCAACCCACTTGGTAAAGTATCTAGTTGAGGTGATAATGAATTTATGACCATTGGATGATGGCAGGTGAATCTTACCTACGAGGTCGAGTCCCCATTGTGAAAAGGGCCATGGAGTTGTTATTGGTTGCAGTTCTTGTGATGGTGCATGGATGAGGTCTCCATGTTGTTGACATGGCAAGCATTTCTTAACAAACCTGTAAGCATCTCGCTCCACGGTTGGCCAGTAGTATCCTATTCCTAAGATCTTTTTAGCTCGGGTAGGTCCACTCGAGTGGCCCTACAAATGCCTTCATGTACTTCTTGTAAGGCCACTTCATCTTCCCTAGAGTCTAAACATCGTAAAAGCATACCATCAAGACTCCTTTTGTAGAGGGTGTCTCCTATAAGAGTGTAGCGGGAGGCCCGGCAGATGAAGCTTTTTCGTTGTGAGGGTGAAATGTTGGGGGGTATGATGTTGTCATGAAGGTACATGTATGTCTCTTGATACCAAGGCGATAGGGGTCCAAAAATTTCACACACCAATTCTGATTGGGGAACGTCATAAGCCGAGATATGAAGCTCTTCGATTAGGAACTCGCACTGCTTGTTGTCTTTCTTCATGTCTACCAAGGATCCTATTGTAGCCATGGCATCTGCTGCTTTGTTATTTAACCTTGGAATCCATTCAAAGTGGATGTCATCAAAATAATCTTTAAAATCATCCACCATTTTCTTGTAGGACAAGATCTTATCATCCTTAGTCTTATAATCATTGTTCACCTGTCAAATGACCAGTTGGGAATCTCCATAGACCATGATTTTCTCAATCCTCCACTGGATCGCCATGCAGAGTCTTGTGATAAGAGCCTCATACTCTACTACGTTGTTTGTGCATGGAAATGTAATCTTGTATGACTTGGGGATGGTATCTCCTTGAGGGGTGGCAAACAAAATGCCTACCCCCGAGCTTCGATGCATATAAGATCCATCAAAATACATCTTCCATGGTTTTTCTATTGGTGCTATAGTTAATATAGACTCATTAGGAAACTCTGTAAGTGTGGGTTTCTTTGTTGGGATGGGTGCCTCAGCTAATTGATCAGCGATGACCTGTCCTTTAATGGCTTTCCTTTCTGTCTACTGAATATCAAACTCACTTAAGATCATTACCCACTTAGCTATTCATCCTGTAAGGGTGGCCCTATTTAGCAGATTCTTCAGTGGATCAATCTTGGTAATGAGCTTAGTCTTATGATTAAGCATGTAGTGTCTCAACTTCTGTGAGGTGAAGACGCCAGCTAAGCATGCTTGCTCAATGGGAGTATAGTTCAGCTCATAGGTCACCAAGGTGCGGCTGATATAATATATTGCTCTTTCTTTCCCTTGCTCATCATGATGTGCCAACAAGGCCCCTATAGCTATTTCTATCGTTGAAATATATAAGAGGAGGGGTTCTCCTTGTTTTGGTGGCATAAGGACAAATGGGTTAGCAAGGTACTTCTTCAACTATTCAAAATCTCCCTGACACTGATTAGTCGTATTCTTATGAAGGAGATGTTGGAAAGGCTGGCACTTAACTGCAAGTTGTGCTATGAACCATCAAATAGATTAGATCTTCCCTTGTAGACTTCGTAACTACTTCAGTGTCTTTGGAGGGGGCATCTCTATTATAGCTTTGACCTTGGCAGGATCCACTTCTATTCCTCTCCTTGACACTATGTATCCTAGGAGTTTCCTAGAAGAGACCCCAAAGACACACTTCTTTGGATTCAGTCGCACATTGTATTGTTCCAATCTGTCAAAGGTTTTTAGCCAATACATCTAAGTGCTCCTCTCTGGTCTTGGATTTTCCTAGCAAGTCATCTACATAGTCTTCCATGATGTGGTGGAAGAAGTCATGGAAGATGATTGTCATTTCCCATTTATAAGTCACTCCTACATTCTTTAGGCTAAAAGGCATTATGACCTAGCAGTATATCCCCCATGGGCATATGAAGGATGTTTTATGTTGATCCTCTTTGACAATTCTGATCTGATTGTATCCTAAGAAATCATCAATTAGAGATAACATCTCATGCCCTGCTATGAGATCCACTATGATATCAATGTTTGGTAGTGGGAAGTCATCTTTAGGGTACACCTTGTTAAGGTCTCTGAAGTCTGTACAGTACTAGATGCCCTTAGTGACTTTAGTGATAGGTACAATGTTAGATACCCATTCAGGGTAGTCTATCAGATGAATAAACCCCACATCCAAGAGTTTCTTTAGCTTTTCTTTAACCAAGAGTGCAATATGAGGATTCATCTTCCTTTAACTTTTGTTTGACCAGTTTCGCATTAGGACGAACCGCAAGGTGATGAACAACCAATGTGGAATCTAGTCCCAGCATGTCAGCATAGGTCCATGCAAAGTTGCGGCTTCTTTGTTTGAAGAAGGTTAGGAAGTTTTTTCATTCCACTGTTGTAAGAGATTCTTCTCTGAAGGTTATTTTTGGTGCTTCCTCTATTCCAAGGTTCATTTCTTGCGATGGTTCCACTAGGATTGGTGACCTGTCTAGATATACCTAATCTATCTCAAGAAGGCCCATGCTCACATCGCCTAGCACCTCATGGAGGATTTCACTAGGTGATACGTCCTTTATTTTGACTTTTTCTTCACCTGAAAGTGCCACGAAGTGGTTTTCACTAGGGGGTGTTGTTTTTATTCTTATATTTTTGACTAAGAGCATGGGTGGTTTCACTGAAATAGGTAGATGTGTCAAGTTACATGATATACCCCACTTTGTGGTTCCCAAGGGGGAAGTGTTCTCTGACCCCCATCATTTCTGCTATCACTTCATCATTCTCTGCCACATCAAGGATAGGAGGTCCTTGTTGGTCCCAATCTATAAGCTTGGGGTATACAAGAGGTAGATCGTTAGAGGTGTATGCTAGGATGGTTATGGTATAAATGGTGCATATGGAAGACTCGAAGAAGTCAGCGAAATCACTAAAGGAGTATATATGGTCTGCTTCATTAATGTTATCGATCACATGGTAGACCTTAGCAACCTCACCTAAGATACATTCACCATTAGTGAGGATATACTATTGTTTTCCGTATCCTAACCCTTGAGAATGGGGGTTCCTCGTTGCTTGAATTGGCTCCACAATCCCTTGTTCATGAAGGCCAATAATGCCTTGCCCTTTATAACCCATATACTTTACAATCTCTAGACCTTTGCCATAGATTTCAGCCAGGATGGTAGGGTCTTCTTGTTCTGCTTCTTCATCTTTGTATAGCCATGATGATATGTCCTCAAGCACATTCTGATCAAGAAGGTGTTTCTTCTCGAAGGTGGGAGATAAGTTGCATTTGATAACTACTGTGGAGACCTCCTCTTTCTTCAAAGCACCAAATGTTTTAGGAGTGGGCAGTGTCCCTACACAAAAAGTACTGTGCAGGTCATATTCACCACACCCCATGTCACTTATCTTGATCTCGACCTCGGGTGGTGGAGTTGTTTGTGATGTGGTGGCAATATTGGAAGGGTCAATATATGAGGTGGATTATGTATGATTGGTTTGGCAGACAGGTTTCTTAGTGGTATTATTGTAAGGACAGAAGGTGTGGTCATGTACTTCCAATAAACTATAGTATTGGAAGGGGCGGGGATCGACATAGATAGTTACTTCTATGCCGTTGTGGGGGGATTTTAAGCATTGATGAAATGTGGATGGTACGACTTGCATGGCATGGATCCATGGTCAGCCAAGGAGAATGTTGTAAGGGAGGTCAAGATCAAGTACCTGACACTTGGTCTCCAGGATTTTCTGCCCTACTTGAATAGGGAGTTTGATGGTGCCCTCAGAGAGTCTCTCTGTATCATCATACCCTTTAATGGTTATACATTTGCTGGTGTCCACAACCACATCAGAGTATCCCAAGTGTTTTAACAATTTAAGAGTGTATAGGTTTAGGCCGAAACCATCATCTATTAAGACTCTCTTTATGATATGCTTATGGATGCGGACTTTGATGTGTAAGGCATCATTGTGTAAGTTGTCGGAGGCAGGAAGGTCCTTCTTGGAGAAAGTGAGGTGATGAGGTGAAGCGATATGGCCCACCATGGCTTGGAATTGATCAACATTCAGGTTTGTGGGGACTTGGGTCTCCATTAGAGCTTTGTCAAGGACTTCTTTGTGAAGGGGTTACGTTCAGAGCAACTCAAGGATGGAGATTTTTGGAGGGCTTTTACCTAGATGTTCTAGGAGGTTGTATTTATGCACGAATGGTGGGTTGGTAGATGTGGATGTGGATGGTTGATCATTGGTGGGTGTCACACGGATGGAGACACAACCACAGCGGGTAGTGATGGCATAATTAGGTGTTTGTGCTTTGAATGACAATAGTGTTGACATGGTTTGAAGATTCTTCTATTTGATCCAAAATGGAGTCAAAAGAAGTGGGAGGTGGAACAATATTGTAAGCTTGATTAGAGGATGAGGCTTTTCCTTTATTATGGTCAGGTAGAGGATCCTTGTAAGCTCTGAGGTTTGCATTTGGCAACTATTTTGGTGGGTCTTCAAAGCCAATTCTACCTGTTGATGGTGGTTTTAGCACACAACAATGCAGGTATGATTGTTGGTTTCACACCTCTCTTGAAAAAGGTATCCTACCCAAGATAGGACTGCCCCAAGGATAATACAACTAGGTCTTAGCTTGCTTGGAATAACTTCAGTGGAATGTCTAGTTGTGCCAACAAGGGGTCTTACATGAAATGCAGGGTTTATGAAAAGATGGCAGCAATGCAAGTACAGAAACCCTAAGTGGTTCAAACTATGAAGTCTAAAATTTCAGCAGATGATCAATGTAATGCTACTCAAATCCTAAATCTACCAAACTTTATGTAAATAAAATGCAAAAGGAAAAGGAGAGGGAGAAGGGATAAGAGATCCTATAGACAATTGCAGAAATGGTCAATAACCAAATAGATAGATTCCCAACAATAAACAAATCTCTGCTTAACCAGGTAGCCCACAATGCCATAGAGAATGTGCAATCTTCTAAGGAGATGTAATGATTTTCAAATTGTAGAGGGTTCATCAAACACACCATCCTTGGCGCAGCTCAATGAAATCATACAATCGAACTTATCTCATAAACTATGCCCAGACTAACCATGCACAATGACATGCAATCAGCAAGCCATTAAGGGTATGGACAGGAAATCCATCAAATATCTGAATAATTAATCACAAGTGCAAGTGAATATCAACTAATTTCAGATTGACATGAACCATGAAGACCAAAATGAGACAACACATAATCACAAATTCCTAGCAACCTGCAAAACTTGCTTTGTATTGACTGTATTTTGGCAGAGTCTTAGCAATTCATTATCAAATCTTACTTGCAAATGAGAGAAAAAGATGGCCCTTTTATAATCAAGGCACCATACCAAGTTTGTCAATGGACGGTGGAGATTAACTTGACACCAACGGTCTAGATTACATGGCATTTAATGAGATACATGAGTTAGTTACATTTTTAGATTTGTATTTGTCCTTTAGGAAAAAGACAAAATACAGCTTGCAAATACATTGAATCTGGACAAAATAGATACCCATTTGGTTGCATATGATGAAAAGTTAATTTTCAAGGCCTAATAAAGCTAAAATAGAGTCACATGACACTTGAAAATATGAGCTAATGTAGATTCATGAGATTCCAAGTGCTGACTGGATCAAGGGGTGTATGTCGCACATTTTTAGAGAAAGTGTATCCAACTAGAAGCTTGTTGGACCAACATTGCATGACTGGATGATTGGGACAGCTCTAAACAAGTCTTGGACATTGGACTGGATCTACAGGAACAACAATGAAGTAGACTCAATATTTTATATCTTTAGCTCATGTAGCTCATCTCCATCATCTTGGACATCATACTAACTTTCTCTTGCAGGTGCAGTAGCAATTTGGTTGATAAAATATCAATTTTGCATTTCTGGGTCAGCATTGCATATCTGTGTGTGCATCCTTCCAAGACGGCTCCAACAAGCTCCTATGTCCTCCAAGACCTGCAATTCACAATGCAAAGCATCAATTTCATCATAAATAATCATTTTCGATCAATTTGGATCAAAACATGTCCATTTGCAGCCATGGATCAGTCAAGAACAGCTCATTGTCAAAGTTGCTTCCTTATAGACAACTTCATAAATCCAGTGATTTTTGCATGATTTTCTACATTTTTTACCATTTTCAAGTACCCATTTGGCCTATATATTGATCTAGGAAGTTTTTTTGGTCATTACAATCCATTTGCAGACTTTTATTTCATGTTTTTCTATCCTTTTCTATAAAAAGCGAGATTTTTGGGGGTCACGGACTTTTCATGTGCAGTGGCATTAATTATCGTAAAACGTGCCCAAAAATCTACACAAACTTGGTAAAATGTTCATCATGATGTGACAAATAGATATGCAATTCAAATTCACCAAGAAGATTCAATTTGCACCTTGAAAAACTCAATTCTTGGGCTAATATGTCAAAAAGCGCGGGTTTTTGGGGTCACTGACCTTAGTGCTGATTTTGGGGTCTACCAACTAAAAGTCAGTGCAATGCAATTCTAGTGCAAGTCAGAGAGGTTCATTTTTAGCGCAAAATGCTTTTGCGCCACTTTTGGGTGCCACCGACTTGCGCGAGTTTGGGCTTCAACCGACTAATAGCATCTCATAAGGTCGGTCGGGGTGGATTGTAGCACAAGTCGGTAAGGTCGATTTTTAGCACAAAACATAAAAGGCTCAGTTGGCAGGGATTTTCAATGCAATCGACTACCGTGAGTTTCTCTATCTACCGACCAAGTGCAGTGAAGGCAAATATTAGCGCAAGTCGGTTGAAGCATGTTTTAGCACTTTTCTTCGAAATTGTCTCGGTGGGGATTTTTGGTTTGACTAACTTAGCGGTAGCTTGGAGGGAGGTTAGTTGGAAGCGAATTTAGTGCAAAAGTCGGTAGGAGGCATTTTTAGCACTTTTTACAGTAGGAGGTGTTTTTAGCGCCAGATTTTGAATTGGCTAGGGTGAAAGTATATTTAAATACTTTAAATATTTTTAAATATACTTTCAGCATGTTTGAGATAGGTTCCAGATCCGTAGGATTTCATATGCAGATTCTAGAATTTTGTGGTTCCACCAGATTTTAGACTTAGCCATTTTTTAGGATTTTTAGGGTTTCAGACTTAGCCAAATCAGGGCTTCAGGAACATGTATCAGGGTGAAAGCATATGGACCCTTTAGTGAAATCTAGTGGAATTTGACATGATTTTTCAACTCTAAGACCTAGAAACTAGGAATTTCAAAATGAAACATCCTGCAGAAGCACTTTCAAGGGCAATATCCAGTGACAGGATTTTAGAGCAAAGTGCAGTAACACCCAATTTTAGCACAAAAGGCAACAAATGGCAATCTTTTAAGCACAAGACCACTCAAGACACCTCCAAATCAATCATGAAAGACATCAAATGACTCCAAACATGCAAAATACTCAAATTTGAAGCAAATCCTGCATTCTAAGCACAATTTCACCTTCTCATCATCATAAGGCAGAAAGGTTGAGACTCCAAGCCAAAGCAAAAGAGGGGGTCTCCATTTGGCAAAATGGGGCGTGTGTGCAAGGCACAACACTACCCTTCTCTATGAGATCATGTATACAATGTTTCAATTTCATGCAATCAGATGTTTGATGCCCCTTGACACGATGGTATTCGCAGTAGGCATTCTCATCAAACCATGCGGGCTTGAATTGATTTTCATCATAAGGCCTAATGGGGGGAAGGGTTGTCAAATTCCCCTTTACAATCTTGTCCAAAACATCTTCTATTGGCTCCCCTAGGGGTGTGAATTTCCTCCTAGGAGCGTTATTCTGTTTGGGTGGTCCCTTGGGGATATTTATATTGTTGGCAGTGGGTGTGCCTGATGGTGCTTGATTTTGTACATTTTGAACGGCCTTCACATCGGTGATGCCATCATTAAGGGTGTTCTTGTTCTTGCCCCAAAAACAAGGTTTCTCGTTTGATTGTGCGTTGTTATTTGCATTTGGGGTATTGATGTTGACTTTGTTGTTGTTTTTGTTGTACGTTTTGTTATCATAGAGCTTGATCGAGCCCTTGGCAAGAAGGGCTCTCTCGATGGTTGTGCCCTTGTCAATGACCTCTTCAAAGGTGGATGCTCATAGGATTTGCAAATAAAATTCCATTTCTTGATTAAGGTTAGAGACAAACATTGTGACTAATTGTTTTTCGGGAATTGGCCAAGGGAGTTTTCTTGCCAAGCCTCTCCATCTTTGCAAGAAGGTAATGAAGGATTTTCCGTTCTTCTATTTGGTATTGCAAAGATCTGCCATGGATATTTCATGTTTGAAATTATAGGAGAAATGGTTTACAAACTTCTTCACTAGCTCAGGGAAATTCCTAATGCTGGGAGGAAGGTGTGCAAACCATTTAGTGGCTTGACCACCGAGGCTTTGAGGGAAAAATCTCATCAAATAGGTATCATCATATGAGACCTCTAAGCAAGTGATGTAGAACTCCCTAAGGTGTTACCTAGGGTCTCCCTTTCCTTTGTATTTGTCAAATTTTGGTGTTTCAAAATTTTTAGGAAAGGGGGGCATGTATAATGTCTTGTCAAAGGGGTATGGGCAAATATCCTCGAAAGAATATTGCTTGCTGGTGCAGGAGCACCTACCTGACAGCTGGCCTCCATGAGGCAGTTAGTTAGTTTAAGTCTTGTTAATGTTTCCAAGAAGGTCTGATAAGACCAATGCATGTAATAAGGTCATGTTGACCATGCTTTGCTATTTTTAGATAGTTTGTCTGGACAGCTGTTATGCTGTAGGTCCGGTTGGATCTCCCAGCCGCCTGGAGAGATTTCCCAGCCGCTTGGAGTCGGGTCAGTAGTACTCGCAAGAGATCCTATTTATGCATGAGGATCGGTTGGTCTTGAGACAGATTGAGAGATAGATGTTGAGAAGCTAGATTGCAGAGAGTGAGACAGAGTACTGTATTGCATCTTTTGAAATCAATAAAGATCCTGTTTGTGTTCATTTTCTGTTTGTTCTCCATTGTGAAATCGATTTGCTGTTTTGGTGGTTTCATGGATTCGCTGATCCATTCCACCGGTTGATTTGTCGAATCGGTGGAATGGCTATGTACAGTAGGTTAGGGTTTAGTCTGCATTTTGTGTTTGTTTGCATGCAGGTGTGCAGGATCGCAGTCGAAAGGTGTTGAGGACCCTAGCATGGGTATGTGCTAGGTCGTGCTGGTAGTTAGAGTCTGGAAAGTTGTCCAGGAAGTAGATCGGGTCATCCCAGGAGGTTCGGCGAATCAAAATTCGCTAAGGTTGGAAAATCCTTCGCAACGGCATCATCAGGATATTTCTGCATATATCCTGCAGGTACTTCGGGCATCATCCGAGTAAGTGGAGATGAGCATGATGCAGTCAATTGCATAAGGTGAATGTGCATTGGGGTGATCATCATCAGGTGTTGCCGAGGAGGAGCGTATCGGCATAAGGTAGAAGATCGGGTTGATAAAACCGTCGCAGGCCGATAAGGTTAAGTTTGGCCGACAGCAGGATATTGAAGGAACTGCATGTGACGTCATCATCATCAGGATAATCGTCATCAGGATATCAGGACAGCAGGATATTGAAGGAGCTGCATGTGACGTCATCGTCATCAGGATAATCATCATCAGGATATCGGGGTGACGTAAGCATCGAAGGAAGGGTGCATGAGGTTGTCGTCATCAGGATATATGGGAGGAACCGGATATTTTATATCCTGCTGATGAACATGATGTTGAACATCATGATGATGAAGAAAGAGGTTGGTGGTAAGATGAATAGTGATCGTCAGGAGGATGATCGCGCTTGCCGAATGTGATGATGCTGCCGATAGTCGGATATGATGATGCTACTGGCAGGCGAAAGGTCGAAGGTTTGTCTGCAGGAGGATATCGGTCGGCAGGAGAAAATATGATGATGCTGACAGTGTTAAGGGAAATATGATGATGATGATGAAGGGTTGCGGACATCCATGCTGTATGTCAAGGTTATAGTGTGGATGCCTCTGCATCACTTGCGTTTGTTTCTGTATTGCATGATATCCACCTTTTGGATTAGGGTTTGCACAACACTCATTAGATCCTGTGTTAGGGGTGGTTGTGGGATGTACGTTTATTGGTTTTGGAGAAGTTGTTGGAGATGGGGCGGAAGTTGGTTTTGTTTGACGATGTTTTGATTTTGGGGAACGAGGTTTTGATTTTGGTTGAGTTGGGCGGGGTATTGTTGATATGCATAGAGTTGTTGTAGGATGTGGGGTGGTATTTGGTTTTGATTCAGGTTTTGTTGTGATGTTTGGATGGATGACACGACGGGTGCTTGGGAGATTGATGGATTTACATATGTGAAGTTGGACGATGGGTTGGTGGGAACATTAGAGGTGTTAGAGGGTTGTTGAGAAAATAATTGGTTCATGAAGGCGATGGTGTTGGGATTAAGTGAGGGAATACTTGTGGAAACACTTGTGTGCAAGGGATTGTTGGGGATGGTGAGGGTGATTTGTGGGATAGATGAAGTTGTGTTTGATGTGCCGACGGGGTTGGTGGGGTTTGTTATGGTTGAGACATTGGTGGGATTTGTGGGATTCGTGGGATTTGTGGGATTAGTGACGTTGGTGGGATTTGTGGGATTAGTGGGATTGGTGGGATTTGTGGGATTGGTGGGATTGGTGGGATTTGTTTGAGACGTGTTAGGGTTGGTGTGTGACGTGGAAGGTTGTGAAGATGTGATAGGGTTGTTTGAGGTGGATGGGTTTTGAGGTACATTAGCACCATTTTGAAGGAGAAACTCAAGATACCTATTGGGATCCGACTTTAGGACTCTGTCGAGTATATCCAAGTTATCAGGATCTTGTGTGAAATTTAGGACATCTTGGTCTACTTGGTTGGCGGTGGGTTGGGTTGATTTGAAAAAAGGCAAAGGGATTCAACATTGCGTTGGTATCATATGTGGGTAGTTGTTGGATCGTGGGTAGGTTGGATACTTGTTGGATGGTAGGCATGTTGTTTTGATCGGTTTGAGGCATTCCTATGCCCATGTTGTTCCCAAGGTTGGCCATTTCTTGATTTTTCTTGAATTGGGATCTTGTTATGGGCATGCAATGATGTGGATTTGATTGTGGGGTGGATGAAGGTTGAGGCCTTAGAGAATTGGTTTGATTTATTGGACCCAAAGGGTATATGGTGATGAAATGGAATAAAGATTTAGGATCAAGAGAGTATACTCCCTACAATCTAAATCTAAGGGTGAAAAAAAGTTATGGTGTGATTTTTGATTATAGGTTTTAACCTTTGGGAGATAAGTCTGAAAAAGGCATCAACCTAAGGATAGTAAATGTCAATTGATTTTCAAACAATTTTGGACCAAAAGGATGGAGGATGAAAAGATGATTTGGTGAGAGAGATTTGGGAGATGGGTGGGATGATGTCTCAACTAAGGAAAACCTTAGGTGTTTTAGATGTTTGATAGGATAGATTTTGATGATGTTTAAAAAGGATGTTCAAGTCAACAAATGAGTTCAAATAGGTCTAGATTTTGGATGTTTGTAAGATGGATGTTTTTTTCTTAATCAATGTAGACTTATGACCTTAAGCAAAAAGGGATGATTATTCTACTTGAAAGTAGACTAATGACCAACAAGCAAAATAGGAGGTGAAAGGATAAAATCTAGATTCAACTTTTGCTCAAAGGTTGATTTTAGATATGATTGATTGAGTTTTTGGTTGATGTTTTGGTTATGAGATTTTTGGATGTGTTTAATGTAGAAGAGATGGATGGATTGGGGATGGAATTGTAGGATAATGTATTAGGTCCAAAAGTAAGTAAAAAAATCAAAGGGGATGAAAATCTATGGAAGTGGATGGATTATGGTTGGGTTCAATATTATGATGAAGGGTCCTGTTGGAACTAGATATCTCTAGTCATTTTTTTCAAAAAATGCTTACCTTATATGCACTTCAAGATCAGTTTACCCAACTGAGTGCAAAATTTCTGGAACAATTAGGGGTTGCATTTCTTTGTCTAGTGCCTAACCTTTTGAGCTCATCAACAAAAATCCTGCAGAAGGCTTTGATTAGACTTGTGGATGGTACTTATAGGAAAGACAACAATGTTTTCTCTGAAGATTTTATCTGAATATGGAGTTCTTGTTTACAAAGTTGTTCAATTGCCTGGCGACTTTGTCATCAGTTTCCCTCGAGCATATCATGCAGGATTCAGGCATGGATTCAATTGTGGATAAACTGTGAACTTTTTGACAATTTATTGGTTTCCATTTGGGTCAGCAACATGTAAGCGTTATGAACTTTTGCCTCATGAGGGGTTGCTTTGTGAAGAAATGATGAATCTTGCTGTGGAGAAATCAAGTTCTCAAGAGGGAGCTCATAGTTCTTTTTCTATGGAGGGCAGCTTCATTTGAAGATTGCATTTGTTAAACTCTTAAGATTCCAACATCAGGTGATTTGGTTACTTAAAAAGCTAGGGACACGATAATATAGAACATATGCAAGCTTTACCTTTAAATGAGTTTCAAGTGGCCATCTTTTGTGTGTCAAATTGTACACTATTGTACAAAGTTAAACCAAAGACCAAATACATAGTATCATGAGACGCGAAGTGAAGCAGAGTAATTCTTCATAATGGCTATATTAAAAACACTACATATAACCAGAGACCAAAATCTTTAATCTCTGTATTTTAATGTCATGAAATTCGACCAAAAGAAATGTAACGCGGGAACAGAGAATTACAGCAATATGTTAGATGTTATAAAGAATGTAGAATTTCAATATACACAGACATTTCAACTCTATGTTGGGTAAATATCACTTTTGAATGTTGTAGTTAATTGCTCACAAAGAATATCCTGAGTATAATTTCATAGGGCTTATTATTGGGCCACGTGGAACACTCTATTTCTTCCAACTTGGCTTTCAGAATTATGCTTTAAATGTTATTTTCATCCTGGTTTTGTCTCCCCATCTTTACTTACCCATCTTTACTTTCCTTCAACAAGATATTGGATACTATGCAGGTTACATTGGATCTTCCTTCATGTTTGGGAGATTTTTGACCTTTGTTCTTTGAGGGATGGCTGTAGACAAATATGGATGCAAACCTATCATGCTTATTGGTGTTGCTTCAGTAATTATATTCAATACACTATTTGGAATGAGCGTTAATTTTTGGATGGCTATTTCAATGCGATTTCTTCTTGGAAGCTTCAATGGAATGATTGGCCCAGTAAAGGCATATGCATCAGAAGTTTGCAGAGAAGAACATCAAGCTTTCAGCCTATCTATTGTTGGTACAATGTGGGGGATAGGTTTGATCATTGGTCCAACATTAGGAGGATTTCTTTTTTTTTCTCAGCCAGCAGACAAATATCCAAATATATTCTCAAAGAAATCTTTATTTGGAAGGTTCCCATATCTTTTGCCATGTCTTTGTATCTCAGTCATTGCAGTTATAGTTTTTGTATCTACATTTTGGCTTCGAGAGACACTTCATAAGCACACTTTAGAAGGTGAGGAGAAAGGCCATAATGATCCAGAGCTTGGTTCAAGAGGCAAGTCTATTCAAGAAAATAATAAAAAAGAAACTATCAAAAGGAAAGAAGTGCACATGAAATCGTTATTTAAGAGCTAGCCAGTAATGTCATCAATTATTGTATATTGAGTTTTTACTTTGCAAAATATTGCATATTCAGAGATATTTTCTCTTTGGGCTGTAAGCCCTAAAGAATATGGATGATTGAGTTTTACTACTAGTGATGTTGGTGTAGTTTTGTCAATCACAGGTGTTGGGCTACTGATATTCCAACTTCTTATCTTCCCTCCGCTGGCAAATTGTGTTGGAGCTATTCTTGTAACCCGTATATCAGCAGTATTGACTATACCAGTATTGACAATCTACCCCTTTTGAGCCATGTTTGTCTGGCATATTTCTATGGTTGGTGATTACTTCTGCATCTTTAATGAAAAATATACTTTCTATATCAGTTTTTACGGGAACGTTCCTTATGCTGAATAATGTTGTGTCTCAAGATCAAAAAGGAGCAGCAAATGGACTTGCCATGATTGGAATGTCTCTTTTCAAAACCTTAGGCCCCACAAGGGGAGGTTCACTGTAAGTGTATAAGAATGGGAACAACTATTTACATTTAGAACATCTATATAATTAATAATTACCAAAGACGGATTCTATTCAAAAAATTGGTTTTGGAAATTTGCCTTAGTTTTGGCTGTTGTCTCACAAAAGGGTATTTCATGGCTATAGGAGCATATTCCCATTCAGTTAAGCCAAGATTAAGAAAAGTTTTGACTTGTCAAACAAAATAAAAGGAACATGCTACAATGAAAAGCTATCTGGATAATAGAGTTTGAATATATTTCAAATTTGAGAATATCTTTACTCAGAGTAAAACATTTTTCAGAGGAGTTGATGAAAAAATAAATAAATATCTGCTCTTCCCTCGAAAATATTCTCATTATGTGGAAATAAAAATCTGGTAACACATATTTACCCAACAGGTTAGAAGGGGTAATTATATTTACCCAAATAAATATTTTTGTCCAGCGTAAGTGAAAAAATATGCGGGTAAATATAAAGAAATGAAGAAAGGCTAATAAGGAATGGGATTAAAATATTTTATCATCAAAAATGACGAAGATTAATTTAAAATATTTAATCTGGCAAAAGCAACCAATTTTTTATTTTTCCCATAACGAATTGAATAGTCATTCCAAAGTCCCTTTTTGAAATTATTGCAGCCCTAAACAGGGTATTGAAGAAATTTATTATTAAACATTTGGGTATGATCAAGTGATAATCGGTGACAGAAAACCCTAAATACACGTCAATGATAGAATATATAATGGGAATAATGGAATGATACCTCACGACACATATCCTAAGGTTCACATCTATACAAATTATATGTTTATATATTATCTAATGATTATTATTTTTTTTTTTTGCAGGATTATGTTTATGATAATAAAGTGATTTCAAGAAGAGGATCGAATTAATGGAAGATAAAATGTTTCAAGCCGGAGATGAAAGAATGCAGCCGGATGATTAATTATTTTCTTATCAAGTGAAACCATATATCCGTTATATCAGTTATTTAAACTGCAAAATGAATGTAACGGGTCTGAGGCTTGTTGCATCTCTTTAAATAGAGATCCCAGGACCCGGAATAAGGAGTTAGAATTAGGTTAGAATTAGATTAGAAATAGATATTTTTACAAAAAGACAATTGAAACATTTTAGGATTAGATTAGGTTAGATTTGATGCAATCTGATGCAAATTTGATCCTTCTATGCAATTTCGTTCTGAGAAAGGCTATGGTGCATGATACATTCTGAGGCAGCAGTTGAGGATTCAAATTCGAAATACATTGTGACGGTATCATCTGTTTGTTATTTTTAATTCAATCAATTTAATTATCTCCATGTCATTCATTTTATGATTATTCAATTTGAATGTGTTAAGGATATGTTCAAATTGTCTGGTTACATTTGCTAATTTGGTATAGTTGATTTGATTAGTTTCTCAAGGAGAATTAAATCCTTTCTCATCAATTATAGTAATCTTAGAATGTTGAATGGATTATTAAGTACGATTAATTGATTAGGGTTATTAATTTGTCTCCAGAGTTGATCTGATTTATTATTTTAAAAAGTTCAATTGGTTCTTTCTGGAAAGATTAAAATCCTTTTAATATTTTGCATTTAATACAATTATGTCCTTTGGATTATTACGAATAAATTAATAATTTATTCCTTGCACGTTTGTACAAGTTGCAAACAGTTATATGTGCCAATTAGATTGAGTTATTACCTGATACAAGTTATTTGTTTTCTGACATCCTGACTCTGTTGCCCAAATAGACAAAGCACCAGTCTAACTATTGATTCATTTTATGTTTAAAATCTTTACTCTGTTATAGATTCATTTCATGTTAGTTGTTATTTATTTCTATTAGAATTTAGATTAAATCATTTGCTTTCTTTAGAAATAGTTTACAATATCTCATCTGATTTACAAGTATGCTATTGTAATCGGATAAACTAGCAGCAAACCAACATTGATTTAATCATACAACCTGCTTTGATAATTAAAGGTTCACCCACCTAGGTTTTAGCAGGACCTAAAGCACGGGGAGAAGTTGACCATTAAGGTCAAACTCCAGTCATTGGCTCAAAAACGTTGTGAATTTGACCATAGGGCTTGGCATCCCCTTAGAATCCACAACTTGCATTTTTGAGACCCAACAGGTCCAATAGTGGAAATGATTATTCTCTAAGGTCAAAATGGGAATATGGATGAAACTTTTTTTGGATCAAAATGGTTGTGGTTTTGATGGATTTTGGAAAAGGGGAATATGGATTATGGATATGCAGGTCTCAAAACAATTTTCTAGGGCCATGTGCAAGTTGATCTGTAAATAGCACCAAAACTCAGGGGTATGGCACCAAAATAGATAGAAATGGTGCCAAAACAGGTCAGTGATTGACAATGCTTTGGCAAAGGTAGGTTTTGATGTCAAATTTGGATCTTGTGAAGGTCAAATGTTTGTCAAAAGTGGTAATGGTGGTTCAATGATGTTTCTTGGCAAGTATTGAAAACACTTCAAACAAATAGAACACAATAGCCAAAGGTTTTCTTTATGAAAATGTGAAAGATTTATCAAGCATGCACAACTTAAGGTGAAGCAAGGACAATACTTGTTGAATTCCCACTTGGATTTCTCCAGCTGCACTTACTTAAAGCAGATAACTTAGAAGCTTGGTGACACTGGCTCCCCCTTTACACGGCACTCACTCATCGAGTACACCAAGCTTTGAATCCCAAAAGACACACAGATCTCAAGGGATTTTGCTATCTCTACTTTAAGTTGCGAGAATGTGGGACAGCTTTAGAGGTCCAACCTCCTGCGCCAACAACTAGAAGGATTTTGGCCTCTAAAAAAAAGGTTCATAGTGGGGGAACATTCGGGGGATCGGTACATTACAAGCATCTGATAAACCACTTAAGGTATTAACTAGCTCTACTAGGAGTTTCATATACACTAGGTATGACTTCCTTTCGAGCTAGCACTGTATGGTAAGCGCTTACACTAATTTAGACTTGGCATTTGCCTTATCCTAATTTATATAGCGAACCGAATGAAAGTACTGCTTGGGGTCACAAATGAGTTCTCCTTGCAGATGTGTCTCAAGAGCAGGCCCACCTCCTAAAAAGAAAAAGAGAGTAGAACCATTTCTCTTCACCCAAGATCCTTTTGAAGGCGAGGGGAGAGGATACTTTGATTCTATCCCTTGGGTGATAAAGATGTGCAAGTGCACCAATCACGGCAAACAATTGCTAAAGTTCCTTTTAAGCCCAAATGAAATGTTCCTAATGATTGTTTGCAAACACTTGTTAATTTTAATGCACCAATCTCAAATGTTGTCTATGCTAAGCAAACAATGGTTCTTTTTAGGTGCACCAAGATAAATGTTTTCTAAACTACTAAATCCCTGCAAGATGTTAGTAGTTTTCAAATGATGGTCTTGGACAAACAAATTTAACCTATAAAATATAGTTAGCCACCTGCATGGATCCCAAAGTCAGTACAGAAAATAGCGTTGAAATAGAAAGATAAGGCACCACAAAACAGTAAAAAGGTGATACAGAACCACTAAATGGTGCTACATATAGAAGACCCCTATTCCCTATCTATTATAGAGAATGGCACTATAGGATGTCAAGATGGCACCACAATTACAAAAGCATTACAATTTACACAAATTGCACTAGAATTTACACAAATGGAGCCAAAATATTCTACTGGTGTCTAAACAAAAAATAGTGTTGTTGTGAGTTAAGATGGCGCCACGATACAGGAAGGCACTATGGAACTATGAAATGGTGCTACTATCATTTCTGAACATTGTTTGTTGTCTGCAGGGTCAGAAGGCGCCGAATTGGGCACTGACAGCGCCAAAACGACACAGTGTTGTTAAGAGAGACTGGAAAATATAACATTTTCTCAAAAATGTTAGGCCAATCAGGGTTAGTAGTTGTTTGTGACTCCAAAGACACCCAAAACACCAATGAAAATGATATAAACAAAGCTCCAATCAAGCCAAATCAAGCAAGGGTTAGATTACAAAGATATTTGATGAATTTTTTAGAAAAATTTTGCCATAGTAACCCCTTATCCACGCGTGTTTCCTGCAAAAACCAAGATTAAAAGACACCTAAAACACCAAAAAATAAGAAAAAGATTGAGATTCAAGCAAAAAAGGTGAGTATGTTTGTCGTGCGAAAATGGCGTTGATACAGTCAAAAATAGCGCCACAATCTCCAGAAATGGCGCCACTGTGCTCAAAAATGGTGCCAAATAGAAGGTGTTTAGAGCCAATACCTGCAAAACACACCTTCAAGCACAAAACTCACACAAAAATGTTAGATTTGGACCTTGTGGGTCCCATCGAGCATGTCGATGTAGTTTATGAAAATCAAAATGAAAGCAAAACATAAAACAAATGTAATAAACAAGTGTTATACCTTCAAATGTGACGCACAAACTCAAGATAGGGTGGAGAGTGTTGCACCCAAGCACTCTAGCTTTACCCAATATGATAGTAGACAATGTGAAATGCTCAAAACCTATGCAAATCACTAAGTATAACTAGCTCAAGAGTAGATATTTTGGCATGATAACTTTGCTCAAATTGTGGATGTTCAAATGGCTTGAGAGATGGTGTATTTATAGGCTTTTTGGGAAAGGATTTGATCCAAGGGTAGAGATTGATTTGAGAGATCAATGGTTGTGAATGCATGTGATGTGGAGGGCCTAGATTTGATCTTTAAAAATGGAGGGTTGTGAATAAAGATGAATTTTAAATTCATCTTGGGAAAGGGGTGAATTGAATGAGGTTGGGTGAGATGGATTAGATGTGAATTAAAAATTCACATGGGGAAGAGAAAATGAATTAAAAATTCATTTGGGGAAGAGTGGAAATAAATGGGTTATGACATGTGTAAGGGGTGTAAGAGGTATTAAATGAGATGTATGACGTGTGTATAAAAAATTGATTTATGAGGCATAAATATCAATTTTTTATTTGGAGGATGTGGGGAAGAGTGTTAAGCTAGGTTTGATCATTTTAATTAGGGTAATTAGCCTAATTAATATGGCTGGAAAAAATTAGGGAATGAGTTAATGAGGTGTTAAGATTAATTAAATGATGTTTTATTTAATTAATCCTAGGTCTAGGGTCATGTAGGTTAGACTTTAAAAATAGAAGAATAAAAGGCGCTCCATAACAAATTCCCTTATTCTATTGTAAACATTAAAAATACACTCATTATAAAGACTGACAATAACTTATAAATGTATATTTTCTTATAATCATGAATTTGTCAAATGCATTTGTATGAGATGAAAAATTAAAGTTCATCATTCTAGATTCTTTCCAAAAAAAACTATTTTTAATGCTTTCATTTTATACAAACATGTATGCTTATGATAATATTCCATTTTTAAATCAACTAAACAAAAATTGTTTGCCATGACTCATAAGTCTTTGGACATTATGAAATGAATCCCTCATTATTAAATTGACATGAGTCAATTACAAGAATTCAAGATTCTTAATGCAGTTGTGATTAAGGATTCTAAACAAATATTAGATGTGGCATATGGAATTTAGTCTTCACTGGCATTTGCTAGATAGGTGACTAGTACAAAATTATTCAATTCCTATCTTACCAAATAGAATTTAACTTCACTACCATTTGTTAGGTTTGCACAAGTGAATAAAGTAGTCAAGTTGACCATATTATGAATATAATTATAATATTCCTTCAAAATTCCCATCCCTTTGAGTTCCTCTTGCTTTAAATCCTATTGTCACTCCAAACACTTATGAAATGCCCTATTTAGCTCTCTCCTAACCACCTTCAAACCCTCATCTCATTAGTATTAATTTATAAATCTCATCATGCACAATTTTGTAATGTCGTGAATGTGCAATTACAATGCAATATTAATCATTATTTTATTTTTACATATACAAATGTTATTCTTTTCTCTCTAACATCAATCTATACACCTCTTTATGAGAGTTTTTTCAAGTGCCATGCATAACCACTAATTACAACATAAACACACTTGTACTTTTTCTTTTTACTTCTTCATTATAAATTATAGTGTTTTCTTTCTAATTGAAACCAAACAAATTGAAATCAAATTAAATTAAAAAATATCCGTGAACTCATAAATCTATTAGCTATCTCATCAAGCAAAGGATGTGAAACAACATTAAAAATATCTAACCATAAATGATATACACTTATTAAAAAATTACATATTGAATCTAGAATGTGTAATTAAATGCTTAACCTAGCATAGGAAAAAAACAATATGATTAATCGAAACAAAAGAACTATACAAAATGGCAAGGGTAATTGTGAGCCCTCCTCTCCCATTTGTTGTTGCTCAAGCATCTTTCCATTTACTTGAAATGTTCCTCATCTTTTATTTTCACTTTTTCTCCACCACCTCCTCCATCTTTTCATTTCATACATATGTAGGTTTTATGAAAATAGTTCAATTAAACATCCATGCTATCTTAAAATAAGTCTTTGACAAATACCCCAATAGTGTATATTAGTGGTGATCTCCATTGCACTCTATGCATCTAATTTTATGAAGCCAACATCATAGTCTAGATTGCCAAATACTCAAAACAAAAACAAAACCATTTTTTTTCCTAGTAACTGAAAATACAACCTTGTTCCTTCATTATTAGTGCATGTCTAACATGGTGCACATTATTATAGTGTCAGCCCATTTTTTAGATCACTTCATTTAGCGTCACCAATAGTCTCCATAAGAACATTCTCCTAGCCTTAAATGATGCAAACAATTTGCATCTCTCACAACAATTTCTCTTGCAACAATCTTGGAGATGAACTTAATTGCATTGTGACAATCAACACATACTTGAAGGTTCTTAACAACTCTAATAGTTGTTCTAGGGGGGTGTCTAACCAACCAAAAGCAATTGCCATTTTTTCCTGAAATAAGTCTTTTTCCTCCTTTTCCACATCACTAAGTAAATGTCTTGAATATGGAAAATGCATTGTTGCCTTCATCTCCCAAGCCAATTTATCTAACTTTGCATAGATCTCCAATGTTTGTGGATGTGATCTATCTCCTACACAAAAAGCACGTACCATTTTATAGCCTTCGATCCAATTACATTTAGGGATCTTTATAATTCCTTTATCTTTCATCAATCTCCTTAGCATTTGAACCTCACAACATTTACCCACTTCTTAATGGATGTTTGAGAGAACATAAGTCACAATATATTTTTAGGGTCTGTTAGGTCTCAAAAACACAAGTTGTAAAGCTTAAAAGGATGCCAAGCTCTCATAATGCTTTTGGCTAATGAAATAGAGCAACCCTATGTGGTTTTGGACTCCTTGTTCTTTAGGTTTTGCTGGACCTATGTAGGTGTACCCTAATAATTAAGCAGATTATGAACTTTAAAAGTTTTTGACAATGGCAATCTATTTCTAAATGGCATACAAATGTGAAATAGATGCAAGGCTAACAATTAATCCTAATGCTAATGTTTGAAGTTTGAAAATATGAATAAGGTTTTTATGAAGTATTGTTTTTTGGTGAATATGACGAGTGCCTTCTGGGCAACGGAGTCAAGATGTGTATAATAAATGTGTCCTCCCTTCTAGCTTAACTGAAATTATTTAGTACTTTTCAAATGTTTATATCTTATATAAACGTGCAAGAAGGTTGGTTATGAGGCTCTTCTTATCGATCCCAATGATATCTTTCCAAGTTATTGTGATTACTTGAAAGGATTTTAATTCTTACAGGCAGGAAACAAATTGAGATGATTCGTTTAAAGAATTTTAATTCTAGATAGAAACCAATAAACAGAGATCACTTAAAAGGAATTTATTTCTCTCCTTGCAAAAACCAATCAGCACAATCACACAAAAGCAACAAATGTGCCCTGATAAATTAAGTATATCCTTGATATATTAATTTAAATAACAAAGGAAAACCATTCTGGAGACAGCACAGATAACATATATGAATAAATATCAACAAATAATTGAACACCAAAATATTGGACACCAGATTATAATATTCTTCTCCGTTAAATTGCTTAAATTTTGCAATGTGCATCGAAAGCCTTCATTTTCTGGTATATTCTGCCTAATCCCCAAATCCTATTGATTGCTTCTACGGTTGCTTGATTTTTCTACTGCTGCTTGCTTGCTACTGCTCTTTTATTTTCATCTCAGATAAATACTTTCTATTTTAGGGTTATGACCCTTCACACATCCCTTTAATGCAGCTTTTCATTTAATTAATTATCTTCGGCAAAAATAAAATATTTAATTTAACTTCTTTTCCTGTGTGAATTAATTATTATCCCTCCTCTTTGATGGCAATCTTCACACTCACATTCACTCCTCGATGGAAATGTTTCACACTTAATTAGAAAAATATCATTGGGGTAAAATAATCACCACTTTATAACTCTTTCGGTGAAAATATTTTACAACTTCATTTTACGTGAAGAGGCGATTTAAAATAAATGTTTGGAGTATCCATTTTGCAACTTATCGAAGGGATGGAATATGATGTCCTACCGATGTCATAGAGTCTCCTCGATGCTTTTCTTCACAGCAGAAATTAATATCTTCAATCATCCTTTGGATTCTTTTTCAACTTAGAGACCTCTTTGGCCAACTGCAATCGCAGCACATGTTCTTGATCAGTCCTCATAGTTTCTAATTCTTCTTTCAATATATATTTGAGTTCCTTAATGTGTTGCCGCCGACTTAGAAGGCAGAGTTCAATCTTTTTTATTACTTTTTTCAATAAAAAATCTACCACACAATGAAGTTCTTCATTCTATTTGTCACCAAGAATGGTCGTCACAATACTTAAGAGGGGTTTTGGGTTAAACATATCCCTCTTGAATGACCTCCTTAGCAGTTACTCAAAATGTGAGTTTGATGGACACACGTCAAGTGTTTGACAAAATGCCTGAGAGAAACATCGTCTCATGGACTGTGATGATAGGTGGATGTGTAAATTGTGTGGATTGTGAAAAGGTTGTTGTAGTTTTTAATGAAATGCAACTGGCAGGTATTAGGCCAAATAGATTTGCACTGTGCACTATACTTTAAGGTCTATGTAGTCAGGCCACACTTGAGTTATCAGGTGCAAGCTCATGCTATAAAATGTGGAATAGAGTCTGAAGTGTTTGTGGGTAGTGCCTTGGTTGATATGCATCCTAAATTTGGTAGACTAGGAGATGCAAACAAGGCTTTTCAGAAGTCACAACATGATGCAGTGGCATGGAATGTGATGATTGCTAGATATGTTGAGAAAGGGTACAAATTACAGGCCCTTGAGCTGTTTAGTCAAATGCAAGGAAGATACATAGACATCAGGGGAGATCAGTTCACATTTTCCACTATAATTAGGGCCTATGCTCATCCAGAACATGGCAAGCAAGTCCATGCCCAGATTGTCAAATTGGGGTTTGGGTCTGATTGTTATGTGACGAGTTCTCTTGTTGACACTTATGGCAAGTATGGAAACCTAGATGTTGCACACATGTTTTAGGACAAACACAATGTGGTTACATATAGTGCAATGATTGTAGGGTATGTCCAGAATGGGTATTCTGAGAAGGCACTGAAGCTTTTGCAGCAAATGCACAGGATATATACAAATATGGAGATGGACCACTTCACTTTTGCAACTGTTCTTAGTGTGTCCTCTAGCCTAGCAGTTGATTACGAGATTCAGATCCATGCCAAAATTATCAAGAGTGAGTTTGGATTGGATGACTGTGTTGGGAATGCCCTTATTGACAAGTATTCTAAACGTGAAAGCATGGATGATGCTAAGAAATTGTTCAACAGAATGATAAAAATTAATCTAGTTTCATGGACTAATCACAAGGTGTACCCAAAATGGGTATGGTAGATAGGCTCTTCAATTCTTTGCACAAATGCAACAATCAGGTGTGAAACCAAACATAGTAACATTGGTCGGTGCTATGTTTGTATGCAGCCATGTAGGCCTAGTTGATGAAGGTTATCATCACTTTGAATCTATGATTAGAGATTATGGTATTATACCAAGAGTGGAACATTATGCCTGCATGACAGATATTCTTAGTCGTGCAGGACACTTGGAAGAGGCAAAAAATCTTATCATGGAAATGCCATTTCAACCTTGTGCTTTGTTGTGGCAGATTTTGCTTGGTGCTTGCAGAGTCCATGGTGATATAGAGCTTGGAAAATGTGCAGAAGAACATATTCTTGAGTTGGAACCCCATTATGGGCCTACTTATGTGTTGTTGTCAAATACCTATGCAGCGGATATAAAGAGATTTTCTCAAAGCTAGATGAATTGCTCAGTCAAATGCAGGAAGTGTAGTTTATGCATGAAAGCACTAGTTTTGTCTTGCATGATTTAGAGGAATCTCACGAACTTTCTTTTAGCAAACATTATTAGAATCTGAGAATGGGTTTGGACTAATTGGCATGATTCAAACATGTTCATCTCATCAAAGATACTCTCACACCTTTCTCAAGTTCATTGATAAGATGAACTTTGGAGAGAAACATTTACAAGAAATTTTAACTGGTTGCATCTCTTCAGAGATGGGTTGTGTTCTTGCAGAAAGTGTTGGAGATGTATGTTAGAAACATAGCTAAGATAAACATTTGGCAGATTCTTGTATTCTTCATTCTCCAAATCGAACACTTTCAATGTGACATTTTCATATCCAAGGGTTATGTAAATGCCTTTCTTGATCTCCAAGGCATGTAGTGATCTATACTGAAGATATTTGGTTTACATTTGTGCTTGCTAGGATCTCTCTCCCTGAAAAGCATTAGGCCAAGGATGATTGACAAGCTTTAAGAAAGCAGTCTTGATTTGGAGTGAAACATTATCCCGGAACCATGAAAATGCAATGAGATGTTGATTGATGACACGAGAGCATGGTTGCCAAACAAATTTGCATGAAGTCATCAGGATTGTAAAATATTAACAATCAAAGTAGTTCACTCAGCCTTTTCTGAAACTGTACTTGTCAGAAAATCAACTGAAAGTCATCAAATCACCATTTTGAAAAATATCAAATCTCTTCTTGGGGGGCTGGAATCAGACATGCACACTCACATATGACAGATGAGTATGCCTACCAAGTGGTTTGGTACGAAAGTGAACATGTTTCAAGTTATAGTTCTCCAAAGTAGGCTCCTGGGATAGATCTTATAACTGTGTTTCTGAGTGCTGAAATTAAATTTTTCATCATGGGACCTTCAAAGTTTTGCCAAAATTTGAAGGTTCCAAAAGTGTTCAAATAAAAAATCATTGTCACTATAAATACTCCTTGGGGAGAGGACCTAGTAGTTGAGCACCTTAACTTCACGCCTCTCAAAATCATATGTGGCAATTTCGAATCACTCCAAAAATTTTACAATAGCTTGCTTGGCAAGGCCCCTGCTTATAACTAAGGTTTCAAGGCCACATCATCAAATATGATGCCACATCAACATGCTTTTTGTTGAGGTGTCAAATAGTTCCCCCAAAAAAAGGGTGGACCAATAGGTGTGCATTAAGTCATGTTTTGTTGGTGGGTTGATGTGGCATCACATGATTGGTTGCTTTTTAAATCTAAAGAGCACATTTCATTCAATTATTAGTACTTATAGTAACACTAACAACCTTAAAGTCACAACTACTAGTACTAAACTTTTAAAAATATTGGGCCTTAAATGCACAAATACTATCTCACCTATTGGGTCTTTTCCCCTAAGCCTATATTAATATGTGATTTGTAGCACCAAGAAAACACATCCACACAACCACCACATATTTCATTGGCATCTTGATGATAAAGTTTATGGTGTCCTCAAGATATCCAGCATCGGCAAGAAGCTCAACCATGCACACATACTAATCAATTGTAGGTGTAATGCAATAAGGGTTACTCATATGATTGAGGCATGTGCAATGCTCATCCACTAAATCTGCATGGTTGCATGCACATAGAACACAAGCAAAGCTTATAATGTCAAGATATGTTCCAGAGTACATTAATTCAATGATTTTGAGAACATCCTTGCAAAATCCATTTTGTGCATATCTCGGAATCATTGCATTCCATGTGACCACATTTCTTCGAGGCATTTTATCAATCAGTTCACTTTCCTTGTCTATGCTTCCAGATTTTCTATACATGTCGACTAGAGCATTTCCAACTATAATATTTGACAAAAATCCCCCTTCCATTATGCTTTGATGGATGTTCATACCCTGTTCCAGAGCTCCCATTTTGGCACAGGCAGGGAGGATGTTGGCTTTACAACTGCCAATTTCATTTGCTTGAAAGTTTCTTAAGCCTTGTCAACAAATCCATTTTCTGCATATCCTGCAATAATCGCATTCGATGAGACCACATTTCTTTGAGGCATTCTGTCAAACAGTTCACGTGACTTGTCTATGCCTCCACATTTTGCATACATGTCTACCGGTGCAGTAGCAACTATAACATCTGACAAAATTCCATCTATCCTTACGCTTTGATGGATGCCCATATCCTGTTCCAAAGATCCCACTTGGCACAAGCTGGGAGGATACTGACAAAGGTTTCTGGCTTTACACCAGCCAATTGCATTTGCTTGAAAGTTTCTAAAGCCTTTTCAACAAATCCAATTTATGAATATCTTGCAATCAGGGAATTCCATGAGAACACATTTCTTTGAGGCATTCTGTCAAACAGTTCATGTGCCTTGTCTACACTTTCACATTTTGCATATCCTAGAATCATGGCATTCCATGAGATAACATCTCTTTGAGGTATTTTGTCAAACAGTCCATTTACCTTGTCTGTGCTTCAACATTTTGCATACATGTCTGCCAGGGCAGTTGCAACTACATCTGCCAAAATTCCTCCTTCCTTTATCCTTCGATGGATGTCCATACTCTATTCCAAAGCTCCCATTTTGGCACAGGCAAGGAGGATGTTGTCAAAGGTTGCGGAGTTTGGCTTTACAACCACCAATTGCATTTGCTTCAAAGTTTCTAAAGCCTTTTCAACAAATCCATTTTGTGCATATCCTGCGGTCATGGTATTTCATCAGACCACGATTCTTTGAGGCATTCGGTTAAACCCATTTTGGCGCAGGCTGGTAGTACGCTGGCAAATGTTAACTGATGGAGTTGGAGATCTGTTTGTTGTATATGGTGAAAAAGTACTAGTGCAAAAAAAGCACCCACATAACAGAGCCCCTGGGATTAGAATTAATTGAGGGGGAGGGAGAGATATTCAAATTAAACTTATCCCCAATTTAAAACTAACCGCGGGTGACATCAGGTGTAGGGTAATATTTGCATGGTAACATTTCACTGTTGCCCTGATAAAGCACCGGTCTAGGGTTTATTTGCCCAAAGGTCCAAAGAAAATAAAACTTAATGATAAATCATTCAAATCAATTTATGTTTTGTTTTGTTTTAGTTTAGGTCTTGCATGTTCTCTGATTTCAACTGTGAAGATAAATCAAGAGTATTGCTAGTCTGATTTTAATCCTACACATCTTGATTTGCATACATGAGAACATTCTGCTTGGTATGGAAAAGCTATATTTATTGATTGTGAATAAGGGAATACCCCCTAGGTGCGGCAAAACTTGAAGTGCAGGGGAGATAGGAGATAACTCCAAATTATATGATATAGCTCTAGAGAATGCACTTCAAGGTCTAAAGTTGAGGAACTTAGGTTAATTCAAACTTGCAAGGTGAAACTCATGATCAAACTACATGCAACTATAGGCCAATTGAAAAGAGTGAGAAACTATTCTACACTTCTAGTTCTACTAGACCGAGGAGAATATTCCTAGACACCTTTACATGACAATTGAAGATAAATGAAATATAATTGGTCACAAAGCTTAGTCACACCCTTTGCAAAAAGATACCTCAAATAATTATCACTAAGCACCCCTCACACTAACTTACTGGTCTTGCAAACCAAATATATTTCAACAAAGTAGATTACTACTAGGTTGCACATGCAACTAAAGATACAAAACCAAATTTTATTCCCAAATGTAAATCATGTACAATATCTTACTTTGTATGTAACCTTTAGGAACTAAGAAATTCATAATGGCTAAAAAATGAAGGCTCTCACAAGATATGGCAAATGTAAATATTAGTGAGTCTATGCAAATTAGTAGGACACTAACTACATTAACCTAATCTATAAAGAACAAAGGGTGCATTCAATATAGATCATGATCAATTACCAAAGAGGATCAGTCCCTTAATCTATTCGTGACAGAGTCAAAATATGAAGAAACGAGTAAACATTCTTGTAAATATAATCCTAAGAGATAGATATGAATCAATATAAAATAAAGAAATAGTATTGCATTCAAAATCCCATTAGTCTAGCTATAATTGAACACTTAAATGCAATTCAAAGACTCAAGAAATTTTACACAAATAGAAATTATTTAAGCATCCATAGCTAATCAAAGAAATCCCACATATGATATTTTTAAAAGGATTTTTTAAAGAATTTAAAAATATTTTATAATTGTTGTGACAATTAACTAATTAAATTAACAACAAGCTAGCAAATGTAGCCTCGAAGATGTATTTCTTATCCCCTAAATTCTCAACTAGTTATGTAGGCATCTAGATCATAGAGAAGATTTTTACTTGACAACACCTTCTCTAGGTTTTAAAAAAAATGATGAATAACACAAGACTTCAAACTTATACTACAACATTTGACACGCAATTGAATTTGGCCTAAGGCCCAAATGCTATAAACAAACCAAAATTTGGCAAAAGATCAACCCTCAAAGAGAGAACTTGCATTTATAACCAATAGCCCTCAAGATCAACGTGATTATCTAATTAGATCTTCTACATAGCTTACACTTGTTCCGTTCTAGTACACTTAGGCCTCACAAAGGTAGGGAATTGGGACATGGTCATTTCATAAGAAGAGTTTACATACAATAATTTGGTAAATAAAAGTACCAAAAAGACACCATTTTAGATTTTGAATGGTAGCATCCCAAGGAATGTATTAGAATTGAGAGACATTAGTAAGGAAGACAAGAGGAGTGTGGAGGTAGAGGATTTTGTAGAACACATGAAGAAGGTGCATGCAGAGGTAAGGAGCCAATTGGAGGATATGAATGATAAGTATAAGCAAGCGACTAACAAAACAAGAAGACATAATGATTTTGCAATGGGAGATGAAGTAATGGTGTACCTCAAGAAGGTAAGATTTCCACTCGAAACACATAATAAGATGAAGATGGAGAAGTTTGGTCCCTATAGAATTAAAAGGAGATTTGATATAGGAAATGCATGTGAGAAAGAGTTACTAGATGGATTAGGTATATCACTAGTGTTCAATATTGCAAACTTGTATGAGTATCATGAGGGGGACTCAAAAGGAAGTAGCACAAAGGAATAAGGAAAAAAACCCATACCTCCACAACCAAAAGAAGAGATTGAGGAGATATTGAATAGTAGAATTCCAAAGAATGCCAGGAATAGACAATATGAGGAATACTTGGTGAAGTGGAGAAGAAGGTCAGAAGAAGATTCAAGTTGGATTTCTAGGGTTGAGGTTGACCATCTAGATTTCCCTCTAGTCACTAGAAAGTGAGTGGCTTTCTTTTCAAATAAGATTGGGTGTCTAATGAAGGATCATCTCTTTGGGGAACAAAATAATCTTGCATCACCAAAAATATTTTCTTTCAAGTTTTATTTATTTGTTTGTAGGTTTTCATTCATCGGTCAAGTGTAGAAGTCATTGCACTTTGTTGTAGTTTACATTTTAGTCTTGTAGTTTTGAGATAATATTTTAGAGAGTTATTGAGATGTAATATCCATGTTTTCGAAGAATTGGATGCATATAGAAACATAAATTAGTTTGAAGACTTACACCAAACTGGAAATCTATCAAAGTTACAAATTTACCATTGGTACCAGAGTATTTGAGGTTTGTGGTAATCAAGGAACACATGTGAAGATTTATTGAGACCAGGGGAGAAACCAATGAGCACCAAATAGATTTATTTTTCCATTACTATTGTTTTGTTTGAGGAATTGGTTTTCCCAACCGACCAAACATTTCATGGAGTATAGAACTTTGTGCCACCTTGTAGCCGATGCAGATTATTTTGGAAGTTTGAGATTGCTATATATTTATTATTCATGATCATTTAAAATTATCAAGAATAATTAGAAGGAATTCAACAGAAGGTTGGAGGCCTTAGTGAGAATAGGAGGATGAAGGTTCATAATGGAGTTTGAGGATGAGGTTACAGATATCACTGATGTAATAATTTTCATTTGCATGTAGTGATTTCCATATTAGTAAATAAATGGTTGTGGACTAGCATGTAGGAAGCCCATTGTGGCAGAGTGTGATCCTTTATAGTTTGAATTCAATAAAAATCATGTTATTGTTCCATTATTATTTTTTGTGAGAGTTGTGTGTGTTTTGGTTTTTTCTACATGGTTGGACTATCCTTCATTGGATCCTCCATTCATGACTACATTATAATCAATGCAAAAATGTCCAATCTTAGAGAGGGGCTAGTATTCATGATGTGAGATAGTGACTACCTCATTTTTATGAATGCATTTGAGGCATTGACAAAGTACAAAATGACAACCTACATAGCATTGAGCCAAAGGTGGTCCAAGAGAATGCTAAATCAACTAGAGTGCTAGGGATGATATGATAGAACACTTCTATATGTTTATTACCCACTATAATAAGAAGAATAACACAACCTAATACATCAATAAAATGTCATAATAGCATTTCAAAGAGATAGTATATGTGACATAGGATTCTTAGTGGCAAGTCAGTTATATAAGTGATCTTTAGTTACTATGATGAAAGTACAATCTAGATCTATGAGAATTATATCAATATACATGCTCAAGATTGACACTTAAATATACAGAGGCCCCTTATATCTACTATTAGGGATTTTAGTAGGAGAGAAAGTGATAAGAGAAGGAGAAAGGGGAGTAGTAAAATGTCACATGTCAATGGAACCAACCAATTTTGAAAAGGATAAAATATTAGAAGGAGCAATAATAGTAGTAGGACAAACAATATAAGGGACCACTATAGGATCAACTTGATTAGTCATGTCATTTTGAGGGATGAGATGAATGGAGATCTATAAGTTTTGTTTGGGAGGAGAAATTGACTTGTTCCCTTTGTCATTTTGACCCTCAACATGTATAACATTATCATCCATCAGATCTTGTACTTGATGTCTTACACACATACACTTTTGAAAGTGATGTTTTGGGGCATGATGGTACTTGTAATAGGCCTTTGTGTCATACCCCCTTGGAAAAGGAAGAGAAGTGTCCAAGGGAAATATGGGAGGTAGCTAGATAAGGTTATTGGCTAAGAGCTATTGGAGGATAGAGATAGAAAATTTTTCCAACCAGATGAAGTGATGAGAGTTTTGTGACTTATCAAACACTACAAGAGAATAATAAGAAGGTGTTGACAACCAATTTTAGATATTCTTCTATGGCTTAAAATTGGGTGAAGTCGATATGGCTTATTGAGTCATCTTATCCCTAACCTTGTTAGAATTTCCATTATTATTCACCTTGGCCAAAGTCTTTGTTAAGCTTCCATGGTGGATGGTTATGTTTGTTTGCACTTTTTTTTATAATTCAAAAATAATTGGTTGTCAACAATGGCATGCCTTCTAAGTGATGTTTTCCTTGTGAAGAAATGACTAGTTACTGGTATGAATATATCAACATACTAGCTAAGGATTGTAACATGTTCATCAACTTATCCACTTAGGAGTCCAAGTCATTAGCATAACATGCATTTCTCTTGGAGATCTTCAATAGAAGGTAAGATGGGTGAAAGTTCCTTATTGATCCTATTGAAAAAAGTGGAAAAGCATGCATATGAATCTAGACCATTGATGGTGCCATGTGTCATGAGTTCATAAAATCTTGATTGTGTAGGACTATTTTATTTTCCAAAGTCTTGTGAACTATCGATCAAAGATGATGTGTTTAAATCTACTTTAGTTAGGGATATTAACAAAAGGTTATGATCTACATCTTCAAGTTTATCTATTTTAACCCTAGATATCAATTTTCCTTTGATCAATGTAGCTTGTCAAATCTGGTCAATTTTAATGAATTTCAATGATATAGTTGAAAGATTGTAGTAAATAAACTTCATTTATTTCTAATCAATTTGACTATTTCTATAAAGGGAACTGGGTCAACTATATTAATTGATCTCACTAGAGATTGTATATGGGCCACTAATCTTGGAATAAGATTTTTGTCTTGAGGCCATTTAAGGGTGTTGATGTTGGTGATGTGTTTAAATCTTATTCACTTAGGTGAAATGACAAAAGGTAGTGAAAAGTATCTTGGTGTTTCTCCATTTTCCCCCTATCCATTGATCTTGCATTGACCAATGTGATTTGAAAGACTATAGTAAATAGTCTTCATTTATTTCTAATCAAGTTGATTGTTTATACAAAGGATTTTGAGTTGGCTATATCCATTGATCTCACTGAAGATTGTATATAGGCCACTAATCTTGGACTAATATTTTTAAGTCCATTTAAGGTTGTTGATGTTGATGATGTGTTCAAATCTTATTCACTTAGGTGAAATGAAAAAAAGGTAGTGACAAGTATTCTGGTATTTCTCCATTTTACCCCTAGCCATTGATCTTGCATTAATCAATATGAGATATTGGGTATGGTTACCTTTTAACAATTATATTGTGGGCCCAAAAAAGTAAATAAGTTGCTTCTAAAGGACACTTGGATTGAAGTAGTTTAATTTAATTAGTTAGAGGGTGAGTACTAGTTTACTCACATGGGCTTTTATCATAGGAACAAATCAATACTTTCCACAAGTCATCTAATGGAGTGAAAATTATGAGCCCATTTAGTCTATTTAGTAAAGGCTCAATTATAAATGTTCTAAAGTAGATCTTTTTCATTTTTCAATGCTATGCATCACAATTGCACAAACTTGGGTTTTTCAGGCTGAGCTTAAACATCACACTCTAAGATTTCACTTAGACGTGTGCTAGTGGTCCCTCTCCAACTCCATTTCTTCCAAAAAAAATTCCATTAAACATCAACTGTTAGTTTCAATAAACCGTGACTGCCACACCTGCTACCGCTTGCGGTTAGTTTTAAATTGGGGTTAAGCTTAATTTGAATGTCTCTCCCTTAATGTGATGCTTTGGAACTGTTGAAATACCATGAACACAGGATATGCATAAAATGGATTTGTTGAAAAGGCTTTAGAAACTTTCAAGCAAATGCAATTGGTAGGTGTAAAGAAAACTCCGCAACCTTTGCCAGTAGCTTCCTTGCCTATGCCAAAATGGGAGCTTTCGAACAACGTATGGACATCCGTGCAAAATGCAGAAGCACAGACAAGGTATGTGAACTATTTGATAGGATACCTCAAAGAATGTCATATTAATGACCTTCTGTGTTCTATTCTGGATGGAGATGTCCTCCACGATTGACCAGTCCATCGAAGGGATTTGTTGGGCATAAATTTTGTCGTGTTCATAGGAAGGGGTCAGGATTGGGTCAATTGTCTACTCGATAGAATGCCTCAAAGAAATATGTTCTCATGGAATCCCCTAATTGTAGGATATTAAAAAATGGATTTGTTGAAAAGGCTCTAGAATCTTTCAAGCAACACCATTTAGATGGTGTAAAGCTAGAAACCTTTACCAGCATCCTCCTAGCTTGTGCCTAGTGGGAGCTTTGGAACAGGATATGGACATCCATCAAAGCATAAAGGATAGATGAATTTTGTTAGATATTATAGTTGCTACTACTTAGGTAGACACGTATGCAAAATGTGGAAGCATAGACAAGGCATGTGAATTGTTTTACAGAATGCCTCAAAGAAATGTAGTCTCATGGAATGCCATTATTGTAAGATATGGAGAAAATGGATTTGTTAACAAGGCTTTACAAGCTTTCAAGCAAATGAAATTGGCAGTTGTAAAGCCAGCATCCTCCCTGTCTATGCCAAAATGGGAGCTTTGGAATAGGGTATGAACATCCATCAAAGCATAATGGAAGGGGGACTTTTGTTAGATATTATAGTTGGAAATGCTCTGGTAGACATGTATGGAAAATGTGGAAGCATAGACAAGGTGTTGCAAGTATGTGCCTAATCGGTGTTGTCATTCATGTCAACATATCTGTGTTGTCATTGGTGTCAACTATGCTCTTACTTTGTTGAGGATATTGAGAAGTTTAGCCCCTTCGGTGATAACAATGTGTTGCAGTAGAAACAGTGCATTACATGTAGAAGAACAGTTCAAAAAGATGCTCTGCATTTCTTGTAGAATAAATATCTTTACCTATGGATTGGAAGCTATTTAGAAGCCTGTCTGAAGATATTATATTCCAAGTTTGAGCCTCTGCTATAAAGAATTGAGTGAGTTATATTCACCAGAGTGAAAACAGCTTTTTCTGTGTGTTTGGTCGTGACAGGGAGAAAGTGTTTTGCTCCGCATTGAAGTATTTTGGTCTGCGGTTTTGGAACTAAGTCAGTGGTGATGTTAAGTGCCTTCAACTGCAATGGTTCATGATTTGGTGGTCCGCAAGCTATCTTTTACTTATGACAATGGTTGACAGTGTTGTTCTTGTGCTCCAGTTTGAAGAATCTTATTGATAGAGTGGTTAGAGATCATGTGGTTGTTCCTGGTGATTACAATATGCTTGTGGATGTCTCTTGATCATGCTCCTACATTTGGATTGGTCCACAAAGTGTAATTTAAATCGTACATGAAGCGTGTTCTTGAGAATACTTGTGTTAACATCAGTCTTGGCTGACCTAGTTGAATTCATCATCTACGGAGATGCATCGAAGATTGTGATAGCATGTTGTAGCGTGGAAGATTGTGTTTGACTCCCTGCTAAGGCGCAGTGTGATCCACAATCATTTCTTTTCTTTGTAAATATGTTTAGGTCTAGACCTATATAATGTAACGTATATTTGTCGACCGTGGAGATTGTTCCAATGGTTGATGATTGTAATGCCGACCTTGATGATCATTCCCAAGTTGGTGAAGTGTATAAATACTTGTAATTGAGTCATGAAAATGTATCCAAGTGAAAAAGATGCGAAGAAAAAGTGAAGTAAGGTAGCAGAGCAGAGCAAAGGTGTTTGTGCTTCAATGGAACCGAACCTTGGCATGGAGTAGATGTTGCTATCTTAGTTCAACCTTTTGGCAGTGAGCCTTCTTTTGCCAGTGAGCCTTCCTTTGGCAGTGAGCCTTCTTTTGCCAGTGAGCCTTCCTTTGGCAATGAGCCACCCATACTCAGTGAGCCTCTATTTTTTGGTATTGCTATAACTTATATATTTTTGTGGGCTAAAACCCACTATGGTTTTTTCCCTTTTATGGTTTTCCATGTAAAAATCAAGTGTCTATTGTGTTGAATGTGTGATAGTAATTAAGTTAATGGTTACATGCTTTCATGGTTATGAATAATTAAGTTGATGATGGTTTGATATACATATGAAGCTAAGTTTTTGTGACAACTGATTCAGCTCCCCTCTCAGTTGTCTGGTATATTTCAACACAAGGAATGTGAACTGTTTGACAAAATGCCTCAAAGAAACATGGTCTCATGGAATGTAACAATTTCGGTAGATGCACAAAATAGATTTTGCAAGGATGTTCTCAAAATAATAGAATTAATGAAGCGCTCTAGAACATATCCTTATATTACAATCTTTGCTTGTGTTCTATATGCATGCAGCCACGCAGGTTTAGTGGATGAGGGTTACACATGCTTCAATCATATGAATAAACCTTATTGCATTATACCTATAATTGATCAATATGTGTGCATGGTTGACCTTCTTGCCCATGTTGGCTATCTTGAGGACACCCTAAACTTTATCATTGAGATGCCACTTAAACCCGCGGTGTTTTGTGGATGTGTTTTCTTGGTGCTACAAATCACATATGAATATAGGCTTGGGAGTATTTATAGTAACACTACTTTTTTATTTGGACCCTAAAATTATATCGTGACTTATGTTCTCTCAAACATCCATGAAGAAGTGGGCAAGTAGTGTGAGGTTCAAATGGTAAGGAGATTGATGAAAGATAAAAGAATTATAAAGATCCTTGGATGTAGTTGAATTGAAAGCCATCAAATGGTATATGCTTTTTGTGTTGGAGACAGATCACATCCCGAAACATAAGAGATCTATGCAAAGTTGGAGAAATTGGCTTGGGAGATGAAGGCAACAAGGTATTTTCCATATTCAAGAAATTTACTTAGTGATGTGTAAAAGGAGGAAAAATAATTATTTATCTACCACCATAGTGAAAAAATGGCAATTACTTTTGGTTTTTTAGACTCTCCCCCTAGAACAACTATTAGAGTTGTTAAGAACCTTCAAGTATGTGTTGATTGTCACAATGCAATGAAGTTTATCTCCAAGATTGTTGCAAGAGAAATTATTGTGAGGGATACGAATTGCTTGCATCATTTAAGGCTAGGAGAATGTTCTTGTGGAGATTATTGGTGATGCTAAATGAAGTGACTTGAAAAATAGGCTCACACTATAATAATGTGCACCATGTCAGAGGTGCACTAATAATGAAGGAACAAGGTTGTATTTTCATTTACTAGGAAAAAATGGTTTTGTTTTTGTTTTGAGTATTTCGTAATTTAGACTATGATGTTGGCTTCAAAAAATTACATGCATAGAGTGCAATGGAGATCACTACGTATTTGTCAAAGACTTATTTTATGATAACATGGACATTTAATTGAACTGTTTTCATAAAACCTACATATGTATGAAATATGAAATGAAAAGATGGAGGAGGTGGTGGAGAAAGAATGAAAAACAAAAGATGAGGAACACTTAAAGTAAATGGAAAGATGCTTGAACAGTAGGAAATGGGAGAGGAGGGCTCCCAATTAATCTTGCCATTTTGTATAGTTATTTTGTTTCGATTAATTGTATTGTCTTTTGCCCATGTTAGGTTAAGCATTTAATTACACATTCTAGATTCAATATGTGATTTTTTTGTAAGTGTATGTAGATTTTTTGTCATTTATGGTTAGATATTTCTAATGTTGCTTCGCATCCATTTGATTGATGAGATAGCTAATAGATTTGTGAATTCACAGATATTTTTTAATTTAATTTAATTTCAATTTATTTGGTTTCAATTAGAAAGAAAGCACTATAATTTATATGAAGTAGAAAAAGAAAAATTACAAGTGTGCTTATGTTGTAATTAGTGGTTATGCATGGCACTTGAAAAACTCTCATAATAAGGTGTATATAGATTGATGTTAGAGAGAAAAGAATAACATTTGTAAATGCAAAAATAAAATAACAATTTATATCACATTGTAATTGCACATTCATGGCATTACAAAATTGTGCATGATGAGATTTATAAATTAATACTACTAAGATGAGGGTTTGAAGGTGGTTAGGAGAGAGCTAAATAGGGCATTTCATAAGTGTTTGGGGTGACAATAGGATTTAAAACAAGAGGAACTCAAAGGCATGAGGGGAATTTTAGAGAAACACAATGGAAGACATCATAGGTTTGAAAGGAATATTATAATTATATTCATAATATGGTCAAATTAACTACTTTATTCACTTGTGCAAACCTAACAAATGGTAGTAAAGTTAAATTCTGTTTGGTAAGATAGGCATTGAATGATTTTACACTAGTCACGTATCTAGCAAATGCTAATGAAGACTAAGTTCCATATGCCATGTCTAATGTTTGTTTACAATCCTTAATCACAACTGCATAAAAATCTTGAATTCTTGTACTTGATTCATGTCTTGATTTAATAACGAGGGATTCATTTCATAATGTCCAAAGAGTTACGATTTGTGGCTAACAATTTTTGTTTAGTTGATTTAAAAATGGAATGTTATCATAATCATACATGTATGTATAAAATGAAAGCAAGAAAAACAGTTTTTTTGGAAAGAATCTAGAATGATGAACTTTAATTCTTCATCTCATGCAAATGCATTTGATGACTTCGTGATTATAAGAAAACATACATTTCTAAGTTATTATAAGTCTTTATAATGAGTGTATTTTTAATGTTTACAATAGAAGAAGGGGATTGTTATGAAGCACCTTCTATTATTATAAAAGCTAGATCAATTTGTAACTATGACTGATAGTACCACAAGAGAGGTCCCAAGGGACATGTAAAATTATAAATGAATATTTTTGTGTATGCGTTATAATAGTAGGTGACATTTGAATGGAAGCAACTCCATTGCCATTAAAAATAAAGTAATCATAAAATAATCCCATAGATCACATTACAGAAGTGGGAAATATGGTAGTGGTTCTTTAAATAACGTGTCATAAAATCATCCCATAGATTGGATCTTGCATCACAAGGGACAACAATAATTGTTTTTGCATGATGAAATGAAGCACATTGACTAAGAGCCTTGCTTGATAGGTTGGATTAAGCTCTTAGCGACAGATTTTAGAACACTATAATATCTTCTCGCTATGGCTCACCATTTTTGTTTTGTGGGTATGCTCTATCTAGAATGGTGAACTTTTTCCTCTTCATTATTGGTGAGTGCTTTGGTATCGGTGCAATGGCCTTTGGAAGTAGCTTAGGGAAGAGGAAATGCTAGGATTGTAGGGTGGAGACATCAAAACAAAAGCGTAGGAGGTAAAAGAAGAGGGTGGAAAGCATCGAGATAGTGGATAATTTCATCTATGTCTAGAAAGGGAGATTACAAATCTTGATCATTGGTCCTAGTTCTTGTATATCATAGTTAAATAATAGCTTTGACAGAGCATTTGGTTACATAACTTCTCGAGTAGTACAACCACATGAAATAGATGGTCGTAGTGGATCATTTAATATTAGTGGACCCTCCTCATCCACACATGTTTGTGTGCCTCATCATTGCATTATGTACAATATATTCAATGTCCCTCATATTTGAGCTACACAAGCCAAGGCATTGGGGACTAGAACACAAGATGAGGCATAACAAATTAGTGCACAAGAGGAGTAAGGCCAATCTTTCTTTGAGATAAAATTTAAAATTATTTTGTGATAATATCATCTAAATTTTAAATAAACAAAGATTCTAGTACTAATATATCTAAGTGGGATAACAATTGATGATAGACGAGGAGCTTATAGAAGTTCATTAGGGTATTCTTTCTACTACTTAATTTGGCTAAGACTTGATGGTATAAACTTTTCTACACATCTAACCTTTCTTTATTATATGTATTTCCTTTTTTCCAATAATTATATATTAATTTATATCGATGTTTCTTTACTTTTACAACCTCTTCCAAATGTGAGTGATGTGCCACCTTTCCCAGCATGCTTTAGTAGGACTTTTGATCATCTAATAAGACCATCATTCACCAAATGACTCTTTGAACATCAACAACAAGTCAAAGTAATTGAATTGGATTTTTCTTTAATTGATAGTTTAGATTTTATAGTTGAATATAGTGATTTTGATATTATTAATTTTTTCTACACATCTAACCTTTTTTTATTCTATGCATTTCCTTTTTTATTAGTAATTATCTATTAATTTATATCAATGTTATTTTACTTTTATAGTTTATTCCAAATGTGAGAGATGTGCCAACTTTCCCAGCATGCTTTAGTAGGACTTCTGATCATACAATAAGGCCATTCACACCGAACACCGCTTTGAATGTTAGCAATGAGTCAAAGTAATTGAATTAAATTTTGCTTTAATTGATAGTCTAGAGTTTATCGTTAATTATAGTGATTTAGAGGTTAATTGAAGTTAGTACATACAATCTTAGGTTGGACTTGTCATTTTTCATATAAGAACTCTTAGTTGGTCCACCCATGATGATTCCTTCTCAATTGATGCCAGAGGCCTCATTAGTGGTATATGTTTGTTTTGTCATGAAATAAAACTAGTTAAAGGGACTGGCCTATCAACTAAACCAAGAAACATGTCACTAAAGATTGTAATCACTAAAAGGATCATTAGGCATGCCATGCCAACAAGGATGTTACCTTGCAAGAAAGTGGTTGTCTTGTAGCATCAAGATAGTATTATTATCTTTTAGATAGATAATAATAAGTCATGAAAATCAAGTAGACTATCATGGGATTAATAATGTATCTCAATTTATAACAACTTCAAACCATTTGACCATGCTGACAAAAAATACATTCTTGCAAAATGTCTCAATTATGTTTAGTGTAAAGGTAACAGTAGTCATTTTTTATTTTACACCTCGTTGGACCTAACCGATGATGCCAACACACTAGGGTGGGTGGGTGAATGCTAGCCTTTGAGCTACATTGTATTGAGAAAGTCCCTTATGAGCCCTAAGAGCAAAAAGGTATCAAACTTTGACGTAGTTATTCTCAGAATCCATGGCACCTAGGAATTTGTTTTGTTTGAACCTACAAGTTGATGTCAAGTCCATTTACAATAACATTTATCAGGTTCCAAAAAAATCCAAACTATTTGAATATAGTGACAATGAATGTATTCTTGCAAAATGTTTGAATTACATTTAGTGTTAGGGTGCCAATAGTCATATTTTTTTGCTTTGCACCTCACAGAACAGAACCAAGGTGCCAAAATGTTGGGGTGGATAGGTGAATGCTAGTGGAGGCCTCGTTTCATTCCCCAGGTGTCCTAATCCTTTTGGGCTACATCAGGCTAAGAAAGTCTCTTGAGAGCCCTAAGAGCAAAAAGGTGTCAAAATTTGGCGTAGTAATTCTTGAAATTTGTGGCACCTAGTAATGTTCTATTTGCACCTCAAAGTGGAGGTCGAGTCCACGTACAATAATCTATCTCAATTTCAAGTAAATCCAAACTGTTTGACTGTGCCAACAATATTGCATTCTTACAAAATGCTTGAATTACATTTAGTGTAAGGGTGCCAATAGTCATATTTTTCATTTTCTACGTTGTGGGACCAAATTTACGGTGCCAACATTTCACTCGATGTAAGGGTGGATGCTAGTGGAGGCCTCATTTCATTCTCCAAGTGTCCCAATCCTTCTGAGCTACATTAGATTGAGAAAGTCTCTTAAGAAGGTATCAACTTTGACGCAACAATTCTCATAATCTATGGCACCTAGCAGTGTTCTATTTGCACCTACAGGTGGATGTCAAGTCTATCTACAATAACCTATCTCAAGTTCCAACAACTCTAAACCATTTGACCAAGTTGACAATAAATTCATTCTTGCAAAATGCTTGAATTACATTTAGTGCAAGGGTGCCAATAGTCATATGTTTTGTTGCGCACCTTGTGTGACCAAATATGGTTCCAACATGTTGGTGATAGTGGAATTATTGGAGTTCTATCCTAAGAATACCTTGTTAATCTCTTGACTTTATGGAAATCTTGATAATCATCTTACATGTTTTGTGGGCCATACATGTGCATGTTTTGGCCTCCAACAATACTTTTTTTTAAAAGATCACTTTTTTACATCCCATACAAAACTAACTTTTATCATCTAGGTGTTAAAATAAATTACATATTTGCAAACTAGAAATAAAATTATGCATCTCATATTTTTAGACCATGTTAATATTCTATGTATAAGTGCTTCAATTTTTTACCCCAACTATGACAAACTTTAATTTTAAAGAAAAAAGTTGCCACTTTTTGGTGAAAAAGTGGGCCCATTATCTTGCATTGACCCATTGATCCTAGTATTAAAATGGTTTGTACTAAGATTTAGATCCTTAAATTGAGAAGTTAGTGTTAACAACTCCTCAAATCCCTCTACTATTTTGAATTTTAGATAAAACAACTTAGAATCATCTTTCACAACTAGTCCTTGAGTCAATAATCTAAGCTCTAGTTGTTCCTCCTTACTCCTAAGTTCTCTCTCCACCACCACTATAGTGCTTCTCCTCCATGACTCCAAATCATCCATACTTACTAATGTCTCATATTCTCTTAACTATTCCATCATTCTTTATATACTTTTATTGTCAATTCTCATGAGGGTAATTGACCTTTCGAGTTCATTTAGATTTGTAAGTGGTGTGTCATTTGATAATCTAACTAACTCAAAAACTCTTGGATATTTTACTACAACCTCTAGTATGATCCTTAGATGCCTCATGCACCTTTTCAATTCTTTTCTAGTACCTTTCCTCTTGTTCTTATCTTTGTTTCAATTTCCTTCCTTCTTCATTTTCCTTCTCAATCAAATCCATTATCTTTCTCTCTTCAACCCCCATTTCATTCTCAGCAGTGATCTCTCTTAGGTTGTTGTTATCTCCTTTGGCCTATACTAATTTAATTTATCTTTTGTTAATCCCTTTTATATATCCCCAATAGTTAGACATGTTTTGACATAGTAGTCACATCTTTTCAAGTTCACCCCCCATTCCATAGCCCTCTTATAGGTGTGAAACCCCCCTCCACGGGCTAGAATTTAATGTGCATTACTACACATCTTCAACATGGCTATATTCTCTCTATATAAAAAAATTTCTCAAATGTCCTTATCTTTGTCTATGTTATCATGAATTATTTCCTTAAATTTATTCTTACTCCCTTTGCACCAACAATTGAAACCTATGGATTAGATTTGTATTATGTTGTGTTGTACTTTAGTGTGATAGAATAAAGAAGAATAACATGCATATGTGGTAAGATATGGACCAAATCAAAAGAAATAATAGACACATACAAGGTATGTGCAGGATCATGATGGGCCAAACTATACCTCTAAGTGGCAATGATAATACTAAAAATCATACTTAATCAAGTTCATGTGAAAATTTGAAAGGATTATCTACACAATTTGAAAAAGATGTAAGAACAAAATTTGTAGAGAATTGAATCTAGTTTATAAGCTACTATTTTTTTTTAAATTAAATTTTCTTAGTGAAAAATGAATATCTCAATGAACAACTATTTAATTTTTTATAAAAAATAAAAAGCGAGTGTCATTCTAGCGAACTGAACTATGAGAAAAAAAAAATTGAATCTTTCAGAATAAGTAGAGGACTCATGCCCGAATGTGGTGCATATTTTTTTGAATTCTTTTTCCAATAAAATAATTAATTATGATTTTTTTACTGTGACTTTTTTAAAATCTAAAAAGTAATTTTCCAGCCAACCTAACTCGATCAAAAAAATTGTAATTCATTTTTTTTTCTATAGCCAGAAAAGCATAGAGTGTGACGCAGCTTTTGGATCTCAAAAAGGCGAAATGGTTTGAAAGTTATTGATGTTTTTCAATCAATATGTCCATTAGGATTTCAGACACACACTATATAGAAAAGTATTAATAGTTATTTAATAAAATGTTAACCAAATAAATCTTATATTTTTATAAACCTAACAATTTATTCAATAAACCCTTTTTGTTTTATCAATTTTGCATTAAAAAAAGTCGTCAGCACGAAGGGTCAAGTTCAAAGAAGAGTGTGAAACCTGAAAAAACCTTAGAATTTAGGAAAAGTCAACAACAAAAATGGATATCCATTTTTCTTTGGTAAATGGCAAACGGATATTTGTTTTGTTTCGGTAAATTATTGTTAGAAGCCTTTTCAATGCACTCAAGTCTATTGGAAAGACTAGGAAAGAGAAAGATAAAAGAGTTGTTCGTAGAGTAATAACAACCTCAATAGTAAGCAAACAATTAAGAAAGGCTCGATTAATGAGGAAAACTTGTGTTGACTTAAGATTGAATCGTAAAACATTGTCAAAAACACTAGCATTAAGATCAAGACTAGATAGCCCTCTTGGAAATGATATTTGGGATTTCAGTGGTAGGCTTCCACGAGTTGACAAGAAGCTAATCAATACCATAAAGGAAGAAATTGAACGATTTTGGCACACTAACTCTAGGGTATCACCAAATGTAAAGGATGTTTTAAAGTTAAGAATTGGTGATAAAGACCACACACCACATCTGAAACATTACTTGGAATGTAGCCGAACAACATTGTAATAACAATATTGTGAAACACACCCATGTATCACAATCCCACAAAGAGTATTTGAATCTCTTAAGCCATTTTATTGTGTTCCTCTTAAAGTTTGTAATACATGTTGTTGCAAATACCATGTAGAATTTTCTATGTACCATGAATTATTATGCAATATTCGTTCTACTTTATACACTAACGAAATGTTATAAGAGTGTGGTGCAATTCAACTACCAAATTCATTTAGGGACTTATTGGATTTATTTCTATGTATTATATATGATGGTTGCATTTTCTACAAGAATGATTGTTTAAATGAAAAGTGTTTACAATGTGACGGGTTTTCAAAGTTTGTATCATGTTTTCATGAGGGCAGCGAGCATGATTTTGGAAAGAGAATGGTTGAGAAAAAGAGATATGAGACAGTGAAATACAATTCAAAAAGTGGAGGTGAAGGTTCTAGATGTGAGTTGATTGTAAGAGAGGTAAGTATTTTTTATTTTATTGATGATTTTAAGAAAAATCTTTTCTACAAGTTTGTTAGACATAGCCACAGGTCTCGATAGTTAGATCAACAGTTCAGGATGTGTAAAAACTTTTTCCCGATTGGAACTATTGTCTCTCTAATTGATTTTGCATAAAACTACACATTGCAACCCCAAAATGAAGTTCAATCCCAGTACTACAATTCTATTCAGATTGCTATTTTTGTTCACATTAGATACAGACATGCCCCCGAGAGTATAGAAGAGAACAAGAAGGTTGTGATGATTGATCTCATTCATCAGAGTATGTGCAATATTATTTTCAACAATTTTCTAGGTTCTTGCAAGAAAAAGATATTAGAATGGATCAACATCTCATTTGGTCAGATAATTGCACTGGTCAATTCAAGAATGCTTTTATGTTCCATTGGTTGAGCAGAATGCATGTAGAGACGGGTATACCTCATATTTAGAATTTTTTTGAAGCTGGGTATGGAAAAGGTGAACATGATGGAGCAGGTGCATGTGTGAAGAGATCTCTTTTTAAACTAAAGATTAGAGGTGGTGCTACATTCAGTGATGCAGATTCTATTGTTAAGTGGTGTAACTATGCATTGTCACAAGGAGTGGCTCTTCATTTAGAAGTGTGTAGGTTCTTTTGGTTCGTTGATGACAGGATAGCGAGAGAGAAATTGGATTGTTAGAGAGTCAATGAATCATCAAAGATGCATTCATTTCGAAGCTCAGATGCAAGTGCATGGACTATTTGGACACGAGAATTAGCTTGTTTTTGTCAGAGTTGTATTAAATGTGATTGGGATAATTGTGAGTCAAGTGAGTGGGTAGATGCATGGATTCCATAATATTTAACCCCTTTATCTCAAGGTCAATAATCTTTAGTCAATGACATGGAGAGCTTATTTGACTAGGAACATCTTTCAGACCTTGTACAGCCAGGTCATGTTTATGCAGTTGTTGCACCTCATGGAAATGAAGAGATATCAGACTATTGGTTGGCACAATGTGTAGAAGGAAAACAAAAGCTAACACAACCTACGACAAATGATGATGGGTTCACATATCCTATAGGATTAGTTGTTATTGTTGGGACTTGGTTGCGAACATATATGATTAGAAAGAATGTCATCCTTGCCTTTGAAGACTTTGAGAAACATAAAACCATATTGATATATTCACACCTAGCTGTAGCAACAAATGTTAAGTTACTAAGTCATCATGCAAAACTAAAATCAAAACAACTATGGACAATTAGTAATGTTGATCATGAAGCAATATTGGATACTTTGAAGGTAAGAGATGACCCCTCAGGTATGCTTGACTAGCATTTAAAATTCCAGATGGACAGGTATGACAATTTTTATCTTAACTTGTTCTTGTTTTTTCTACTTTTTAGATTTGTTTTATTAAAAATCTTGTTTCTTTAACTATAATGCATGTTTTTTACTATACAAGACTGCGAATGAGGTTATTTTGCATGGCATTGTAGATTTTTTTGCATGGCATCATAGGTTATTTTGACTATACCTGAGGTACAATTTTTAGTGTTAATTTGTATTTCTTAATATTTTGCTTTCTAGCTTTTTCTACATACTAATTTCTAAATTCATTTTGTGCATATCCTGTAATCAAGGCAGTCCATGAGAAGACATGTATTTGATGTTTTCTGTCGAACAATTCATGTGCCTTGTCTATGCTTCCGCATTTTGCATACATGTGTCACAGGGTAATTGCAACTACAACATCTGACAAAATTTTCATATCCTTCATGCTTTGATGGTTGTTGATACCATGTTCCAAAGATACCATTTTGGCACATTTAGGGAGGATGCTAGCAAAGGTTGTGGAATTTGGATTTACACCTACCAATTGCATTTTCTTGAAAGTGTCTAAAGACTTTTTCAACAAATCCATTTTGTTCATATCCTGCAATCATGGCATTCCATTAGACCACATTTTCTTGAAGTATTCCACCAAATAGTTCATGTGCCTTGCCTATGCTTCCTCACTTTGCATTCATGTCTCCTAGGGCAATTGCAACTACAACATCTAACAGATTTCTCATATCCTTCATGCAATCTCATATGGTATATGGCAATCTCTACTTTCCTTGGGTTTTGGATAAATGGTTTCAATGACACCTTGACCATGTTCAAGCAAGTAGGTATGACAAATGAAATCAAATTACACACTTTTCTATGTTTCCACACTTTGCTTTACACCCGCCAATTGCATTTGCTTGAAATTTTGTAAAGAAATAAATCTATTTTGCATATATCTTGCAATCATAGTATAACAGTCATTTAACAATCCTATATAATAGTCCTAGTAAAAGGTTGTGGAATTTGGCTTTACACCCACCAAATGCATTTTCTTGAAAGTTTGTACAGTCGTATCAAGAAATCATTTTTTTGCATATCTTGCAATCATTCCATTCCATGAGATGACATCTATTTAAGGTGTCCTGTCAAACAGTTCACGTGCCTTGTCTATCCTTCCACACTTTGCATACATATCTACTAGGGTAGTTGCAACTACATAGTCTAACAAAATCCCACTTTAAGTTTTGATGGATGTCCATGTACCCTATTCCAAAGATCCCATTTGCTAATGATAACCTTGTCAAAAGCTCATGGCAATCTCATATGGTATATTTCACATGGTATATGGCAATCTCTACTTTCCTTGGGTTTTGGATAAATGGTTTCAATGACACCTTGACCATGTTCAAGCAAGTAGGTATTACAAATGAAATGAAATTACACACTTTTCTATGTTTCGACACTTTGCTTTACACTCGCCAATTGCATTTGCTTGAAATTTTGTAAAGAAATAAATCCATTTTGCATATATCTTGCAATCATAATATAACAGTCCTATAACAATGTCCTCTTTGTAGCATGATGTCTAGTATAATCTGTGATGGATCCTCAAAAAGTGTCCTCTTCGTACCATGATGTCTAGTAGTTGATGGAGGCAAAGTTGAGTGCATTAACAAGTCAAACCACAAATTTGATTAATCTCTTCAATAGTAAATAAAAATAAGTGAGAGTTAGTAAATAGAATCTTATCTACTACAATTTAGAACATTCATTTATTAACATGCATCTAAATCACTACAATCAACTATAAGACCGCCATAAACTATCAATTATTTAGAAAAATTCAATTCAATTACCTCGACTCTTTCTTTTCGTTCAGACAATCGTTCAAAAAATGATTTTCTCTTATGACAATCAGGTGTCCTACTGAAGCATGATGGGAAAGGTGGCACATCACTCACATTCTCAAGAGACTGTAAAAGTAAAGTAACATTGAAATAAATTAATATATCAGTATTAAACAAATAAGGAAATGCATACACTAAAAAAGGTTAGATGTGTTACACATAAACAAGCTAGAGTGCACTACACAAAAACTTATCTACTAGAAAACAAGCACATACCACCATCGAGGCCTCCTGCATCCATTGAGAAGGACTCATCATGGATGAACCAACTAATATCTCCTGTATGAAAAATGACAAGAATGTAAGATTCTATGTATACAAATAATCATAATAATTTTTAAATTAATAGATCAATTTATCTATTTTCTATTTTATTATTTATCTAAACGACTATAATCAAATACTTACATTTTCTAAATTATCAATTAAAATACAATCCAATCCAATTACCTCCACCCTTTGTTAGCATTCAGAAAGCCATTCAACAAATGATAGTCCCTTGTGTCAATCAAGAGTTCGAGTAAAGACCATTGGCAAAGATGCCACATCATTCACATTTTGGATTGACTATAAAATTAAATTAACATCAAGATATAAATTAATTTATAATTACTCAAAGAAATAAATGCATACAAAAAAAAGTTGATGTGTAGAACAAATTATACCAGCAAGTCAAAGCCAAATTGGATGACAAACAAAGTTCCATGATGAACTTCTGTCAACTCCTCCTCTGTCGTCAACTGTTATCCTCCTTAAATACATTAGTACTAATAAATTTGTTTATATTATTCAAATGGAATACACCATGAAATTTAACTTTAAATTTTACTTGTATAAAAGATTGGCCATGCTCTTCTCCTTCTCTATGGTCCACTAATGCATGTGCTTCTGCTCTTGTCCTTGACCCCTTAGCTTGAGTTCTAGACCCCACTGCCTCATCTCGTGAAGGGACATTGTACTCTGAAGTGTTCAAGGGTGGCTCACTACTCTCTATAAGAGGACCTAAGCACAATTGATTGCAAAAAATGCAATGATGGGGCACACAAACATATGTGGAGAAGGAGGATCTAGTAAAATCAAGTGATCTAATATCATCACCAACATCATGTGGTTGTGCAAACTGAGAAGTCTGTATAATCAAATTCTCGGTCAAAGAGTGTATAGCACTAAGGCCCTATTGTGTTGCATTTGCAACAATGTCTAGGTGCTGAATAGGGGGTGGAGAAGGCATAGCAGGAGGGGTAATATAGGGACCTTGTACTTGTCCCATTGCCCCAAGTCTATCTTGAGGCTTTCCCTTATGCACTCCCTGAATCTCTCTAAAATCAAAATAATTAACATGGTGACCCATGACGAACTCTGCATAGAGTTTACGAAGGAAATAAAAAGGTACATCTAAATTGTTGTTGGGTGGTTTATCAAAAACCATCTACTAATGATCCCAAAAATTTTGACTAATACCCTCATGTGTACACCATTTGATTGAATACTTGGGCTTACAAACATCAACATGCAATCCAGTTTTAGGATTGACAAAATATTGAGCTAACATAGCTTTGGTAATGTCTAGCTCTTTCACTTGATCATATGATAAACCGTCAGCATATTCCGCCTTCTTGGTTGCTCACCATTGCCTAAATGATTCGTGTTGGCTTGACAGGGTTCGAACATGACTAATAATTCCCTCTAAATTCGATGTCATTGTAGAAAATTGAGGGTGGCAGCGATACATTTCTATAAACCTCCTTATTTGATCAATGTTTCTTTGAATTTGCTCTTTGATTGTTGGTGGTTGAGGGTTTGGTTTCTCATTTTGTTCATCCATTTTACCTATTTATAATATAAAACATACCCATTTAGTATAAAAAACCCAAAAAAATTGCTTGAATACACAAAACAAACAAAAAAAATATAAATTTACTAACCTCTTTGGATCTGATATCGGTTTTGGGAGAGGTTTGCATTTTGCAAGCGGTGGGTTTGCAAAATGTGACCTATTTTTCCCTTTTTTATGTTTTGCAAAACGGATATTCGTTTTAGGTTGCCCAAAACAGATATCTGTTTTGCAAAATAGATATCTGTTATGCTTTACCCAATTCTTTTCATTATTTTTTAGTTTGTTGTCTTAGATTAAGTTATAGTTCATTTTATTGTTCTTTAAGTTAAGATTCTAAATAATTGTATTCTTTCATACCAAGTGTTGGGACTAAGGAACCATGTTGCAATTAGCCAACATACTATGATAAAGGAGTAACATAAATAATATGATCAAAGACAATGATACAAATGTATTATCTATCTAGTAACATTTAAGAAAGCTTATGATAGTATATAAAACCAAAAGAAACAATATGGGACACTAGATTTTATGTTATAAACCCTTATGTGAGAAAAGCTAGTAGTAAAAGATAGTTAAACCATTATATTATTTAGAATCCATTGATTTAATAGAAGAATTCTTTTGATAGAATTGATATCTACATGCTTATAGCATACTTTTCTTCAATGTTTCTCACATCCAACACCTAACTAATCACAATCCAACCGTTCTCCATTCACATGAGTAGATAGGTATATGCATCATTACAGAATACCAATTGTCTAACTATCCAACCAACCCATGGAATACCAAGAGTCACAAAGCTATATGTTGACGATATCATAAAATCAATATATCACATAATCACCAAACATGACGCCTCCATGTGGATAATCATTATAGATGACTATATGTTGTTACACATTAAATATCGATAGTTTAAATTACTAACTATAGTCAATGTATTCATGTCTTCTTGTATAACCACCACTACCAACCATAAGCTTGTGGTAACACATACAACCATCTAACCAATTCTTTCAACTTGTAGTATTGTAGAACATTCTCTTAACATAACCAAGCCTCTAGATTGTTCCACATGAACTTCAACACTGCTACAAGTCCCCCTGTATTATTATTTATGCTTCTACTAGCACAATTAAATATGTAGTTGTGAGTACTTCTTCAAATGACTCATGGTTAAATTTCCATAGCATCACCACATGTAGACATATCTCCATGCTATATCGCAACATCTAAAACTCACCACATCCTACCACATTACATTTTATCATTGTTCAATAGTTTCCATATAAACTTAGGAACTCTCCATAGGTGAATTATAGATACAAGAAGAGGACATCAAAGAGAAAATCATTAGAGTATGCTTTGATTTGTAAAAGACAAGAAATAATATAATCTACATCAGCATATAGGCCATATGCATGCTTGTGTATGTTGCCTTTAATATCTAGCTCAACATCATTAATATTTCTCCCCAAAGGGTTTGACCTAGTTGAACCCATTCACCTATCAAGTCAACAAACTCCTAAATGGTGCCCTAAACACCACCTTGACAAATTCAACTATTAATAAGGCAAAAGCAAGTAGTTTTGGTGTAAATTCTAACAAATCATTTCACGTAGTACATATTAGATGATATTTGTGTCAACAATTAAGATCAAACCTGTGACACTCGGGATCAACCTCCATCATTTTTCTATGCCTGTTCAAATTCCAAGACAATCATTGGATTGATGTCATTTATTTTCTAGAGGTGGCAAATCAATTTAGCACATCCTCAACATTATTCTTCTATAATCAATTCTAGATCAAAGTACTTATATCCCTCACCTTTAAGTTTTGTGTTTATTGCAATTATTTGTCCCAACTTTGATTAATCTATATATCTATGTTAATTCATGTTTAAATGATTTCATTTGTTTAATTACCTTAAATTTATGTAAAAAGGATTTTATCCCTTTACATGTTTGGTGGACTTGACGTTCCTACACAACTTAGGGTTTATTATTCCTTCCTTGATAGGGTTTTCAAATTTGATTTTTTAAATTGCATAATCTTATTTCTAGATCTCATTAAGGTTTATCATTTGGATTCCCTTTTTACTTACATGCTTCATAAATATGTCTTCCTTTAGGTTTTTGTGATCCATTGTGTGCTAGTGATTTCACCCATCACACCAACCCTTCCTTTTTACCTTTAGGATTTCATTTGCTAATTTATTCTTGTAGATAAGTGCTTGCTATTTTTTTGATTTTATATCAGTAAGTTTACATTCTTTTATATTAGTTTTTATTAGGGTTTGAATCCATGCTTTATTTGTGAGTCATTAATTTATCTTTATTAGGGTTTGGACCATTATTATATCATCTCTTCTTGATTCGTACCCAACCACCCTTGTTTATGCTTCATTGATACATTTTTTATTATGGATTGTCATATTCCATTATTTTTAGCCTCTATTCATGTCATTATTACATAATTTGATATTTTTATACACTTTGTGATATTTGATCCCACTATCCTTGATTCATTCATGTCTTTTTATCACAGGCATGGCCTTATATTGTCTATGAAGGTCTTTTTCCATCATGTGTGTGCCTCTTCCTCCATTCACTTAGTTATTGCCCTTCCTTCCCTTGTATATCCCCATTTAACGTATCGACAAACCTCATGTTTCTATTTCTCCTATAGATAAAGCTCATAATGTGATTGAGCATAATGATAATTTACCTTTGAGCACTTTTCCTTCATATGATTTAATTCATTATACATGGTTTGAGAAGGATACACATGACATACCCTTACCCTCTAGTGATAAAATTATGAATGATATTTTATGTGGTGAAGCTACACCTTCCTTAAACCTTCATGACATTGTTATGCCTTGTGATGATGATGATTCTTAATGTGATGATGGTATACCTAGTGAACATATCCTTTATGCATCTCATGATAGATTTCCTTGTTCACTTATGGATTTTCTTGCTTGTGTCTCTCTTGCTTCATCTTGCCTTGAGGATCCTAATGATAAATTGATACACATGTTTCACCTTCACATGAGGTTACTAGTACATCTTAGCTATCTTGTGGCTCATGGCTTATTATTGATATGTATTTTGATGAACATGATGAATTTTTTATCTTCCCACAATGAAGTTTATGACTCTTTGTATCACATACACTCTATTGGCCCTTCCTTAGTAGATTCCATTGATTTTTCTATGCATCATGATGATATACAACTTTTTGATGGAGACCCTTCTTTGGATACTTTTATGTTTTTTATTATGTATCCTTAGGTGATCATGGAGTACATTCTTCTACACCTACTGAACAAACATATGATTTAGGCATACCCAAGGATGACAAACATGTAGATCTTTTACAATTTTTACTTGGTATATGTGAGGATAATGTGCCATTAGATGATGATACATCTTTCACATCCTCTACCACTATTACACATTACAATATGCAAACACACATGAATATGCTACATGTTGATAATGATACTTCACCCTATATAAAATACCTCATCACTAGGATTGACCATCAAGAATGGTATATTGATGCTTATGTGCAAAGATCTAAACCACAAGATGATACCAGCAAAATATTTCATAATCCTTTGGCATATAAAATTTTAACTTATTCTTCACCAAGTAGATTGGTGGCTCCTTTTTTTCCAAAGTGTGATGGTAAAGGTGATCTAATTCTAAATCTAAGGACTTTCACTATTGTACATGATTTTCTTATTTTCATGAGGACCAATTACTTGCCAAATTATTTCCAACAAGTTTAAGTGGTCATGATTTTACATTGTTTTGTTCTCTACCTTATGCTTCTATCAATTCTTTTGGGGAGTTGGATACTACTTTTGTGAAGCATATTCATTACAATATTGAGCCTAAGACATCTATCACATAATTCATGCAATATAAGCAACAAGAACATGAACCAATTCAAGATTATATCATGAGATTTCATGCTTTGATTACGAATATGAGATCTTCTTTATGGGATGTTGAATGTATATTTGTTGATGGTTTACTTCTCATCATCAAAGTCCACAAGTGTTTCCCAAGGTTTATTGTTTATTTTAAAAATTATGTGCTAGTGTATGTAAATGTGAGCATGCTTTACTAGAAGAATGTCTTTTATATCAACATAATTCTAGCACTTCTCCCTTTGCCCATGAGTTAGCGTCATTGTCACATTTAGAAAATGAGGGCAATGAGGATAATACCTAATAATATTTATGATTATCATAATGCACTTTCCAAAGATAAGTAATTTAGAGAATTCATTATATTGAAAGAGTCTCCACATATGGTATTGGAGTTCAACTTTTGCAACACAATCTCATTACCTTAATTATTGTCAAACCCATGGATAACTCTAAGAGTGCACACACAAGTATAATTACTTGTGTTCTTATCATATCATACATGAACATTCTATATATGTGTGTATCATGCATTCAAACATAAAGTAGAACAAAAATCTCACAAAATCTCACATTGTTGAGTGACATCAATGCAGAACAAAAATCACTAAGTAACAAATAAACAAACTACTATGTTGCACAAAATGGATATCCGTTTTCGTTCGGTATCCAAACCAAAATGGATATCCATTTCAAAACCTATGAAAGTCAAAGTTGGCCAAGTTGCAAATTTCGCTAAGTAAAAACGTGATTTTTTTCTATTGCCACTGTTTGGCCCGCGATGATCCTGCACATACCCTGTTGCAAGTATGGGCCTAATCGATGTTGTCATTGATGTCAACATACTCCTGTTGCATTGATGTCAAGGATTGGATGAGCTGTGTGCTGAGGATATTAAGAAAATTAGCCCTATCAAAAACAAAGAAGGACAGTGAAGACAGTGAAATTATATGAAGCAAAAATCCCAGTCAGTTGAAGATCAGAGTATGTGCATCAAAGAGTTTGCAGATATGTGTCTGAAGGTGCTCCAGCCAAGATTTCAGAGATCCGCATGAAGATTTGGAGAAGTTATGGCCATATGAATAAAACTGGTTATGGCAGCTGTTCAGAGGTGACAAAGTGGCACAAATAGGTCCGGTGAGATCCAGAAATGCAATATCTTGTTCTGCAAATCTAGTAGCATGTTTGACAAACTAATGTGAATTGACAACTCAATTGGTTCGTGGTTTGGAGGTCCATAAGCAATCCTTCTAATGTGACAGTGATGGCCGACTGTGTTCTTGAGGTTCCAGATGAAGTTGCGAATGATTACAATAAGCAAAAGTGGTGCGGATGTCATTGGTGATTCAAGCAAGCTTATGGGGGTCTCTAGATTGTGTCCAATTCGTGTTGGCGGTTTGCATTGAAAATTGAGCACGTAATTGAAGATTTACCTTCGGGTGATGGGGTTCTTCCTAATCTTGGCCGACTGGATAATTTGCGCATGTTGCGGATGATCTTGAAGATGTTTTGCATGGCGTGTTCCTTGAAGAAGATTGAAATCCCATATATGTGTGGCCGACAGTGTAGTGATGCGCATGAAGTTTTTGTAACAAGTCAAGTTGTATTTTTGTAATTGCTCTGTAATAAAATAAAGTATGTGTTGTGCCGACTTTGATGATCATTCAAAAGTTGATGTCATGTATAAATAAGATTTGTGAAGTTATTTAAAAGTATCTGTTGTCGTGATGAGAAAGTGGTAGAGAAGAGGAGTGAAAAGCAGAGCAGAGCAGAGGTTTTTGAACTGAAATGGAATTGTCTCAAGCATAGTGAAGATGCTAATCTCCAGTTCAAGTATGTAATATTTATATTCTTCTATAGACAGTGTGTCTCCTGTAGGCAGTGGGCCTCTTGTGAGCAGTGTGCTTGGGCAATGAGCCCTAATTGGCAAGTGCCATTTTATTCTTCTTATTCTTTTAACAGATAATACAATCTTGGGTTAGTCACCCCATGGTTTTTCCCTTAACCAGGTTTTCCACATTAAAAATCTTGGTGTTATATGTGTTTTTCTGCTCTTGAGTTATTGCATTATGCTTCCATGATTGAATCTTTGTTATGCTGCTGAAATATAAGAAGGTTTTAAGTGATTAAAGAACAGAATTGGGATGACAACTGATTCACCCTCCCTCTCAGTTGTCTGTCCTAAAACCAACAATTGGTATCAGAGCCAAGTTCCTCTAGAAGAAGCTTGACCGCTTGAGGAGATCCAGAATGTCGACCTACAAGAAGGATAGTCCAAGGTTTGATGGAACAAACTTCTTTGCCTAGCAGAACCGCATGGAATGTCACTTACAATGCATGGGATATCAGTATTGGAACATAATCTCAACTAAATATGTTCCTCCAACGAATGGGCCAACAACTATAGATGAAGTCAGAGATGCAGAAAATAATCTTCGAGCTAAAAAGCCCTACTGAGTGCCTTGTCTGATATAGAGATGACAAATGTTATGGGATTAAAGACTGCTTATGAAATTTGGACAAAGCTTGAAAATATATATGAAGGAGACAAGTATGTTAAGTGTGCCAAGTTGCAAAGTCTGAAAGGAAAGTTTGAAAACCTAAGGATGAGTGAAGATGAGAACATCACTTTATATATGGCAAAAGTAAATGGGCTTGTATGTGGCATCAGATATGCTGGTGGAATACTAGATGAAGATGAAATTGTTGCTAAAGTTCTCAGATCTTTACCTCCTGCATATAAACACAAGGTCATTGCTATTGAGGAAATTAGATCTTTAACAACTATCACAAGGGATCAATTGGTCGGTAAGATATCTGCATTTGAGTTGGCAGAGTTTGGCGATGCACTTCCCAAGACTGAATCTACTTTCAAAGCTAATGCCTCTGCTAAAGGCAAACAAAGATATGATCCAAGGAAAAGCTCCTCAAAAAAATCATCTTGGTATGAGAAAGCAAGAAAAGATCTGAAAGAGGATGAATCAGAAGCTGAACAACTTGAAGCTCTCATTGCAAAAAGACTACCAAGAGGATCCGGTAAGTATGAAGGAAAATTACCTTTTAAATGCTTTGCCTGCAATAAGATTGGTCATTTTGCCTCAAGATGTCCGGAAAGGTTTTCAAGGCCAAACCCTAATAGATCAAGGTTTCAGAAAAAGTGTTACTATGTTTAAGAAGATGATGATGAAGGAGTAACAGATGATGAATCTGAGATAGGAAACAAATCTGGAAATGACTGGGTGTTTATTGTCATCAAGGAAGAAGATCCAATACCTATTAAATCTGCTAATCATAAGATGATAGAAAGTGCTCTGGCTGCTCAGGTTGAAAAAAAGGATGAATGGGTTATTGATAGTGGTTGCTCTCACCATATGACTGGTGACAAGAGCAAGTTCTTAAGCTTGGAAAGATATGAAGGTGGAGTTGTAAAGTTTGGAGATAATTCTGCTGGCAGAATTAGAGGTAGAGGAACCATTTCCTTTGATGGAAAGAACAAAACCAGTGATGTTCTGTATGTTGAAGGTTTGAAGCATAATCTTCTCAGTGTTGGATAGTTGGTGGACAAAGGCTATGATCTCCGATTCAAAAATGGAAAATGCAAGATCTTTGAAAGCTCTGGAACTGAGATTGCATTCGGTACACAGACAAAAGGTAACATCTTCCACTTGGTTGGTACTAGCAAAAGTTGTTTATTTGTTCAAATTGATCAAAGTTGGTTGTGGCATAAAAGAATGTGTCATGTAAATTTTGATAATATCATCAAGATAAGCAACACTCAGGTTGTAAGAGATCTTCCAAGACTAGTGAAACCTAACAGTTTGTGCAAAGAATGTCAGTTGGGTAAGCAGAACAGAGTCACATTCAAAAGTAAGGAACAATCTTCAACCAGATTGTTAGACTTAGTTCACACTGATCTCTGTGGTCTGGCAAGAATCAAGAGTCTGTAAGGAGATAGGTATTTCATGTTGTTGATTGATGACCACTCCCGGATGATGTGGGTAACTTTCTTGAAAGAGAAATCTGAAGCACTTGAGAAATTTAAAATATTCAAGGCTATGGTAGAAAATGAAACTGGCATAAACATAAAATGCCTCAGGTCTGATAAAGGTGGAGAATTCACATCCAATGAGTTCATATCATTATGTGAGGAACATGGGATAAAGAGACAGTTTTCTGCTCCAAGGACTCCACAACAGAATGAAGTAGTGGAAAGAAAGAACTGGACCATCCAGGAAGTATCTAGAACCATAATGATTGAAGCAAATGTCCCTCAGATCTACTGAAGAGAATCTATAAGCACTGTTGTTTATACTCTTAATTGAGTACAAATCAGAGGCAATACTGGTAAGACTCCTTATAAACTTTGGTTTAGCACCACTCCTACTGTGAAATATTTCAGAGTCTTTGATAGTAAATGCTATATCAAAAGAGATGAAGACCTTGGCAAGTTTGATGCTAGAAGTGATGAAGGAATATTCTTGGGATATTCTACTCAAAGCAAAGCATACCAGTGTTATAACAAGAGATTGAGAAAGATTGTAGAAAGTGCAAATGTGAAGGTTGATGAAGGCATGGAAAATCCCTCAAGATATTATGAGTATGAAGTAGATGATCAGAATGATGTCTCAGATCAAGGAGAACAAGTCCCAACTTCAGTTCAAATTCAGATTGATCCGGAGAATCCTGAAATATAAGAAGAAGAGACAAGTTTGCATGAACCTGTTTAAGATTTAGAAGTGCAAGAGCTTCCCAAAACTCCCAGGTATGTAAGGCTGAATCATTCTGAAGACCAGATCATAGGAGATAGAAGCAAAAGTGTTCAAACAAGAAGAAAAATTGCTCAAGATTCAGTAAAGTATTGTCTGATTTCAAAAATTGAACCAAAAACAGTAAGTGAAGCATGCAATGATGAAAGTTGGGTTAACGCAATGAAGGAGGAATTGATGCAGATTGGAAAGAATCACACTTGGGATCTTATTCCTAGACCCAAGGACAAAAATGTGATTAGGACTAAATGGGTCTTTCGGAATAAACTAAATGAAGATGGTGAAGTAATAAGAAACAAAGCCAAATTGGTCTGTAAGGGTTATTCTCAAGTAGGAGTTGACTTTGAAGAAACTTTTGCTCTGGTGGCAAGAATTGAAGCAATCAGATTATTTCTTGTTTTTGCTGCCTTCAAAGATTTCAAGGTGTATCAGATGGATGTCAAATCTACTTTCCTAAACAGTGATTTGGAAGAAGAGATATACATTGAGCACCCGGATGGATTTCAATTGTCTGATCATAGAGATATGGTATGCAAATTGAAGAAGGCATTGTATGGACTCAAACAAGCCCCAAGAGCCTGGTATGAAAGATTGGACAAACATCTTTTGAAGATTGGCTTCAACAAAGGTACTGCTGACAGTAATATGTACTTCAAGATTGATCATGAAAATATCTTGATTGTTGAAGTATTTGTTGATTATATCATATTTGGAGGAAAATATAGTATGTGCAAGACTTTTGCAAATCAAATGAAAGTGAATTTGAGATGTCTATGTTTGGGGAAATGAATTTCTTCTTGGGTCTACAAATCACTCAAGCAAAGAAAGGAATCTTCACATCTCATACCAAATATGTGAAAGAATTGTTGAAGAAATTTGGAATGGAAGATTCAAAGCCAATGAATATTCTCATGGCAACCGTATGTAAGTTGAGTAAAGATGATGAATCTCCTAAGACTGATCAAAAAAAGTACAAGTCAATGATTGGAGGACTGTTCTACCTCACTCAAACTAGACCTGATATTATGAATGTTGTTGGTCTTATTGCTAGATTACAAGCTGATCCTAGAGAGTCTCATGTCATGGCAATCAAAAGAATTCTCAGATATCTAAAGGGAACAATTGAGTATGGATTATGGTATCTTAAGGATCATGATTTCTCTCTTCATGCTTATACTGATGTTGATTGGGCAGGTGATGTGGATGACCGGAAGAGAACCAATGGTGGTGCATTCTTTTTGGGTAAAAGATTGGTTGTTTGGCTCAGCAAAAAACAAGAGGCAATGTCTTTGTCCACTGCAGAAGCAGAATATATTGCAGCAGCAGGCAGTTGCACTCAAGTATTATGGATGAAACAAATGCTAAGAGACATCAAAGTGGGGTATGAAGAACCTATCACAATCTTCTGTGATAATTCAAGTGCAATAAACATATCAAAAAATCCGGTGTTGCATTCAAAGTCAAGACATATATCCATCAAGTTTCACTTTTTGAGAGAACAAGTGAACAAGAATGAAGTCAAACTGGAGTTTGTGCCCTCAAAGGATCAGATTGCAGACATTTTTACTAAACCTCTACCTAAGGACTCTTTTGAGTATCTCAAAGAGAAGTTAAGGGTTATTACCCCTCTGGTTCTGAATTAAGGTGCATTGATGTGCATCAGTCCGGTGGATCCCACGGTCATATCTTGTGATCCAGATTGGTGTTAGGAAGCTGCTACTCAGGGGGAGCAGTAGCATGATTGTGAAGTATGAGAAGTGGTTGCAAGTATGTGCCCTTTGCCATTGATGTCAAAAGGGGAGAGAAGACATGTGAAAAACAAAAAATGGTTGCTAATCAAAGGGGAAGCAGTAAAGGAAGATTAAACATATGAATGATTGATGTTGATATGGGGAGCTATGTCAGTCAGTGAGGAGAAGTTCTTGTCTTGATGGTTAAAACAGTTTTTCACATTATATGTTGCCATCAATGACAAAGGGGGAGAGTGTTGCAAGTATGGGCCTAACCGGTGGTCATTGATGTCAACATACTCCTGTTGCATTGATGTCAAGGATTGGATGAGCTGTGTGCTGAGGATATTGAGAAAATTAGCCCTATCAGAAATAGAGAAGGACAGTGAAGACAATGAAGTTCTATGAAGCAAAAATCCCAATTAGTTGAAGATCAGAGTATGCGCATCAAAGGGTTTGCAAATGTGTGTCTAAAGGTGCTCTAGCCAAGATTTCAGAGATCTGCATCAAGATTTGGAGAAGTTATGGCAATATGAATAAAATTGGTTCCGACAACTGTTCAGAGGTGACAGAGTGGCACAAATAGGTTTGGTGAGATCCGGAAATGCAATATCTTGTTCTGCGGATCTAGTAGCATGTTTGGCAAGCTAATGTGAATTGACAACTCAATTGGTTCGTGGTTTGGAGGTCCACAAGTAATCCTTCTAATGTGACAGTGATGACCGACTGTGTTCTTGAGGTTCCGGATGAAGATGTGAATGATTACAGTATGCAGAAGTGGTGCAGATGTTATTGGTGATTCAAGCAAGCTTGTGGGGGTCTCTAGATTGTGTCCAGTTCGTGTTGGCGGTCCGCATTGAAAAATGAGCTCATAATTGAAGATTTACCTTCAAGTGATGGTGTTCTTCCTAATCTTGGCCGACCGGATAATTTGCACATGTTGCGAATGATCTTGAAGATGTTTTGCGAAGCATGGCGTGTTCCTTGAAGAAGATTGAAGTCCCAGATATGTGTGGCCGACAGTGTAGTGATGTGCATGAAGTTTTTGTAATAAGTCAAGTTGTATTTTTGTAATTGCTCTGTAATAAAATAAAGTATGTATTGTGCCGACTTTGATGATCATTCAAAAGTCGATGTCATGTATAAATAAGATTTGTGAAGTTATTTAAAAGTATCTGTTGTCGTGATGAGAAAGTGGTAGAGAAGAGGAGCGAAAAGCAGAGCAAAGGTTTTTGAGCTTAAATGGAACTATCTCAAGCATAGTGAAGATGCTAATCTCCAGTTCAAGTATGTAATATTTATATTCTTCTATAGACAGTGTGTCTCTTGTAGGCAGTGGGCCTCTTGTGAGTAGTGTGCTCGAGCAATGAGCCCTAATTGGCAAGTGCCATTTTATTCTTCTTATTCTTTTAACAAAGAATACAATCTTGGGTTAGTCACCCAGTGGTTTTTCCCTTAACCAGGTTTTCCACGTTAAAAATCTTGGTGTTATATGTGTTTTTCTGCTCTTGAGTTATTGCATTATGCTTCCATGATTGAATCTTTGTTATGCTGCTGAAATATAAGAAAGTTTTAAGTGATTAAGGAACAAAATTTTGATGACAATTGATTCACCCCCCACCCCCCCCCCCCTCCAGTTGTCTGTCCTAAAACCAACATACCCTACATGCATTGACATCATAAGATGGAACCATATATACGATTCCTTTGATATCTGGGACAATATCTTTTATATAGTCATTATGCTCTTACATTCATCTCTCTCATACATGCTTATTTTCTCTATTTTGTACATTACATGCTATCCATTACATTCATATCATATCCCTATATATTTTACATGCCCCTTTTACATATATGTCTAGTAAGTGCTTCTTACTATATAGCTTCCTGAGATGTGGGGGCATGCTTGTAGCACTGTTCTCATATAGTTGTGACCTTCTATGGATACCATAAAGCATTTGCTCCTATCATACAATTGGTTCTTGGCTTCTACATCATCTCGTGTGTCTTTGCAACATAATGTTGGATATGGGATCTATGGGATAAAATTTTCTTATGATACCCTTGCAGGTTTTCACCATAAGCCTCTATTGGGACCCCCTTTAGGTTTTCAACCTAACAGGTGGTGAGATTAGGCCATATAAAGGGTTCTCAACTTGATCCATCAAAGTCTTCATTTTGGTTATGGTCTTATTGGTAGTTAGGAAGCACAAACGTGTTAATAATTGTTTGATCTATATGTGCTAATGTATCTCATAATCTCTAAAGTTTGTAATCTCTGTAAATGAAATTTTTTAAAATTATAAAGTTTAAACACTTTAATAAATGAAATTTAAATTAGGTAAATTTAAAAATTAAATAAATTTTCAAAAAATAATTTTAGAAATTTAACTTCAAATTTTTAAATATATCAAATACATCATTTAAATATCAACTAAATTATATAAAATTTATATCAATTTATAATCTAATACTATACATCAATTTTACTAAATTTTAGATCAAATTTTATATAAATTTTGGATTAATTTTAAATAAAATTTAGATTGAAAATAAAATAATAAATTTTATACAAAATTTGATGTAAATTGATATTTTTTTTTTATAATTTTTTAAGAATTGTTAACTAATATTTTTTAAAAATACTCTTAATAAAGTTTGTGCCTTGGTTAATATGCATGCTAAATTTGGTAGACTAGAAGATTCAAACAAGGCTTTTCAGAAGTCACAATGTGATGCAGTGGCATGGAATGTGATGATTGCTAGATATGTTGAGAAAGGGTACAAATTGCAGACCCTTGAGCTGCTTAGTCAGAGATGCAAGGAAGATACATAGACATCAGGGGAGATCAGTTCACATTTGCCACTGTAATTAGGGCCTGTGCTCATCCAGAACATGGCAAGCAAGTCCATGCCCAGATTGCCAAATTGGGGTTTGGGTCTGATTGTTATGTGAGGGGTTCTCTTGTTGACACTTATGCCAAGTATAAAAAACTAGATGTTGAACACATGTTTTAGGACAAACACAATGTGGTTACATATAGGGCAATGATTGCAGGGTATGTCCAGAATGGGTATTCTGAGAAGGCACTGAAGCCTTTGCAGCAAATGCACAGGATAGATATGAATACGGAGATGGAACACTTCACTTTTGCAACTGTTCTCAGTGCATCCTCTAGCCTAGCAGAGGATTATGGGATTCAGATCCATGCCAGAATTATAGAGTGAGTTTGGATTGGATGACTGTGTTGGTAATGCCCTTATTGACATGTATTCTAAACATGGAAGCATGGATGCTGCTGAGAAATTGTTCAACAGAATGAGAAAAACTGATCTGGTTTCATGGACTGCACTGATCACAGGGTGTACCCAAAATGGGTATGGCAGACAGGCTCTTCAATTCTTTGCACGGATGCAACAATCGGGTGTGAAACCAAACCATGTAACACTGGTAGGTGTTCTGTTGTATGCAGCCATGTAGGCCTGGTTGATGAAGATTAACATCACTTTGAATCTATGAGTAGAGATTATGGTATTATACCAAGAGTGGAACATTATGCCTGCATGACAGATATTCTCAGTCGTGCAGGACACTTGGAAGAGGCAAAAAATCCTATCATGGAAATGCCATTTCAACCTTGTGCTTTGCTGTGGCGGATTTTGCTTGGTGCTTGCAGAGTCCAAGGTGATATAGAGCTTGGCAAATATGCAGCAGAACATATTCTTGAGTTGGAACCCCATGATGGGCCTGCTTATGTGTTGCTGTCAATCTGGAAATGTGTATGCTCCACTATAATAGAGAAAGATTATAAATTATCCTTTATACATAATTAAAAATTTGCATGAGACCACCTATACCCTCAAATTTAAACAAGATCCATAAGAACGACAAAAACACGTTCAAAACATTGTTTGGTTTTTTAAGTCATTATGACGCCTAACCTCTTTAGTTTCAGAGGTTTTCAGTCATTTTAATGACAAATCGGTTGGCTTTCAAAAACACATGTTTTCCTATCGGATAGGGTTTTCAAGCATATCTTTATAAATCACCCTTACTTTACAATTCATAAGAATGTTAAGAGTGACTTGCAAGGGCATTATATATGTTCAATACAGAAGATGGTAAAAAGTTTAAAATGATGGTTATATTTGTTTTTTCTTTCTTATTAAAGAAATGTTTTAAGGTGCCTGCAGGCTTAGTGAGTCCCAGAAAAAATTGACAACAAAGATCTCTCAAATACAATGGACAAAATGATTTCACAAACATTTTACTCAGAACTGCCCTAATTAGGCAATCCATTGAGGAAAATAATCATGATGAATGACCCAGAGTGCATATGTAAAATTGAACATATGAACATTTCTTGGGGATTAGTCAATGCATATCCCCTTGGGTTACAAAGAAACAGAGAATTTTTAGCTGTATTTTTACCAAATCTGTGTTCTTCCACCTCAATAAATCCCAAATAGCTGGACTTATTTTGCATACCTCTGAAAACTTAAAGTTGTGCACCATTATTTCTTGGAATCTATTACTTCTTTTAGTTTTCTGCCAAGAGCCATTGCCAATGGTGGAGGAACTGCATTTCCGATCTGACGATGTTTGCTATGTATGCTGCCACCAAATTTGTATTTGTCGGGGAAACCCTGCAAACAGCAACTATAATGATAAGCCACAAAAATTACATGTACAAAGCAAGAGTACAGTTTAGACGAGGAATCTAACGTGTCAACAAAGCCTGTCACTCACTTGTGAACGAGCACATTCCCTAACGGTAACAATACGATCCTGATCAGGATGAAAGCACATGCCTACTTTGCCCATCGGCTGTGGATCTGTAATAGATGTAGGAAAGTTTCCCTCCCAATCCAGTCTTCCAAATAGACCTTTCCATTGATTATGCCGATCAGCAGTATTTGGGAGGCACCAAGGAATGAGATCAACTAATTGTCCCGTAGATAACTTAACCTGACAAACAACCCCATAAGAATATGTTACTAGTGTCTTGCATGGTCAAACCAAACATATACAAGTACCATCCAATATCAATTTTCAAGCAGAGAATAGAAACTGCCAAAAACCTTTTCTTCTGGAAGATCCCGCCAATCAGAACCTGGGCGCTTCGGAATTCTTTGGCAACGAATTAGATTCAACTCATTCATTTCTTTAGAAATATGATCGTATAGAACAACTTCCTCACGACGAATCTGCTTTTGAAACCAAGAGACTGGAGCATTCCCATACTGCCAAATACATGATGGACAAAGTCAAGGTGCAAATTTTCATCACAAATAGATAGAATATGCAGAAGCTAGGTAGCAATGCAAATAGCTCCTAGACAAACTCAAGGCTACTCTCCTTATATGAACCTCTTTCAACTTAATACGAATGTTGCGTGCCCATTTACAAGCACTAAAGCAGGAGTTCCAAATTGGTGAAGCCTAGACAGCCAAATTTTCAGTTTTCAATCAATCACATTGTTTTGCAGTTTGTGAATTCTCCCTCTTCTGCTTTCAGAGTCTTCAATGTTTCCAACTTTTGCGGTATTTACCACTTTTCCCCATTAACCTTTTTGTGACCATTTCTGATTATGTAACATTTACAAATTTTTGTAACACTAATAAAACATACACCAAAACTATGAAACCAGGTCAGATAATCAACCATATGAAATTCCGTTTGTAATCAAATTCTGTATCATCAATCAATAGAAAATGTGAAGAATCCAAAGCATTGCACTTCAACTTTTGAAAGGAACACACATTGAACATAATAAAGAGAACTCTAGTTTACCAATAGTGAAGCACAAGCAGACATGGCAAAGTATATACAGTTGAAGCAACTAAAGGGGAAGCCCTGTGGCAGATTTCTTGCTAGGCCTAAGATCACAACACACATCACTGGCAATCTTTAATAGACCTTGGTTGCAAGACCTATCTAAATTGTTCCCTTACAACAAAGGGTTCAGCGTCATGGAAGGGATTTTTTGGAAGGCCTATGGGATAAACAGCAAAATGCTTGGAAAGGCCAGAAAGGAGCTTTACAAGGAAGCTGAAGTTGGTTCCTATCTCATCATAACACAAAGAAGGCTACTTCCATGCAAGAGTACATTGGAAAACTCACTGTTAACAAATAGTAAGTTTTGGCATAGCTACTTCAATAGCGCATGCAGTCAAGGCACTATAGAGGAAGTTGAGCTTTGTTCATACTGTAGGTGTCAGCTGCAAGAAGGTAGAAACAGTATTAAACTGCTCCTGGCAATGCAAATCAGGTAGAACCATGAAGGTCCAGATAGTTTTAAATGCTTTTTTTGTTGCTCATTTCAAGCAAAAGGAGCATATTAAGGACACTTGATGAATACTCAAGAGTCAAGACCAAGGGGAAAAGATTACGAATGCTATAAGAGTTTATTGGCACCTACATTCTTTGAAATGGCATATGTAAGGTCTCATAGTATCAAATGAAATAGTTTCACGAATAAGAAGATTTTTTTCATAGCACTACTGTTCTTTGTGAAGCAATATAGATGTGTGGTTTCAAAAAAAATGCTTTACATTTGTATTTTGTATCACATGCATCAACATAAAAACAGGCGCAAATTTATAGTCTTGCAATCACATGCCAAGCACATCAAATAACTCTTAGGAATCTAAGATTCCAGAGATGCTTACTGTTATTTCCAATTTGTCTGCACCATTGCCAACAGGTGGCAAGTCACCAATTGTATCTCTCACTGTTATAGAGCGGAAGGGAGCGCCTAATGCTGCATCTTTGACAGCAGCATACTGCAAGCTTCCAGGCAATGATATCTTAAGCTGTGAGCTAGCAAAAACATGCATAGGCTCTGGCCATTCTGGAAGGGATTCATCAGGTGAAGCTGCCCAGATAAATGCCCTTTTGCGCGATTGAGAAACCCCATAATTTCCTGCTTGAAGAACCCCAAATCGCACCTGGTAAATGAACATTCAGAGGGTAACTAAATAAAATAATGCCAATAGTTCTCTGTCATCTTTATGTATTCCCATTTAAAGAAAACCAACATCTCAGAGTATCACAATAGAATAGAAATAACAGGTTGAAACTCATTAAATCAGATTCCAAAAGCATCAACAATGATGAAACAGACTTCTACCTGGTAACCCATCTCCAGTAGAGATGCCAGAGTGAGACGAAATGTTTGCCCTTTATTGAAGGATACAAAATTCCTGACATTTTCCAATAAAAAGAATTTTGGCCGAAAATAGTCAGCATATGAGAGGAAAGCCAAAATCATCTCACATTGCACTTTGCTCCAGGTCCTTTGGTTGAATCTGTTCATACCAGAGAAGCCCTAGAACAAAACAAGGGTTCCAAAAAATAGCAGGGTCACATGTCAACCATAAAAAGCTCCAAAGCATAGTTATATACAGAAGAATATTGCAAAAGCTGTATGTACACAGCATACGAAGCACGATATGCAAACTGCAAGACCTAATAAAGACATTGCAGGCTATCTTCACAAAAGAAGACAAGCCAGGAGATATATTCATTAATACAGCTCCTATACAATTCCAGAAGATATTCATTCGAACAAATTATAACAGTTCAATTATTTTGACAGTAATGTATGAATATTAAGGGATATTTCTGAAACTTTACGGTTCATAGAAACTTCATGAGATGAATGTGAAACATTGCAATTAAGAATTTTGATGTCACGGAATGAATCATAGTGCCAAGAGAAAATTAAGATTCATTCCACAGATAAATCTGTCTGTTAAAACTTGAAAATCCCTGCATCTACACAGCTACAGTTTGACTTTAACAACATTATTATACCTGACAAGGTGGCCCTCCATTGATAAAATCCACTTGCCCTGGCAAAGGCAGTTTATCCCTTTGCTCATCAGTAAGCTTTGAAGATTGCTCAATAGCCTCTGATGTTGAAATGCAGTCATCAATATCTCCTCCCTTTTCCATGATTGACCTAAAAAATTAGAAAGATTTTTTTAGAGAACAAAACTGTTAAAAGGAATATTTATATAGATATCTTACTCATGTACATGATCATCAAACTAAAATAATGCACGATACTTAAAGATGGCATAGAGCAACAACTGGAATTAGACTGTTAGCAATAGAATGTACTTAAGACCCCCTAAGACTAAATATATAAACAAAATGAAATTCAAGCAATATATTGATTAATGGCACATTGCAAACAGAACAAGGCAATCAAAGAAAATATTCATCCTCAGTAGCAACTAAAACAAACATGGCATTGATGAGATTCTGCAATTACAGGATTTTCTTGCAAAAATCTGGGCAGCAACCTGTTGGACATTCTCATGGAAGCAAAGGAAATAAAATTTGCTTCTGCTTTTCTATGACCATGATGATGTAAAACAAAGCAGTGAGGTCATACAAATGCTCAAACTGACCTTAATATAACATTGCAATTCTGGCAGAAGACCTCAGCTTTTGGATGATTAAGCTTGAAAGCCTCTGCAGCAGGCTCTTCATATTCAATGGCCCATTTGGTAAAGCTTACTCCTGCAAAGCCATCATATGAGAATCATATATCTTGGTTAATAGGCTTGTATCTACATATAATCAACTGTCAAAATCAAAGGGCATGTCACCAATCCTCTAGAATACTCCATCACATATAATGTCTTCTAATCAAGAATTGAGACACTTATACAAGCAATAAAACAGTAGAAATCAATCATGTGCTCCATCATAGTATATTCAGCTCCACAAAATCTAAAAAAATAAAAGAGAGGTTCAGACTGAATATTGAATTGGTTAGGTTAATGCATCCCATCAAAGTCTATTCAGGTTGTGCAATCTCTAATGAAGATTTAACCATCACATAATTCATTTTAGGCTTGACTTGGGTATAAACTTTAATATATTATTGACACATTAATGATACTCCAAGATAAGTAGATTATTATTTTGATGGCATGCTTAGCAATATGTAGCTATTGAATTTTGTCATTGCTGAAGGATACAGTATAGAGGGAAAACTGAGAAAAAAAAAAATTGCTTTTATTGAGATGTGCATAAATCTGTGGTTCTTGAATTTTTTAATCTTGCAAGCACTAGAACAATTATGGAAGAAAAAGGTTAAAAACTATGCAGGATGGCAAAAGTAAGGCAATAAAAAACACAAATACTCAATAGAAATGAAAGCTACCTGATTTCTCCAATCCTTCTGACAATCCACCACAGCCAGAAAATATGTCTAGGGTTGATAAGCGACGATCATTAAATGTTTCTAATGTCTTTTCTGCAGGCTGATCTCCTGAAACTGCTTTTCCTTTTCTCTTGGCATTTTCAGCTTCATCTACAAGAAACTTGCCTTTTTGGGTTCCTGCGCTTTTTGAAGAGCTTAACTTGATGTTTGCAGGTAGCTATTCACAATAGATTATTGAAAAGAATTAGCTCTCCCACTCAAAATAAACTCAATAGAAACCATGCATCTCTTGAAATTTTTCAGATTTATTAAAATCTTTTAAAAATTTTACCTGCTTCAGAGTACCCTTAATTGGATCATAGATGCAACTGCAAAAGAAAATATGTTCAAAGATAACATTGCCAGGTATAGGAGAGAAATATTGCTGTCTCATGACAACACATTTTCCTCTTATTGCAACCACTTCTACTTTTACAGTCTCGTCACTATAATAAACCTGCAAAGATGAGCATAAGAAATACTATCAGCCCTGATTGTTGTTTTCCCTCAACTACAAATAGATATCAATCTTATACACACTGTAGTCAAGCCCACAGCAATTTATACCAGACATTAATTTCAGGACATCAAAATAGTACAAATAAATGTCTTGATTGAAATGCACTTCAAGAGGGCATGCAAAATGTTTGTACAAATTGCTAAAAGTAAGCCTGTTACCTACTTTTGCTTCCCAGCCAAATAGGTAACGTAGAGGTCAAATTTGTAATCATTTTATGTTATTTGGTCGTAAAGGTTTGTCTTATGTTTGCAAAAGGTATGAGGGTGTCATGGTAATTAGGTCTTTCCAAGGTAGTCCTTGGATTTGTTTGTCATCTTGTGATTGTCAGAAGTAGTTTTTGCCACCATTCATAGCTTCTTGAGTGATATAGTATGTTTTAAGCATGTTTAAGTTTTGAAAGGGTTTTAATGGGTTTTGTAAAGCCCTAGGTTACCCAATGTTGCTCTAGCATTGCATAAAGGTCTTAAATGTGGGTTAGAGTGTTTTTTAGTCACCTTAGACTTTATCAAAATCGTGTTTTCCCATACAAAAGTCTTGATCTCACATTGCATGTAATGAATACTAGGTCAAAATATCAATGTTAGCCATGTCCAAAATAACCTTATTTCCTTCAAAATCCCGTACAAGATCATAGGAGGGAATATCTATTTTGAAAATGTTTGAGTCTCTTAGGTGCTTCGTGTTGCTTTTAGGGTTTTTACCAATATTGCAGGTGGCTCAATGCTTAGAGGAGGCATCACAGTTGTAAGGCCTTGGAGGTCTGAGAAACAAATTGAAATCACAAGACAGTGACAACTAGAGCATTGACGTTCTCAGTTGCAGCATATGAACTAGCCTGATCTGCTATATAGTGAAATCAAGGTGGTGCAGGCCCAAATATCCAGCCTGAAAGTATGTGTAATGGAAACAGAGATCCTACATATACAAAGATCCATAAAGACCTATAAACTCTAAGAGATTTTTGAAGGCAGAGATTGCCCTGTGATGACCCAACAGAGGGAGATGCCTTAGGGTTTACAGAGATATGCATAGTAAAGGGGATCTATTTATATATCTTAGATCTGATACAGTCAGCATGAAGGACTAGATTCCAAACAAAAGGGATTGGGGTCAGCAAAAACAGTGAGGGATCTGATAACAGAGCCATTGAAGAGATACAGAGGGTTACAAATAACCCTGACAGAGGATGAAGAGCAGCAGTCATCAGCAGTTTAAGACAGTCAGCAGTTCAAGTATGACTGATAAAGGTTTTGTGATGACAGTCAGTTTTCCATCTTCTATAGAAGGCCATGTCTTCAAATATGTGCCAAGGGAGTTTGTTTCAAGCGCTGGAAACCAAGAAGACTTGAGCATAAAAGTGAATCTATGAGTGGTTTCGACAGGAATCACCATCAATGTTAGGGTCAGCTAAACAAAAAGGGACAGCAGTCATATAGGGCAATAGAGGCCTATATAGATTGCATGATGTTTCAGGGTCACAAGACCAAAAAAAAAGGTCTATAACAGTGTTGATAGAAGTCTGTCCTCTGTCAAACAGTGGGTAGTAGAGATAATAACATCAGTATATAAACATTTATATACTCTCCCTTACAAAAATCATGCAGTAGGAAATAAAAGAGACTCTGTCAAGAGTCTAGAAGTTCATATAGAGGCAGTGTCCTATCAAAGGTCTTCTACACAAATAGAGGAGTTGCTTCAATCTTCTTTCATCTTCAAGTCTCTATCTAAATAAAGATAGAGGTATGCAAAGTTTGCATGCAAGGTGACAGCTTATGAGGCAGTAAGAGATCTAGATAGGGAGAGTGCAGCCTAAATGTTTCTAAATGTCTGCCCCCTATGACAGAGATCTGCAAGGTGTTGAAGAAACAACAGGAGCAGAAGCAGCAGAGAGGGACTTTTCTAAAGAACAAAGGACAATAGAAAGTGATGACTAAAGGATGACAGTCCTACAAGACTGTATTGACTGCTAAAAGACTGCATAGCAGCCAGAGCAGAGGATAGTCTGTCTTTACCGTGGAGTGTAGGACAGTGTTGTTAAAGTAACTATGAGACATAAAATATATGAGATACACTAAGAGTACAGGGATCTATGGAGAAAGAGTAAGGAAATCTCTTGACATACAGTGTGAAGACATGATGGTTTTCTCTTCATCATGAAGGTTTTCATATCTTTTTAAGGACTGATCCACAATGATAGAGCCTGTCAAAGCATATAGAAGTCGGACTGAGTTCAAGAAGACTAAAAACATGAGTTTGGAGTCCTCAAAGAAGGGTTATGCTATCATACTACAGCCAACAGGATAGCAAGGAAAGACAGAGTCATGACAGTCAGCAAATCAGTTATAAAGACAGTCATGATCCTAAGAAGAATTCACATGTTGATTAGGAGCAGTCCTAAGAGCAAAACACAGTCATGACAGTCAACAAATCAGTTATGAAGGCAGAAATGTAGAGTAGTCATATATATTGTATAAATAGTCCTATACACTGTTCTAACCATTCTATACAGAGATGGGTATGTGCAGGGGTATGCATTAACAATCCTGTAGGAATGTGAGAAGAAATAGGGAACATGCCTACACAAAAGAATCAGAGTAACCCCTGCATGGAGGACAATGTGGGAAGGAATGAGGTCTCTTCTCAGTTTACAGGTGTTAAAAGCATTCACCAATATGTTTTAAGACTTATCTTCATGAAGGATCAACAAGAGTTGTTAAGGAATGTCAAGCCATAAGGTTCTGTGAGAAGCAAGCATCATGTAATGAGGTCCATACAAGGTTTGCAAGTTCTTCTTCTTAATTTTAGCCATCGGTTCTCATTCTATACAAGGAAATGTGTGAGCAGAGGTCTTTTAGACAGTAAAAAGAGTCTGGGACAGTGGTAAAGATCTCAGAAACTTTGTCACTGTCAAGCATGAAATCTTGAAGAAGGATGTAGCTGTGGTATTAAACAATGGACATACAATGACCAGATATTATATGTTATGGACAAATGAAAAGTACAGTCAAGGATAAGGAGAGTGGAAGGAGTTTGAGGGCTGCACATCAAGATAAGATCATATACACCATTCCAAGTCTCTGAAAGCCTTATAGGAGTCCATATGGTAGATTATAGCTCTGTGAACATTTTGCAAGGGTCACAGAGCTTCATGCCTATTTAGAAGTACTACACAGATCCTATGGAGAGTAGGTTGCCAAGCTTTGAGTTGAGGAGCCTATGAAACAAGTAATACCTGCATCAGAGAACAAATGCAAGGACAAAGTTATAATGACTGTTGAGCAGGCACATGAACTGTATTGACGGCAAAAAACAATTAGTAGCATTCATAAACATGAGGAAAACAGTCATTAAAGGCCGGTGAAAGAAGAAAGCAGTTTGTAGTGAAGATAGTGCAGAAGATTTAATACATTGTCAAAGTGATGGGTTTGGGAATCACAGAGCATATAGAATGACAAACCTACACAAGCATACAGTGGGGAAGATCTTGATAGTAGCTGAAAGAAGATTATGCAGAGTGACTATAACAGTCACAAGACACAGAGGTCATTCAAAATTATTGAGGAGATCATTGTATCAAGGTTCGAATGGAGAGCTGTGAAGGGACAGAGAGTTGTTGAACCACGCAGAAGGTATTTCAACAAAACTGAAATACAAACTGTGTATGCAACCCATGAAATGGATAGAAACAATAGGACTTCCTTTTCACTCCAAAGGGATAATGGACCCCTCCAAGAGGTCATATCACCTCATTCGGATGTGACAAGCTTCTGCGGGTGTTTTCTCAACAATAAGAATGCAGATTGACAGAGAAAGTTGCTTTGAAGTGAGTAAACTTCAAATGATTTTGGATTCCTAAAAGACCAAACTCCTTTTCAACGCTTCCTAGATGCTCAAATCATATAAATGCAGATAAGACACATGTCCATAGAGTGTTATGTGTAGTTAAGTGAGTTAAAGATATCATACAAGCATAAAGGGGCAGTTGGAAGACATTATGGGCATTTTGAACCTCATGCAAGCATCTAGGGGGAACAAGTCAGTAGTTAAGCTTTTCAAGGGACAGTTTAGACATTCATGGGGCATCTTGGACAGTTGGACAGTCTTAATGAGCAGTTGGAGCTTTCTAGGGGTAGTTTGCAAACATCTAGGAGCAGTTCAACTTCTTCCCAAGGATTTAGGAGCCTCATCGTCAGCTGGAGCACTTTTCAAGGAGCTGAAAGGACTAAGTCAAGGCACAAACCTCTTGGGCGTGTAAAACAGTCTGCCCTACTTTTAAGCATGATAACTTAGTCAAATTTGATTCCTATATTCTCTCCTATGCTTGGGATGATATATAGGACCCTCAGGTAACAATTTTTTGGGGGTTCTTTTTCTCTCTTAGCTAAAAAATTGTAACTTTCTGGAGTTCTTTTCAAGCTGGAGCAGCAAAAGAGACTCCATTTTCAGACTTTTTCGGCTGTGTAGACACCTTTTATATCAATAAAATCAAATTTTGCCTTCTCAATATTCTGTTTTATTGTGTGCAACAAATGATAGATGTACTATCTTGTGATTTATGTGCAAATCCTTTATTGTATGTCTCATATATCAGCACCTTCAAACAAAAATAAACTCATGTTTAGTGCAGATTATAAGTTGTGTTGCTTATTTAAACAGCCATTAAGTACGAAACATTTATTTTCCTCTTGAGCTGTAAAACTTAAACCTTCCTATGAAACACTTATGCATTAGTATGTGTAAATTTTTGAGTTGTGTGAGAACCGAGTTATTGAGGGAATTGTGTGTTAAAACAGCAGTTTAGGCTTTAAAAAAGTCATTTGGTGTATCACCTTAGATCTTAGGTTTTCATTTTCATGTCATTCCTATCTCTTTCCTTTGCGAAAAGCAATGGTTTAAAATAGGTTAGACTAGGTGATAGAACCAGGAGAACCAGCTCACTCTGGAGGCTAACACCCACAACCTGAGCCCACAATCAGGGGAGTTATCCCATGTTTCATCAATAGACTGAGTCTTGCAACTTAGTAAGGGTGCACTATTTGGTGATAACAAAGCCAATAGATTCTAACAGAAAGCTGCTAGGCAGAAGCACCTGTGAAGCATAGAGATAGAAGTTTGCCAACAAAATCCTAGCACATTCAGAGATGACAAAAACTGAAACAGGAAAGGATCACTAGAAAATGAAGTCTGCAGTTACCTCCCTTATGTCAACAGTGTAGGCCTTTTCAATCCCAACATCCTCTGGGCGAAAAAATCTTCGAGCTGTTATCTTTGTGGGCTTGGATTCAGACTTCCTTAAGCCACTTGAGCTTTTGATCTCCAAAATCTGGCAAACAGCATAGGGTCTAAGACCCCTATTCCCACTTGCTTTGAACTTTTCTAAAGGTTCCTTTTCATCTCCAACAACAGCAAACTGGTCTGGATCAACATAAATAAAATCATGCAGGTAGTACTCCACACCTTCATACTTAAATCCATCATTATTTTGAAGCATGCAGAGTTCTGAATTCTTCTTCTCGTCTTCTCTTACTCTACAAGAATGACACTGGCCATTTCCTAGACCTAAAGTGTCATAAGGAAGAGAAAGGAAGGCACCGCTCTTAGGTGTATATAGAGACTTGCAGAAGTATTCAACAGGCAGTTTCTTCCTTTCCATCTCTACTGCCCGTGCCCTATCAGCTTCATCTGCAATCAAATTTTCCTTCCTATATTGATAGCCCCAAGAGCGCAATCTGATCTCCACTCCTACTGTCTCTTTAACATCCTTCACATCAACTTGAAGGCATTGGTTAGTCAAGAAGACTTCCCATGGATTAGCTGCATTTCCTAACAGGGTTTCACTTCCTCTCTGAAGAACTCTTCCATGGATCATTTTTGTGCCATTAGATTTCTCATACATGTATTCGACAAAAAGAATAGTGGGAAGGGCCTCAGAGTGCTGGTTCTGATCTTTTGAATACACCAGAACTGCACTTCCCACAGCAATATCTCCATCAACAGAAACCATTTTATATAGGGGTTCCCCAGATGATGTTTTACCAATGGATTGGCCCACCCATTTTATATCTTTGCCACTTGACTTACCTCTCCCTGTTCTAATAACAGGTGAGAGTTCAGTTAAGTCCACCACAGCCAAAGTATTCTCTTCCTCATCTTCACTGTCTTCCTGATCCTGTTCTTCCTCATCTTTCTCACCATTCTCACCATTCTCCTCCTTAATTTCATCAGATGCAGAACCTGAATAATACTCACTCCAGATGCGATTTATTAGCTTTGTAGTTGTTGCACGCATTGCTTGCTTGGTGCTAGTTTCAGGCCGTGCAATAGCCCTAGGATTCAAATTTTTTCCTTTAATTATGACTCCCTTCTTTGTCAGAAACAGCTTTGTATGATGTCTCTGTTCCATCTTCATTGAAAGGCCTGTCACAAATGCACTCCTTTGTATGCGTTCATCTGGATACTCTGCAAATTGCTGCAAAATAATTTGACCGTGAACCACAACATACCTTTCTACAGCCTCCAGGTTGGGTGAGATAAAAGATGCCTCAGTTTTATCTTGGCTTGCCAGCTTCCTAATCACATCTGAAAAAGAAAGTTTTGCAACACGGCTCTGCTCCTTCAACATTACAATTATTTTGATGGCAAGCCTAGCAGTTTTTAGCACAGGTTTATACCATGGTAAATACTGCTTAGAAGGCTTCCCAAGCCTATACCAAGCACCATCAGTGCGGATTGATATGAAGAGCATATTTGCTCCAAATTCTATCATCCATTCCTTGATAGCACTTAAATATATGCGAATTCCATGTGGCTCGTTGTCTTCAGAATTTTCATTCCCTCCAAGATCGGCATCCAAACAATAGCCACTACCATCATCTTCTGTCATGACACCGGAGCCAAATACTGCAGTATCTGCCTCTGTACCACCAAGCATTGGAAGAAGCTCTAGTGGAACAAGCCTGGAATCAGAATTATATAAAGACCAATCATGCAACATCCTGCGCGGAAGATCTCCAGGATCTAATATAGATGAATCATCATCATAAAAAAGATACTCATCCATTTCATCTTCAGCAGCCTTATAAAATGCAGGTAACGGATAATCATTTGCAATTTCATCCTCATTAATTTTGATGTAGAACTTCTTCTTGCCTTGAGACTTTCGACTTGGTCTTGCAGCCTCCCAATCTTTCTCCTCTTGCATCAATCTTGCAAGCTTCTCATCCCCATCATAAACAGATGAAGCACTAGCAGCAGCAACAGCACTCGTGGAGCTCTCTTCAATTTTTATACCCACAGACCCCGTGTGTTTCAATTCAAGGCACTCCTGCTCCAGAGCTACAAGAGCAGGCAAACCAGTAAAAAGCTGCTCACCATCTTCAGAACTGCTGTCCAAACCTGTTAATTGTTTAATAATTAAATCTCCCTGAGAAAGAATGAAATCTCTCCCCCAAAACCTTCCTTGATAGCTCTTATTAGAAGACATAGATCGTGTAACACGTGCCACCAATTCATCCAATCCTAATTCAGGATTGCCTCCATCAGGCTTGGACAGAGCCTTGTAAACCTCAACACAAAGCATTGCCTTCTCATTTAGAATACTGAATAACTTCTTATATGAGCCAGCAGGCTTTACACACAAGTACTCTGCTACCTCAGTTTGAAGCCATATAACAGGAGACCCATTTTCATACCCTGTTATGGACCATGTTAACACCACCCCAAACCCCTCACACCGAACCCCTTTTGATTTATCCAACAAACCTTCCTTTGGCAAAATTAACCCAGAAACATAAAGATCCATAGCGTACACCAGTTCTATGGGCTGAGAGGTACCTTGAGAATCATGGATAATAAAATCCATCAAACGCCGTTGTGGAGGCATTTCTTCTTGGTGTTGTTCATTCACTGTTAAGCTAATGGCAAGCTCCTCCTCCTCTACAGTTATTTCCTGCTTGGCTTCAATGATTGACTCTTTCTCGTCCAGACACAGCCTCTTTTCCTTGTAATTCATTCCTGTGGCGGCCCGTTTGGGAAGTTTTCTAGCTCGGGTGGGTTCGCCCGCATCTTGAACCTCACCCTCATCGGCTTGCTTTTGACTCATTTCCTTTCTGGGTTTCTTTCGGACCATATCCTCAGAACTATCAGAATCTCTACCTGTTGCCAAGTATTTCACGCAGTCCTTCCAGCTGTAGAATTTCTCCCCTGTGCTCACATGAAGGAAGGGCTTATGTATTAATGGAAAATGCGTATGAACACATCATTTAGTCAAATCAAGTACGCGAATTAAATAATGAATCGTGTGTTATCTTATTCATAATTTGCTTTCAAAGAATACATTGTTTGATATCAGCAGACACAAGACAACAACAGATGTGAATACCTGTGGGAGCAATATATGTTCGCCTTATTCGACCGTTGGTAGCTGTTTTCTGCATGACAGTTCCTCCTTGTTGTTCCCACTTTATCAACTCAGCTCCACCTCCACCCAAGGCCGCCATTGATCAAGTAAGTGATAGTGCGCCTAAAAAAACTTCCACTGAAGCTTCAAGCTTTGCTGCTGAGCGAAAAAAAACCTGTGCAAAATAGTCGAAAGTGATTTGAGTTGGGTGTTTCTCCATTCAAAAAGCACGCAATGGTCTCCAAGGTTAGTGTAAGTTCCAAACTCTCAAACCAGATCTATCAAATTTTGCAAAAAGCTAGACTCGCCTGCATTCTGGAACACTATTCTTATAATTAGGCAGGTTAGTCCAACTAGTGAAATAGGCTCTCTACATTTAGTTGGAATGGCCGTCAATCTCAAAAAGACTGAAACGTGCAAGTCAAAGCAACAGATATCCAATATTTTCAACAAATATGCTTTTTAAATATCAAAAGCAGTTTACTATGTTACATATTTACTTGATATCCTTAAAATATTTTAACCTTTAAATCTCCTTTGCAACGATTACAAAAGCTTAAAATGCAGGAACACTCTTCAGAAAGTTCAATGCAAGTCACCAAAATCCTGCAGTTTCACCACAATAAAAACTAGAGATAAAAAATAAAGAAATATATATAATGAAACAAATAATAATTTTCACCAAAAAAATGTCTCCAAGGACTTTAAGTGCTCAAAAATTTTCCACAAACAAAAAAAATCCAAGCTCTGCAAGAAACTTTGCAAAGGCAGAAAAATATTCAGCAAAAAACTTTGTAAAGGCCCTAATTTTTTCCAACAACAGATGCCTAGCAATTTTAGTTAGACTCCTTAAATGGAGCCATTGTCGATGCATTCTGCCTAAAGGCTGGGATTATAAAGTGTAACAGTCACACGATACTAAAAATTACATCATAAACTGTAGAATTATTGTGTTTATTAATGTGCAGTTTTCGAAAACACCTGAAAAATCTAATTAAAAAAATGTTCGATTTGCCTCCGAGCTAGGGTAAAAGGGTTAAAAGCCAAAGCATGACCACTCTCAAAGCAAAAATTTCAAGGTTTCTTTGATAAGAGAGATACCCAAATTTCAGAAAAACAAAAGCAAAACAGTATAGGCAATATATTCCAAAACGGCTTACTAATATGTCTCTGATGCACCGCTTTGAAAACCTGCTTCTGCGCTGCAAAGCCTGGGCAACACACAAAATCTCTGCATATTCAAAAAGCATGCGAAAATATTCACTCCATTTCCCTCAAATACGTAGAGACGGATTTTTGTAAATTTGTAATCTTCCCTCCAACTTCCCCTGCCTTTTCACAGGCAATCACATCAGGTTTAAATTTCAACTTGCGCGCCAAAAAAATTGCTTAAATAGAGCTTCGTGTATCATCTCAGTCCCGCCAATGTAATGAAATTATAACTATAATTTATTAATTATGATAGTATATTTTGTTTTTATTATATTATTTTAATTATTATATATTAAAAAATATTATTATGTTATGAAATAGTTGTTAATTAAATTAATATTTATAATTAGTTGATAGCCTTTTATATGTGAGTATTGATGCTCGGGAAATTGTCTCACGCCGTGTTTCCCTCTCGATGGCCCAGAAAATTAAAGCTTCTCCAAAACTAAACAACGAATCTCCACCTTTAGGGAGTCTATTGCAAATTAAATGTGCCATTAGAGTCATAATTGGTGTTGAGTGTGTGGGTGGATTCAAATGCATCCAACTTTAATGGAAATCGAAATCGTGATTTGAAATGATCATGCTTTGATATCAAACCTTTAATTTGAAATGATCACGCTTTGATATCAAATCTTTAAATTCTTTAATTTGAAATGATCATGCTTTGATATTAGATATTTAAATTTCACACATGAGATAAAGGAAATGTCAGGTTTTGATTGCAGATTAAATGCTGCTCATGTGTAGAATCCATGTGTATTTCCTTTCTTCTTTCTGTCTTCAAGAAGTCACTGAATACAAACCGATGAGAATTTGAAGTCTTGCAAAGGCTGTTCCAATAAATGCAGATCATAAATATTGTAAGGGATGTTGTGAATGTGGAATGCTACTCTTGTCCACTAACATCATAACATCATAAATATTTATGCCTTCTATCCACTAACATCATTTCTCTGCCACCGCCCTAGATCACCACCACCCCAATTGTATTTAAACGCTTGAATTCATTGATTTTGGAGAAGAATAGTTGAAGGCAAATTGAATAGTTGATTGAAGTCTATCAGATTAAAGAACTACAACAACAGGGAAGACCAACAGATTGAAGGACTACATCAATGGTATGTTTACTTTATTTTTCAATGTGTACATATATCTATTTTGGGAAAAACCGAAAAGAAGTTATCACTCCTAAGAGAGCAAGGGACTTTCAATTCTTGGCATTCTCCTTAGCCAATTATTGAATTTCAGCAACTTCTTTGGGATCCATTTGATTATCAAAGTCTAGGATGGATATTCATCACCTAGTCGTTGCTACTTTTTCTCTTCTTCCTCTTGATCAGTCGAAAGAGTCTTGAGAAAAAATTGAGCTTTAAATAGGATATAGCCCATGGAGAAGGACCTGAATCTCTGCCAAGACCACCCTCTTCTATCACACCCATCTGACAATTCCAATCTCACCTGATAAACCAATTGCTACAAGAACCTCAATACTGTTTATTTATAGATGGTGACTCTTCCTGCTGAAATCACCTCAATCTTGTAACTTGTAGAAGCCCAATAGTCTCACCTCTATTTCCGTGCAAGAAGGTTTGGGCTACCCAATTTGGTGTTACCTCAATACTTTCCCAATTGTTTATGATGCAGGACACCTATTCCCAACTTCAATAACACATGGGTTTGGTAAAAAGAAAAGGTTATAAATGTAATGAATATATTTCAAGGGAAATCCAGATACCTCAAATAGCTAAAAATGGTTGTAAACCATTTCTTATTGCCCTCTAAGACTATAACAGAGAAGATGTACTCCCTACCTCTAGCAGATATATTACAGAAACATGTAAAAGCCTTTCTGTTCAAATTTTGTATCAAACCCCAAGTCTCCACCTGCAAAACTCTTGTGCCCGACACCTACTTATTTGATCAATTCAAGACCTTTGTAGAAGATAGGTCTTTTACAAAGACAATGATGTGTACTTATTGAACATACAACCCAAAAAGAAAAAATTAGATTCTAACTACGTGAAGAGGTCATGATAGTTGTTAAGGGCTCTTTTGAAAAGCAATTGCCATGCTACTTGGTAGGGGACCAAGACACAATACCAAACTGTAAAATAAAAATTGACAAAATGAATTTAGTAAAATATCAAACTATTAAAATAAAGAATACAATCTCCATACATAATTACCTGCCAATTGACGTTGCTTTGTCTGTGAGGAAGTGAAGAATTATTATTAAAGACCAGAAATCCATAGGTTGTTTTGTATTTAACAAAAGTTTGGACTACATAAAGTTTAGCAACCAAAGCGAATGGAAAACAATATAAGTCAATTGGTAACATGGGAGATTGCATGAGCTGCCAGCACTGCTAGTGGTGCTAGATGTGGGGACATTTTATATTGACACTTGTCAATTTCACACACCATCTTACTTTTCACTCGTGCTACATTTCATAGCCTTCCTTGCCCCTGGCTTGCTGAATGCATTTTATTTGTCCACCAAACTTTGTGGCTTTCTCACACATGAAAAAGAATAAAAGTGCCAAAATAGTTAATAAAGGTAAATGAAGGAACACATTGATTCCCACATGATAAGTGTATACACCTAAAAATGGCTAAGTCGAATTAAATAAATATTTTAATATTTATTTTAATTCTCATTATCCTATCAATTAAATAAATATTCTAATCTATTTAAATGATTCACATCCCTCTAATAATTAAATAAAATTAATTTATTTAATTAAATCTCCCAATTCTTCTAATGTCTCATATAATTAAATAATCTTAAATTATTTAATTAATCCCAAATTCCTCTATCCTAAGTCCTAATTCCATAAATCCACCTCACCTTGTTGCACATGTAATTAAATATTTTAATATTTAATTAGCTAATATTCCCTCACCCACATGTCTTATTTCTCCTCCAATCAAATTAGTTAACTCATCAATCAAAACAGTTAACTAATTAGTCAATTGAGTTCACTGATCAATCTATTCTATTGACTCCCTAATCATCCCAGTTAACTGATCAATCTATTTTGTTGACTCTTCAATCTATTATGTTATCTCCCATAACTCATGAAGAAGGCTTGGACACTTGTCCTCTCCTGATTCATGCACATTCTCTCAAGCTCCCTCAACCGTACACCTCACAGGTAATTCCTCCAATCATGGATCTATTGACACTTGGATTTGGTCTTCCCTCAGCCTATATAAACATGGTCCTCACACCCATTTTGTATCCATCTAAGCTTAAGCAATCTTACTCTGCAGGAATCATTACAGCGTGCCTTTGGCAAAATCACCTTCATTGCATTTGCATTATCAATCCATTATCATCACCATGTCTCCATCAATCAATCCATATCCATTATAGTTGCATTATAGTTTAGTCTCCATTGCATATTCCTATCACAGCTGTTCAACTCCTATCATCTTTACAACAGCAAGGAAGTGCACACTTCTGAGAGCTCCATTACCACAAAGATTAAGAGGAGATAGGTGAACAGTGGAAGAATAGAGGTAAAACGATCTTTGAAGGTATAATATTTGATTATTTGTATTTACATTAATTTCCATTGAGTTATTGGATGATTAGTTGTTTTATGCTATTGTTCACATTTTTTTATAACATTTATGGCACCCACCGTGGGCCTTGCCCCATTTTTAACTTTAATTTGAGTGTTTTGTAGATGTTTTGTCACGACAGGTCGTTCCTGCACATACAACTTCCAATCCTGCGCATACAACACTTTTTGCACCGCATTCAATCTTTCTGCGCATTTGACACATTTCTCTGCACTTTTGATCTTTCGGCGCATACACAGTGTAGTCCTACGCATTCGATATATGTTGTTGCGCTTCTAATCTTTCAGCACATCCAAACCGCAGTCTGACACATTTAATCATTATTGTAGCGCTTTTGTAAATCTATGCATATGAATCACAGTATTGTGCATATGACCTGCAGATATGTGCATTTGATTTGTCAGATAAAGTTGTAATGTTTGTATTAGATCTTTCGTACTAACTCTCATTTGCAGGTGTTAGAAGCTAGACTTAGTCATTTAGCTACATTATTAAGCCATTTAGAACTAATTAGGGGAGAGTAACTTAATATGTTCACGCAATCACATAGACATAACTAGGAGGATAGTAAATCATTTTGATGCATCACAACTTACATCTAGTCCCAACCTAGAGGTTAAAAACTGAACAATCTCTTTATGTTTTTACTATCTTGCACTACAATCTTTCACATAGCTTAATAGGGGAAAGTAACACTTGTTTATTTCTTCAAGCAATAATCTACACCTAGATTTGTTAAAAGGTTAAAATAAACAATATTTTCCAAGTTATTGCTAGCTTGTTACAAATCTCTGTGCTTGGTAGCGTTAACACATTTAGTTATTTGTCTTTTAACTAGGGCGTAAAGAACTAGTGTTCTCCGTGTTTTCAGAATGATAATAGGACTATGCTCTCCCCTCTTCTAGGTGACCAAAATGCCAAAATTGTCATTTTGCCTGTTAAATCTTTAGAGAGGCCTGCCCTTGGAATTCCTTCCTTCCAAGTGGGGCGAGCTTAAGTGATAACGAGCTAAAGCCCAGCCACCTCCAAGTCACTATAAATAAATTGTGTTTGTAGCAAAAGTTGCAAGCAATGGGTGCTGTTGTGTTACACCGACCAATGTTTCCCCCAAAACCCTGTGGAGTGTAACCTCTGTAGGCTGGGAAGCCTCCTTATCGGAGCGAATGGTTGCACGTGTAACCACCCGAACGAATGCCTTGACTAAAATCCTTTTGTTCTAGTAAGCCAAAATCCCCTATTTGGTGACACAGGAGGAGGAACCTCTAGAGCCATCCAACGTTATACACTCATTTAGTATAGAGACAGAAAAGTTCAACTCTTCGGAGGAACTATAACTTGGTATGCATGAGAAGTGAGTGCCATGGAGGGGAGCTGGTGCTACCAAGTTATTAGTTGTCTGCCTTTATGCAAGTGGCTGGTGTAAAAACCAAGTTGGAACTCATCAAATACTGTCCTGGCCAACCTTAGGATTGTGCTTGCTTTTTGGCCAAAAAATTGTAATAACAAACATGGAATCTTCTTGTGTGATGTGTTTTCTTGCAACTAATTGATACAAATCATCAACAAAAATACCCGACTTGCTTCAAGAAACTTTGTGAAAACAACCCAAGATCGAGAAAATTATAAAAAAAAATCAATACCTGCAGTTCTGCGCATATGACAATTTTTGTTGCGCATTTAATCCTGCTACGCAATTGACCCATTATGCTATGCATCTGAGAAATTTTGCCACGCATATAATATTTCCACACATTTGATGCACAGAGTGGCGCATACAAAACACAGTGTTGCACATTCAAAAATTAGAGCATTTCAATCAGACATGTGCATTTGACTTACATAGCCGAGCATTTGACCCTTCTTCCTGCGCATCTGAAGCTGCGCATGCAAAACAAAGAGCTATTTCGTACACTTTAGAAAAAAAAATTGAACCAATTCTAGATACCCATTATTGCATGTACCTTGTTTATGATCTCAAGAAAACCATACAAATTTGTTTCACATACTCTTTCCAAAACATTTCCATTTACCATATCATCCATAGTGCAAACATCAAACAAAGCAAACCAAGTTTCCTACTAAGGTGCCATTAAATCTTCCAAAAACTCAAAACAAAAATCTAGTTAGTTTCACAACATGATATATCATCGTTCATCTCAGAACTATACTAGTGTAATCTTGATAAAAGTAGTCCATATCAATAGCGGTGATCAACTCTCCCTACTTTGACTATCTTTTACCTCAAGTGCACATTTGTTTGAGCAAACAGTAGATCAAAATCTGAACCTTAGGAAAATTCTTGTCATCTCAACCTTTTCACAAGCATTTTTCATCCAACATTCACCCCCACCAAGCGGTTTTTATGGTTGCAACTAGATCAAAATCCAAATAAAAGCAAGATAAGGATCCTTTGAACAAAGACATGCCATCTTCATCTCACAGTGATGGAGAGGAAGAAATCCTGTATGAGAACGTAATTGATGCTTCACAAGACTCCAAATTTCAAAAGATGATGGACAAGGTCCTAAACATGGACCCTCACAAGTATTTCCTTGAGCTAGCGCAACAAGGGGCCAAACTTCTGGCAAATTTTGACACCTCACCTTACAAGACACCACCTCTACGAACAACATAGAAACTCTCACAATCACACTAGCGGTTCCCAAAACATACAAGGCTAAGGATACAAGCAATCCCTTGGATATATTGACAATGCAAATCCAAGCCTTACAACAACAGCTCGCAGACATCCAAACCGGAGCATCAACAAAACACTATTCTCTAGAGGATATTTCACCATATCCTTTTGACAAGACCTTGATCATGATACCTTTCCCCTCAAAATTTGAGGTACTAAAATTTGACAAATATCGAGGAAAGGGTGATCCAAGAGACCATATCAGAGAATTTAGTGCAATGTGTCTTGAAGTCACCCACAATGAAACCTATCTCATGCAACTATTCCCAATGAGCTTGGGAGGACAAGCTATGAAATGGCTCTCTTGCCTACCTCTCAGCATTAGAACCTTCAACGAGCTAGTAGATAAGTTTGTCACTCACTTCTCCTATAACATTAAGCATGAAATCTCAATGTTAGATCTTTGTAACATAAAACAAAAGGGTGGAGAATCCTTCACCAATTTCTTCCAAAGATGGAGAGAACTGGCCAAAAAATGTCCATATCATATACCAGAAAAACAAATGCTTGAGATGTTTATACACAACCTAAACGTTGATCTTAGCTACCAAATACAAATCCAATGTCCTACTTCATTTAGTAAGGTCATTGAGATGGGACTACTCATTGAAAAAGCTTTGATAGCCAAAGGTCAGGTCAAAATCTACATGGAGACCCCTAGCTCCAATAATAACATAGACAAGTCGAGGTTTTGGACAAAGAATAAAAACATTGTCAACAATGGTGTCATGGATGCAAAACAAGTGATCCCAAAGCAACCGATCTTCAACTTGTCTAATCCGCAAAACAACACACCACAAAACAAGCCCCAAAACAATGCGTCACGACCCACTAACTTTCCTCCCCAACGAAAGTTCACACCTTTGGGAGAGTCACAAGAATCAGCCTTACAGAAGCTCATATCGAACAATGTCATAACACTTCCAACGACACGTGATTACGAACCTAAATTCAAACCTCCTTGGTGGAAAGACTCTGACTTCTGCGAGTACCATCGAAGCAAAAGACATAAGACCAATGACTGCCAAAGCCTCAAAAACTTACTTCAAGACTTGGTAGATCAAAAGGTGGTCAAAGTTAAGGGACAAGGATCCAATGAGGACCATTTGGCATATCAGAAGCCACTCCCCAACTATGAAGAGGGAGGTTCTTCAAACCACAACAATAACAGGGGTAACAACGTAAACTATACAAATGTGTCTTATAACTACGTTGTTAACCACATTTCTGAAAGTGACGTGCATATCAATGTCATCACTATAAACAAGAACCTCGATTGTAACGTAACAACCCGCGGTGGAAAATATACTCTTCAAGGAGCACCACCCAAAACTCCATCCATGTCTAACCAATACAATGTCTTAGAGCAGCTCCACAAAACAGCAGCACACATTTCCATTTTGGAGCTCTTGCGTATATCCCCATCCCACAGGGCCATCCTCAACCAAGCTCTCTCAGAAACCATTGTCCCAACTACTCTAGAAGAAGAACAATTCCAGGCCATGGTGGGCCACCTAACCACACCTCATTTCTTGACCTTCACTGAAAAGGATGACATGTCAATCACCCAACCACACAATGCGTCTCTCCACATCGAAACCTTTATCCACGAGCATAAAAGAAAAAGGGTTCTAATCGATGGAGGAGGGGGTTTAAATATTTGCACCTTAAAGCTACTCCTTGCATTGGGGTTTTTAGAGAAGGCTATTGATCCTAAAAAGAAAATCACCATCAAAGCTTATGATAAAGAGGAAAGAACTTCAAAGGGAACCGTTGTTTTGCCTATCAGAGTGGGACCTATAGGAAAAGATGTAGTGTGTCAAGTGCTTGACATGGAACTTGCATATAATATTCTCCTTGGAAGACCTTGGATACATGTAATGAAGGCGGTGCCATCAACTTATCACCAATGTATCAAGTTTCCCCATGATGGCCAAGAGATCACCATTCAAGGCGATCCCAATCCATTTCATTATTGCAAGTTTGTACAATCTAAACCTAATGTTGTAATTCCCAATAACCGCGCCTCTACTTCATCCTCATCACATGGCGACCCAACTTCACTCCCTTCCACATCCAAGGCACCTGAAATCAACCTCAAGCTCAAAGACAAGGGTGTCAGTGAGTATACAATCGCACAATCCTTTTGATTAGCACAACTACCTATATCCCCCAGGTCCTATGGAAAGCCATCAATGAGCAAACCCAAGGCATTAGAAACTCTAAAAGGTTCATTTGTAAAATGGGGAAGCCTTGAAGATGAGAGCGACAAGAAAGATATCCTACAATGGTTATATAAGGATGAAGACAACATATCCAAGAAAAAAGACCATTACTCCACATTGCAAACTGACCGGTATGGTCAAGGATTCTCAATACTACAAAGAATGGGATATGAAGGTCATGACCCCATAGGATTGAGGAAGGAAGGTATCACTGAACCTATCCAACCTCCTTCATTAATAGTCTGAGACCCTACAGGGCTAGGTTACACCGACAAAGCAAAGACCAAAGGAATAGACAAGAATAAAGGCAAGCAACCACAAGCATTTGTTACTCACCTAGTAGAGCAAATTGACCAACTACAAGGATGGAGCGAGACAAACTCCAATGAGTATGAATGGGATAGTCTCTCAAAATTATCTTGTGATGAAAAATATATTGATGTGGTCCACGAGTATGACCCTACCCCTACAACTCATGAGCTCGACAAAGTTCACAGTCGAGACCTCTAGAGTTTGATCCGCATAATAACGATAGTGAGATTCGTGAGGGAAGAATGATACAGAACTTGAAAGATCAACTTGTGGAGAGTACCATCGCAGGCATTGTCAATGCTTACAATAACCACATCAACTCCTCCATCTTGACCATCAATACCCTCAAACCAGACCAATTTGATGACCCGTTACCACTATTGCATCTAGAACTCATAGATTGGGATTTGCAAGACTCTACCCTTGAGCTAGATACCTTCCAGAATGATGAGGCCATCATCAATTTTCTAGAAATTAGAGACCATCTACCCGCAGGGGATCACAGGGCTGGCTATGCCATAGAACTCAATGACAAGGCTTATTTTGGGGAGAGTGCCAAGCCTTTCAGTCTCAAAAATGTAAAAATGAAAGATAGATCTAATGGTGAAAATTGCTTTGTGGCAGTGTTAGATCGTGAAAATAGTAAAAATATGAAGGACATATCCAATGGTGAAAACCTCTCTGAGGCGCCGAAGGATGAAAGGCTTGACTCTCTTCCCAATCTAACACATCAAGAGAGATCCTCAGTCTTGATGGAACCAGTAGAACAGATCAATGTCAGCACAGGTGAAAATCCAAGGATGATTCATATGGCACAATCTTTAATTGCACAAGAGAAGCCAGAGTTCTTAGAATTCTTCAAAAAGAAACAAATCAACTTTGCTTGGTCATACGCGGATATGCCTGGTCTCGATCCAAACCTCGTAATGTATCACTTATCGCTAGCTCTGGGAGCCAAGCCAGTTAAACAAAAACTTAGGAAGATGCACCCACATATCGCACTCATGGTAAAAGAAGAACTCAAGAAGCTACTAGATGTCGGGTTTATTAGACTAATAGACTATCCAAAGTGGATTTCAAATATAGTGCATGTCGCCAAACTAGATGGAAGAGTTCGATTGTGTAATGACTTCAGGGATTTGAACAAGGCTTGTTCCAAAGATGACTTCCCCCTACCTAACATCAACATCATTGTAGACCTCACAGCAGGACACACCATGTTGTCTTTAATGGATGGATTCTCTGGATATAACCAAATCAAGATAGCGCTAGAGGATCAGCATAAAACTACATTCACATGTCTATGGTGTACCTATTGTTGGTGCATCATGCCATTCAGGATCAAGAATGCAGGGGCAACATATCAGCAGGCAATGACAACAATCTTTCATGACATGATGCATACCATCATGGAAGATTATGTCAATGACATTCTAGCCAAATCAAAACCAGAGAAGGGCATCTACAAGTCCTAGACAAGATCTTCACAAGATTGGAGCAGTTTAATGTGCGCCTCAACCCGAAGAAGTGTGTATTCAGAGTCACATCCGGTAAGCTTCTCGGATACATCATGTTCGCCAATGGAATTGAAGTAGACCTAGCTAAGGTAAAAGCCATCATGGAAATGTCGCCTCCCAAAAATCTCAGTTAGTTGCAATCTCTATAGGGAAAGCTACAATCTATCAGAAGGTTCATTTCTCAACTGGCAGATAAGTGTCATCCATTCACACATCTCCTCCATAAGAAGATTCCCTTTGAGTGGGATGGCTCATGTGAACAAGCTTTTCAACATTTAAAGGAGTATTCAATGAATCCACCTGTCTTAATGCCACCAATTCTGGGCAAGCCATTGCTACTATACATTTCAACCACACCAACATTTGTGGGAGCTCTGCTAGCACAACAAAACCAGGAAGGAAAAGAACAAGCAATCTACTACATTACCCGCACACTAGTCGGCTACGAGATTTAATATACACCGATTGAGAGAGCATGTCTCGCAGTGGTCTTTGCTTCACAAAAATGGAGACATTACATGCTATCACATTCCATCAAGCTAGTAGCAAAGATCGACCCATTAAAATACTTGCTCAACAAAGCTACCCTAACAGGTAGAATATCAAAATGGGTCATGATACTCAGTGAGTTCAACATCGAGTATGTAGACAGATGAGAAATAAAGGGGCAATTAATTGCAGATCAGCTGGCAGATGTACCTTTAATAGATGACAACCCATTGAGCTTTGAATTTCTAGACGAATCTTTCACATTACAACAACTTGGAAACTCTACTTCAATGGCTCATATACTCAACACGGGTCTGGGGCAGGTATCTTGTTAATCACACCTAATGGAGACACCATTCCCAAGTCATACAGACTACCCTTCCCATGCACTAACACTGTGGCGGAGTATGAGGCCCTAGTCATTGGTATCAAGTTGGTAGTAGGATGGAAAATCACAGAACTTCATGTGTATGGTGACTCGCAACTTATCATCAATCAAGTGAACTATGACTATCAAACAAAGGTTGAGAAGTTAATACCATACAAGCGTATGGTAGACTACTTCAAAGAATATTTTGTTGATATTTCTTTTGAGCAGATACCAAGGTTGGAGAACAAAGCAGCAGATGCCATGGCAACAATTGCATCTCTCCTCGATATCCCTGAAAACTAATCACATTATGAGTTCTTGGTAGAGCCAGTGTCCCATCCTGCGTATGACACCCCCGAATCCCACATCATTTGCCATATCGTAAGATCTGATTCTCCCCTATACGGAAAAGTATTTGCCTATTTAAAAGAGAATACCCTACCTCCTGATCTATCAAGTAACCAAAAGAGAACCTTCATTCGTCAAGCCTCCCATTTTACCATAATCGCCAATACCCTATATTGACGAGGACTCGATGGTACTCTCTTGAGGTATCTCGATAGCAAGGAATATCAAAAGGCCCTAAGTGAATTTAACAATGGTATATGCGGGACCCACTCTAGTGGTCCTACCCTAGCTAAAAAACTCATATGTATGGGATGCTATTGGCCAACTATGGAAAAAGACTCCTATCATTTTGTTAAAAGGTGCAAGAAATGCCAAATCCATAGGAACTTGATACATGCACCAACACAGGAGCTGCAACCTTTAACAACTCCTTGGCCTTTCTATCAATGGGGACTCGACTTAGTGGGCAAGATACACCCTCCATCATCTAGTGACCATAAATTCATAATCACCACCACTGAGTACTTTACAAAGTGGATTGAAGTCGTACCCCTCACCAATGTCACAAGCAAACAAATCGCCTCTTTCATCCTAAATTACATCATTTGCCACTATGGTATCCATGAAACCATTATCACTGATAATGGAAGACCATTCAAAAACCAAGATGTCAAAGAACCGTGACAAATTCCACATCCACTATTGATTTTCCACCCAATATTACCCCCAAGGAAACGACCAAGCAGAGGCATCAAATAAAACCATCTTAAAAATCCTGAAAAAGACTGTCAATGATGTTGGCCGCGATTGGCACATCCAATTGAATCCCGCGCTGCAGGCCTACCGCATAAGTATCTGCACACCCACAGGTGCAACACCATACTCCCTAGTCTATGGATCTGAAGCCATCTTGCCCATTGAAGTCGAGATCCCATCCTTGAGAGTCTCGTTAAAAGGCCTCATATCTAATGAAGAATATAGAGTTTCTAGACTTCAAGAGTTAGAGCTGCTCGAAGAAAGAAGACAACAGGCCTTTAACCATCTCAAGGCTTAGCAACAAAGGATGTCCAGGAGTTACAATCGTAGAGTTAAACCTTGGGTATTTCAAGTTGGTGACCTAGTCCTCAAAGAGAATCCCCAGAATCAGCAAGACAAAGAGAAGAAAGGTAAGTTTGAACCCAATTGGCTAGGTCCTTTTGTCATCATTGTTGCCTACGGATCAGGGGCTTATCAATTAGCTACATCAGAAGGTGAACTGTTTGATGGTCCCATCAACAACATGCATCTTCGCAAGTTCTACACCTAAACCCCAATGCAAGGGACCAAAGTAACAAAAAATCAAAAAATAGCAAAAAAAAAATTTTTTTGTTGGAAAAACAACAAAAACAAATTCGTCCTCTGGTGAAAACCTGGTAAACAGGTGCCTTGGATAGATACCATGATGAAAACCTAGCAAATAGGCGTCATGTGTATTTTGGCTTTCGTGCAAATAAAAGCAAATGGTGAAAACCTGGTAAACTGGTGCTACTTGTGATAAACTCCCTCCATCTTTTCGGACCTTGTTCCTCAACCAACCCATTGAACCGTTGTCGAACTACGTCGCCTCTGAGCTTTCACGTCGGCAAGGCCATCATCGATGTGCCCCCGAGGCTCCTTTCCTATCCATTCCACCCCATGTCACCCATCCCTTTGCCCATCTGAATCCGCACCATCCCCCATCGCCTAGGTCCTAGGTCCACAAAGTCCACACCCCGAACCATGTTGCCTTGTGTCATCACGTAGGCAAGGCCATTTATCAATGAGCCCCCCAAGGCACTAGGTTAGTCCCTTAGGGCTCGTTTCTTTGTGTCTATTGTCAGTTCACTAGGAATAAATCAATCCTTTACTTGACTAGGGGTAACTCCTCGACCTAGTTGGAAAATTGGATTCTGGAATGTCATGTACCTCAGAGGATAACAATAAGGATTGCGATACCATCACCAGACAACATGTAGCATTACAAACACACTTTTTCAATAAAATGCTTGACGCAGGAACTAGACCTACAAACAAGACACGATGGACCTCAACCACCATGATGATTGTATATGTTTTCGTTGCAAGAAAATTTGTGCTTGTTAATCAGGTTTAAGTTACAGAGTCTTGATTTTTGTTATTATGTCTTTTTATGTGACTTGAGGATGTCAAAAACTAGAGGAGCTATGATGGGGGCATAATTATCTTATTTGTTTGTTGTTTGTGGATCAATCTTTAGTAATGTGATGACTTTGTCTAACAACATGATTGACAAAAGATCATCGAGGATGTTCTAGGTCTAAACATGAAACATGGCAATCCTTGTCTGTTGACATGCAAGGCATACTCGGGTCATCTAGATTCAATTTTGACTAGATGCTTGTATTAACTTGCTATATCAAAATCCATGTAAGTAATACTCAGGTCATCATGGTTTAATTATACCTAGATGCTTGTATTTTCTTACAACAGTTTAAAAAGCTCAATGATGAAATAAAGTACTTCAAATACTTGCATATACAAAGATGACAAAGTCCACATCCATACACATCAATTTGTATTTCATTCCATAATAAACCTTTTCCAAGTGTCTTAAGATCTAAGTCCTTTCTAACAGTTTATCCAATTGTATCTTCCAATTATCCATGTGATCCATTCATCCTTGTCCAATTAATCCAAGCAATGATCCAAATGCAAGTCCATCCCTAATCCATACCAATCGAGTAAAGTCAACCTTGCCAAATTATCCAATCGCAATAAGTGGTCTTGATCCTAATCTTGTCATAAACCAAGTCAATCAATCATAATTATCAGTGGGATATATCTTTCTCGCGTCTTTGTGTTGATCTAGGGATATATCGTTCCCCGCAATGAAAACACTATCATCGATCGTTATCGATTAATCATTGGTTTACAGCTGGACAGGGGCAATACCTTGTTTGTTCTCATACCATTTGTGCATACTGGCTTGCTTGCTTATGTGTGTTATCATTTTATCTTGCATCACATGTCATTTAAATCTTTCATCCATCCCTTATCTTGCATCCAACCATTTCTTCTCTTGTCAACCTATCTCATCGTGAGATCGTCCGTCAATTTGTTAGTTTCTTCCTGTCCAAGCTCCTGAGGGGGCATCATATCGTTGTAAACTTGTACCAGGGGCAAACTCAGGCATGTATCATAACCAGAATTTTTTTATTATTTGAAACAACGTGATAAAACACATTGCATCAAAGAGGGGCAAAATGTATACACCTAAAAATGGCTAAGTCGAATTAAATAAATATTTTAATTCTCATTCTCCTATCAATTAAATAAATATTCTAATTTATTTAAATGATTCACATCCCTCCAATAATTAAATAAAATCAATTTATTTAATTAAATCCCCTAATTCTTCTAATGTCTCATATAATTAAATAATCTTAAATTATTTAATTAATCCCAAATCCCTCTATCCTAAGTCCTAATTCCATAAATTCACCTCAACATTCCACATCACCTTTCCGCCTCACCTTGTTGCGCATGTAATTAAATATTTTAATATTTAATTAGCTAATATTCCCTCACCCACATGTCGTATTTCTCCTCCAATCAAATTAGTTAACTCATCAATCAAAATAGTTAACTAATTAGTCAATTGAGTTCACTGATCAATCTATTTTGTTGACTCCCCAATCATCCCAGTTAATTGATCAATCTATTATCTTGACTCTTCAATCTATTTTGTTATCTCACATAACTCATGAAGAAGGCTTGGACACTTGTCCTCTCCTAATTCACGCACATTCTCTGAAGCTCCCTCAACCGTACACCTCACAAGTAATTTCTCCAGTCATGGATCTATTGACACTTGGATTTGGCCTTCCCTCAGACTATATAAACACGGTCCTCACATCCATTTTGTATCCATCTAAGCTTAAGCAATCTTACTCTGCAGGAATCATTACATCGTGCCTTTGGCAAAATCACCTTCATTGCATTTGCATTATCAATCCATTATCATCACCATGTCTCCATCAATCAATCCACATCCATTATAGTTGCATTATAGTTTAGTCTCTATTGCATATTCCTATCACAGCCATTCTACTCCTGTCATCTTCACAACATCAAGGAAGTGCACACTTTTGAGAGCTCCATTACCACAAAGATCAAGAGGAGATAGGCGAACAATGGAAGAATAGAGGTAAAACGGTCTTCGAAGGTATAATCTTTGATTATTTGTATTTACATTAATTTCCATCGAGTTATTGGATGATTAGTTGTTTTATGCTATTGTTCACATTTTCTAATAACAATAAGAAGTGAAGAATGTTATATTTGTTGAACAAGTTAACATTCAAGGACTTAAGGTTGCTATATTTATTGATTCACCCCATTTAAAGTTAAGATAGCCTTCCATGAACAAGTAGATGGTCTATTAGTAACTGTGAAAATAGCCTTTGTTGTAATCTGGGTTTGCAGTATTTATGAAGATATTGTAAAGAATTTGCACTGTCCGATTGTCTCAACCATGATTCATTCTTACACCATTGGCCTAGAGGTGTTGCATAGAAAAAGTCAAACTAGAGGTGAATACATGTGTAGTTCAATCTAATTCAAATCATAAACATTTTTAACTTTTAATTTATATCTCTTAAACCTATGCTTATTATTAAGCATACCCAGATACAATTTTAAGCCACTTTTGATTTAAATTAGATGTTGAACAACACCATTGAAATACTAAATATAAATGAGTCAAATGTTATGTAAATTTTTTGAGTCAACAAATTTGTATTATGCATGTATTTAGTGTACCATCAAAACAAATCAAAACACCTAATATAAATAGAATACTATCCATCAAAGTATGGTAATGAAAACAACGATGGATAAACCTTTTGAGATTGAAAGTCATGTATTCAAAAGAATAAAAAGCTATTAATTATATGACCATATTAGTAACTTAGATGCATTAATTATGATAGTATGATTTGATATTTTTACACCATGAAGATTTGAAGCTATTGAAATCATATGACAATATTAGTAACTTAGATGCATTTATTATGATAGTATGATTTGATATTTTTACACCGTGAAGATTAAATTTGTTGGAAGATTAATTTTTCACTTTAATAATGTGAATATTTGACCTGTTCAGAAAATTGGCTACCCTGCCTGAAAATGCAATCAAACTAATTGAGGATGGAATCTTGCACTTACAACCACATCTCCAAGTCCATACCATTTCTCATTTATATATTATTAAAACATTGATTCTACCTCAAATTTCCTATCGGCGTATCCCTTGAACCTCCAAGGGGTGCAAGTGCTAGTTTTTATTAGCCGATAGGCTTATATGTGGGACATTTTTGTCCCAGAAAATTGTCTCACACTGGAAAGTTGTCAGCCTCCGATCTGGTAATTGTCTCACACTAGCAGGGAAATTCTAAACTTGTCGGTTGTTCTCAGGTTGGGCAAAAAAATACATGACATATATTATATTCACTTATCTTGGCAGTGTGTGCATATAGGCGTATATTCTCCGACATATATATCCAATGGGAATATTTAATGTGTCATCATTTTCCAAAACATATAACATGTCTTGTACGTAAAGACTAATAGAATATAAAAAATGGCAAGTGGAGTAAACAACAAGAACTCGTGCTCCTTATCTACTTTATGTCTACTTAGTTTTTTTTAAATATTTGCTCTGTACTATAATTTTTTTGACTTTTTAAGTGCAGTAATAAATTATGTTTAATAACATTGAAAGAAAATAATATATAATTTAGGATCGGTTTTTTATTTTATTTTATATAGCATTTATACATATATTAATTCACCGATAGGCTTATATGTGGGACATTTTTGTCCCGAAAAATTGTCTCACGTCGGAAAATTGTCAACCTCCATAAATTATCTCATGTTGGGGAAATTCTAAACTTGTCGGTTGGCAAAAAATCATGTCAGAAGCAATCTCATGTCGTTTAAATGTCTTAGTTATAAGTAGTATCAAGTAGTGTCATCACTAAATCTTTTTATCACAAAATACGTTACCTTTGGACATCTGTAGTTGATTACATGGTGAAGGGCATATACGTGTATTTGGTGTTTTTATTACTCAAAATGCCTTTTGCGTTTGGTAGTACTATACATTCCTTTTCTCTTTAATCAATATTTGTTAGGTTATGAGATGGGTTTTATTTGTTGATATGAATAAATATATATTTACAAATAGTATTTTATATGAATATTATATTATATATATAAATATAAAATAATATATAATCTATTATCAATATGAATATTATAAAATGTATTTTATATTTATTAATAATATATTTAAAAAATTATTTTATATTTATGTATATTAATAATATATTTGAACTAAATAGTTTGAATATATTTATAAATATTATTTTATAATATATTAATTACATTTATAAATATTAAATAATATATAATATATTATCATTATGTATATTAATAATATATTTGATCTAAATAGTTTGAATATAATATATATAAATTATATTTATAACTATAAAATAATATATAATATATTATCAATATGAATATTATAAAATGTATTTTATATTTATTAATAATATATTTAAAAAATGTATTTTATATTTATGTATATTGATAATATATTTGAATTAAATAGTTTGAATAAAATAATATTATATTAGTAAACAATTAAGATTCAGATTCCACGTAAACAAAATTCATAAAATGTGTAAATAAATAATTATGCCGAGAGGCATTCTACACTCACAGCAATGGTTGAAAGATTCAGATTCCCATAAACAATTAAGGCAGTTATGGAGTGAAATCTTTATCAATTCCCGTAAACAATTAAGGCAGTTATGGAGTGAAATCTTTATCACGAAATCTTTATTATCATTTGAAGAATATGAAAAGTCTTGCAGCATAGTCTC